>JAOXYD010000136.1:11997217-12026907 GCA_028565735.1 Pinacopodium congolense
TGAAAAGGTGATGGAATTTTGGTATGACGCTTAGGTTTCTATCATCCTTAGGTTTTTTAGTAATGCCCTCCTCACTTTCTAACTCGAAAATGGTTTGAACACTCTTTATTAAAAAGTGGGTGCATCAAATTTAGACATACAATCATAGTGAGAAAATATAGAAGGAATGGGGATACCAAAGATGTTGTTAATTATGTCTCTCGATGGACAAATAGGAATATCTTCTACTTTGGAGTAGATGATATATTCATCATTCTCCTTAACCTCTATAAGATTATTAAAAAAAACAGCTTTACAACTCTAGGACAAGTTTCAACTATAAAAGTAAGGATAGGCTCCCACCCTTGATTAATAAAATACTGAACCAAGCTATTTTCCTTGAAAGTATCTAGATGAGTAGGTGAAATAAAATGATATTTCGAGGGTTTCTTAGAAGCATAGTCTCAGAATTTATCAGAATCAATATTTAGGTAATCATTAAAGGAAGATTTCTTATCCGTAGAAGTACTGCCACATCTAGTTCTAACAATAATATAAAAAGCTAGGTAGAAAAGAAAGGTTTTGAAAAGATAGCAAACACCTAAAGAGGCTCTAACACTAGATAAAGCGCATGAATAGTTCTAACTGATATAATTAATTACACAACTTGTAGATACAACCAATCAAGGGTGAACAAATGGTTTTTGAAAGAGTCAAAACTAAACAAGGTTCTATATGAGTATACTATGCTTTTGAGACAGTTAAACAAGCTTAAATTTTGCAATAATAAACTTATTTGAAAATTTTTCTAAAAGTTGAAAACAATTTGAATATACCAGGTTTAAAAAATAAATTCAAATGTATACTAATTTCATAGTTAAAAACTTTTAAAACTTGAATTTGATTAAAAACTTCTTTAACAAAAGAGATCACTTAGACCTAAAAATTTAAATGTAATAGGTTTTAGAAATGTTAGGGAAAATATGAAATTTTAGCATTTTTATGAAAAGTTATTGTTCAAGTGCCTCAAATAAATATTTAATTAAAATTTAAACACTTTAATTTTACTAAAAATTTAGTAAATTAACCAAAATTTTAACTAAACCCTAATTGTAAATATGAAATTTAGAAATTTCAAAATTAAGTTAAATCAAATACAATTTACTGCATAAAAACTTTAATTAAGCATCTAATTAAAGTTTAAAAGAGTCAATTTTAGAAAACATACAAAAATAGACAGAAATTCAAGTAAACCCCAATCACAGAAATCTGAAAATTGGGGAAAATCAAAATTAAGTTTATGAACATGCAATTGAATGTTCTATGACCCTAATTACACTTCTAATTGTAGAAAAACACAAGAAATTTGAGCTAATTTCTCAATTCAAAACTAAATTCTCATGACTAAAAACCTTAGGATTATAGAAATCTAAAATTGATGCAATCTGAGTTCATTTAAAGCTAAATGGGAGAGGGATTTAGATTAGCTCGTTAACAGGATCACAAAGATAGCCTTGGAGTCACCTGGCATTCACCGGAGATGAAGGACGCCTAAGACAATCGATGGAGGGAGAGACAGCAACAGGGAGATCTCATCCAAGTTAGAAGAGAAAGGAGGATGATAGCTTGAGACCTTAGAAACTAGAAGCTTTTGTTTTGGAGGATCAAAGGATAAGAACTAGCGATGGAGAAGCTCCAGAGATGACAGTAATGGCAGACGAAGTGAGAGAAAATAAGGGAGAGGAGAGTTAAGGGGAAAAAGATGAAGAATGATCTATTTAACGCGACATTCTTAGGTTTGGTCGACTGATTCATTTAGATCTGTCTATCGATATTCGGTTGACCGAAGAATATATTCAGTCGACCGATAGTCGGTTGATCGAAGGACGCATTTGGTCAACTGGCCATTAGTTGGTTTGGTTGACCGAACTAATGGTCAGTCAACCGAAGGGTCAAATATGCAGAAATTTTTTTTCAAATAGACGAACACTAATTTATACCAACTCTAATACACATTTCTTAAAAGTTGGTTACCTTTAAACTTCACATTATATCTTTATTACTTTTGCTTGGTTCATCAATGACAATTATCCTTTTTCGTTCTTTGTGGTACCTACAAATAAAAATTAATAAACTTTTGGTACCCATATCATCTTGGGTCAATGAGTGTTACTTTACCTTTCTCAACCATTTGATAAAATATTTACATCCCTCAAGCGATCATAACAAAAGTATTTTACATGTCCATATCTTTTATAATAAGAGCACAATAGAGGAGTGAATGATTTATAAGTCTTCTTTGGTTTATAATAGAACCTTTAAGAAGATTTTTATCTTAGTTGAATGAAGGTTCTAGTGTTATTAAATTTTCATTGAAAAGTATTTTTAGGTCTTGAAGTATACATAAATGCATGATTTCTAGAATGATTTTTCATTGAAGAAGGTGTATTTTAAATAAATTTAGGATCATCTTCCAAGTTCTTACTTTTTACAAAAATTGTCTTACTAGATTATGCTCCATTATATCCTAAACATTGCTTATCATTTGTCATATTTTGAACACTTAGCATTATTTCTAACTTTTCTTTGCCTATTTCGATAGAGTTTTTTTAAATGACTCTACTTCTTTCTTTAAAGTCATATTTTCATTCAACAATTCATCGTTATCCTTAAACATCGAATCTAAATCATTTCTAAGGTTTTCATTCTCTAATTTGTACTCATCTACTAAACAACTAAGGTCAACTCTTTCCAACACAATCATCCAAAAATCATATCAAGCTATATATTATCAAATAAGAACATAGGAATACCGTCTTTTGTGTTGGGTTCATTATAACACTAAGAGGGTGGGTGAATTAGAATTTAGAATTTCTTAAATAAGACTCGTAAATAATAAATGTGAAATTATAAATAAATTCACCCAATCAAATAAGATACAATAATATAAGTGCAGAAAATAAAAGAGTAAAAAAAGAAGAAATATATCGTGATTTATTCTGGTTCGGAGCTATCAATTTGCTCATAATCTAGTCCCCAAAATCACTGTTGATATTTCGTTTTTATTACACTTCCAACAAGAATACAATGATCAATACACTCCCTTTTACATGCTAAAGGATAACCTTTCACTCACTTCTTTTTCCTAGGCTCAAGAATAACCTCTCAGTTATACTTGACAATAATACACCAAAATTTCCTTAAATCAATTTCACTTTGGTGAATAAAAAGAGGCTTTTTAGTAGGATGATGCACGTAAGAAAAATATGCAAAAAACTTTAAAAAAATATCAAAACTCAAGTGTAAACAGTTAGTACTCTAAAACAAATTCACACAAACACTTGATAAAATGATGAGTAAAAACTTTCAAATAATAAACCTCAATAAACTCTTTGTATGACCCAAAATAAAATGATATTTGCTCAAACTTTTTATGTATTTTCGACACCTTTGTAAAAATAACACAGAACAATTTACTTATACTGAAGATTTCTTATGTATCCGTTGGGAAATGGTAATATTACCATTTATCCAACGAGTAAAATTCAACGATACAATGATTAATTTTTTTATCCATTGTATAAAGTTACAAGATATCTGTGTAATCTGTAACCTTTTCTATATTTGGTTGATCGATCGCTTGGTTTGGTCAACCGATAGGCCTTCGCCCTTTACTTTGATCAATCGATTCAATCATATGGTCAACCGATAAACCTTCGTCTATCATTCGGTCGGCCAATCTAGGTCATTCAGTCGACCGACTTAAAAATCACACATATAACCGAATGAACATTAACTAAACATAAATCATTTCAATTTAAGCATCTCTATTCAACCATTTCTGAAAAACCAAAACATATATATCCAAAGAAAAATTATTTATCTTAATTACAAAATATCTTATGTTTTCCTAATTAAGTGAAATAAACATCAAGATGGTTACTCACATTTAATCACATTGAAACACATAAAACCTCTTGATTATGTACCTATATGTATATTCTAAAATATGTATGTATGAATGGTTAGATATGAGCCTCTTGTAAACACCAAAACAAAACTAAGTAAAGTTTACATTAAACAGATATAAACTTATTCTAAACTTCTTATTCAAACTCGAGTCTTCATATGATTCTTGTTTTCTTCTTCAAAACTCCTTAATTGATCAGGTTGAACTTTATTCAATCTATCTTTCGAGCCCACTTAAAAACACACACATTAGTAGAAAAGGTTGCTTTTTCATTACCAAAATAAGGTGGAACCATCCTTGGTTTAACATTTTGCATCACCATTTGATACTAAATCCGTTACTCCTCACTTGGTTCAACAATATGCTTCTTAGTAAGCTTATGTGAGGGCTTCATAGTGATGTTTCCATATTCCACTTCAAATAGGAGATACCACTTCCTTGGTTCTTAACTTGACACTAATTTAGCACTAATTGTATGTTGACCTAAAAAATAAAGAGACTTACTTTGTTCTAGGTATCCACATTAACTTGGATCCTTAAAGGTTAGCCTTAATACCTTTCTTAACCCAAACCTTTAAAGATTTTCTAAACATTCTTTATTTAACAAAATAAAAATTTTCTAAATGTCTAACTTTACCATAGAAGTTACAAACATATGGAGCTTTATGCATATGATCATGAAACCTATGACCTTGATGCCTAAATGCATTTCTCAATATCAAAATTAGCTCTCCTAGGATAATAATTATGCATTTAAGAGTTATGAGAATGCATTATGCCATCCTATCCATAAAACATGTCATTTTGCGTAACATGAGATTTACATGAATGTTTAGGTTTAACATTTCTAAATGCTCTTCCTTGATGAATGTTATGCCTAGAATATGAGTAAAATATGTTTGATGACCTAGAATAAGTATGAGATACATTTCAAGATGTATGAGAATGCATATGGGGTGCATGTAAGATGGTTAGCCTAAATTTTCTAAATGGTCTAAAATGAGGCCTAATATTAGATTCATTCTTTTCTTAATGAAATGATCTCCTAGGATGTGATTGATACATATTTCTAGCCTTAAGAATATGTTTGCGATGAATATGTAAATGTAGAGACATTAGATCCTTATTATGAGTCCTAAATGTATGTATGTCCCTCCTTTGATGAAAAACCTTCTTAGGATGAGAATAGGATCCATTTCTAGGATTATGCACATGTATGTTTGAGACATGAAAAGATTTAGGAACTTTTTGCCTTCCGTGGTCCAAAAAGTATCATTATGAGATGGTTGTGAATTTCTAAAGAAATTATGACTATTTTTAGTTACATGCACATTCTTGCTTACCTTTAAACTTGATACATATATGACTGCATGATTATTCTTCCTAGCATAAAATTTAGAAGAAGATGCAACATTCTTAAATGATTACCTATCATATGTTTTAGATGAGGATGCATCATTTTCAAATAAGGATTTAGGCAAATTTTCATCTTGTAAGCTTTTTCCCTTTACAAAAACAGTTTTGGCATCCTTAGAAACATTTTTATCAACAAAGCCTAAACCATGCTTATCATTATAACTCTTTTGGCATCCTAGCATGCAATCTAATTTCTCTTTGGGCTTTATGTATTTAGAAAATGATTCCTCATTACTTTAATAATTCATTTTCATTCATTACTTTATTCTCATTATTATGCATACCAATATCCATAATCTTATAATCTAACAAAGCATTCATTTCATTCTTCAATCTTTCAATTTCTAACATGCATGCATTCTTGGATTCTAATGCATCATGTATTTCAATTTTCAACTTCTCATTCGAATGCAAACAATCATCTAATTCCTTTATCAAACCATCATTCACATTCACTAAGTTATCACTTTTAATCACGCAATCATCAGAAACATCATTAACATTCTTAGATTCTAAAGCATGCAAATCATTATTTAATTTTTCATTTTCTGTCTTGAATTCATTCATCAACTTCTTACAATCCTTAAACTTGAAAGAAAACTTCTTCCTTTTCACTTAAAGAGCTTGTGAAACCTTAACAAATTCATCAAATGGGATTTCATCAAATTCAAAAATATTTTCATTCTCATCATCATTAGAGTTAGAGAGTACCTCATTGGTTTCCTTTTGAACATTTGATGATGATGGAGCTTCTTCCACAAAAATTATAAGACATTCATTTGAAACCTCTTTCTCATCTTTGGCTTCTTCTACTTCCTTCATTTCCTTCACCTCTTCTTCATCAATGCCTTTTACATAAATTTGCTCCAACCTATACCAAATCTCAAAAGCAAATTTGACATAGATACTTTATAAAAACATAAACCTTTCTAATGCATGATGAAGGATATGCATGGATTTTTTATTCAAAGAAACAACTTTTTCTTCACTTGAAAAACAATGAGGGCCATTTGAAATAAAATCTCATAAATAAAAATCTTGATCCAGAAGAAAAAATTCCAATCTAATTTTCCATTCAAGAAAGTCATTTATATTAATTAAAGGTGACTTATTAATTTCTAAACCCTGTTGACAAAACAAGGTGTCATTTTTAATCTTTACTCACAATTTCATTAGAAATTATACATATGTGAGACCAATGCTCTGATACTAATTGTAAGCTCTATGACACCCAAGAGAGGGGTGAATTGAGTGTTTAAAAAATTATTTATAAATTAAAACACTTTAAATACCTTAGGCCAATTTTAATAAAATGCAATCTTGAAATTCAACCAAAATGGAATGCCAAACTTTATGCCAATATTAAACAAATTCAATCAATAATAAACCAAACACAATAAGTATAAATATAAGGAGGATAGGGAAAGAGACGAACATCAAGATTTATATACGTTCGCCTATCCCAAAGATAGACTACGTCCTCTCTCCAATTACTTGTTAAAAATTCACTAACAACTAATCTTACTTTAATTGGATGAAGAGTAACTCTTACAACAATCTTGGTTAAAAGGTCAAGAGGAACCATTTACAACAATCTTGGTTAAAGGCCAAGAGGAACCCTTTACAACAATCTTGGTTGAAAGCTAAGAGGAACCTTTCCAACAATTTTAGTTAAAGGCCAAGAGTAACCTGTCTAGCAATCTTGGTTAAAGGCCAAGAAGAACCTTTTACAATCTTGATTCTAAGGTCAAGAGGAACCTATCAATCTTCCTTTCCAATGGATGAAGAATAACTCGATCAACATAATAAAATTATACAATTTTTGTCCCACATGGACAGCCCATAAACCAAGCTCTCTTGAACTTCAACACAAGCTTATATAACTTCTTAAATCTTGATCAAAATCAATACAAGATAAGGGCTCAAATACAACAAACGCAATCCCAATGCCTTATGCAATCTCTAATGCACATGCAAGGTATAAACCAATCTAATCCACAGTAAAATACTTATGCAATTCAAATCTTGGTTTCTACAATCCAAGAGCAACATATCAAATCTATTTTAAAGGCAAATAATAGCTTATAGTCCAATTAACAATCAATATACATTAATTCATCCAATTTAAGTTACCAATCACATCTTCTATGGTATTTCACTAAAATTCATGCAATAAGACCAATTCTAAAAAATTATATCAATCTTCCTAACACATTAATAAATCATAAAAAATCAAGTTCAATTAATAAAAACATGATTATAGCATCAAACAATCAGAGTTAATCGAAATGAACACAAGCTGTCAAAATATGAAGTCTTAATATTCCAACCTATAAACAAACGATTTTAACCAATCAAATGATGCAAAATAAATGCTATAAAACTACTACAACCTCAATATATAAGTTAAATAATTTTCAGCAGCAAATACAAATTTAAAGCATCAAACAAGTGGCTTAATTCAAGAATAAAGTAAAACTGTCAAACCTTGACAGTTTTGAGGTTACCTGCAAGATTAAACTAAAAAACAATATAATAGCTTAAAAATAAAAACAAAAATTCTAGCAATCTCCTAAGACCTTGAGAAAATAGAAAAAAAATAAATTTTAAGCTCCAAAAATTGATTTAAATATCAAATCGAATTAAACAATAAGTTGCATAGAAAACTTGACAAATTTGAGCAATCTGTGTTCTTTGATCTCAAAATAAAGTTATGAGTGCTTAAAAATCAAATAAAAGATCTAGTGCACTCTTGAGACCTTAGGCAAATTGAAAATCACAAACTAAACCACCCAGAAATTGATTTAGGAAGTTAAAATCGTGGTTGGAACAAGAATAGTGAAAACTTTGATAGTTTTGAGAGCAGAACTTTAAGAGCTTAAAAAGAAACGTTTTAATCACTTAAAAATTCAAAAGAAAGCTCAATCAACTTTGTCTATGTCTAAGAAAATAGAAAACAACAAGTTTTCAACAATAAAGATGAATTAAAAATAAGAGAAACGAAGATGTATGAAGACAACACAAAAACAAAGACTATTTTGAGAGCTTTGAGATCTTTGAGTGATTTGATCTTTCTAATTCCTTTTTCAGAGGTTGTAAAATTGATAAAATAGTTTTGACACATATTTATAGTGTTAAAAAAGGTCTAGAGTCGTTACAAATAAAAACTAGCGGTTTGGGAGATAAAAATCTGTTAAAAAACAAAAGAGGAAACTAACTGTTAAGCTATCAAGATAATACGGTGGTCTCTGGGTTGCATACGACACCCTCAAGTCCGTCGTATTAACTGTTTTCCAAAAACCCTATACGATAGGGCATATGCCGTCGTATATGTCTAGAAAAATCAAAAAATAAAATTTAATCAGGCTCCAAACTCATCCTAACATCAATTTAACATAATTTAGGTTTCAATCAAGTTTTAAAACATATATTAACGCTTTTTCAATTAATAGAAGCATTCAATTGATTCAAAACATAATAAGTAGCCTTGATTATGAAACCTTTCATATTTAAACAACTTTAAAACCTTTTTAAACAATTCTTAAACCATTCATAAATCAAAATTCATAACACAAAGATATTCAAACAAATTCAGACATACATAAATAGCTTTAAGAATCAATTCAATTAACTTAGATACATCAAACGGCATACATTAAAATAATTTATTACATTTTAATAAAAGAGCTATTTTATCATCATCAATAATATTTTGTCATCATTAAAACATATGATTAGAACCACCGTGGTTCAACATTAACTATTTGGAGAAATTCAAATTCAAGTAAAACTATCTGGAGAAATTTCAAATTTAAGTAAATCGAATACAATTAATGATTCTTTTAGCTCATTCATATATCTAATTACATGAATGTACAATCAATTTAAAAAAAAAAACAAAATAATTTTACAAAAAATTGAAAATTTCCAAATTTATCTATTCCTAAATTGGGAAAAATTCAAATTTAACTAAATTAAATGCAATTGATGATTCTATTATTTATTCATACATTTAATTACATGAATAGACATTCAATTTTATAAATCATAATATAATTTCATCCAAAATTGAAAATTTTGAAATTTATTTATTTCTAATTAGGGAAAATTTCCAATTTAGCCAAAATTAAATCTAATTGATAATTCTATTAGTTCATTGATACACCTAATTATATTAATAGACATTTAATTTCATAAAATATAACAAAAATTCACCCAAAATTGAAAATTCCTAATTTTGAAACTCTAATTCTACTTTAATTTAAAATTGACTCAATCTATACGCATCAAATTCAACTTCTATAATGCTTAAAAATGATGACACTAATTAATAATTAATTAAATAAAATTAAAAAAATTTCAAATCTTAAAATTGATAAATTTACCTATGTCAATTCAAATTCTTCAAATAGAGAAATGGTTGTATATACTAGGAGAATACTAAATCTTCTCACTACCTGTTAGAATCTGGTTAGAAATTTAAAAAATTAAAGAAAAATAATTTGAAAATTAAATATATAAAATTTGGTAATTTAGATTATTTAGTATTTTAAAAAGTATTTTAAGATTATTGGAGTTAAATGAACATAATATGTGAATGATTAAACTTAAATATATGAATTTTATGTAAATATAATAAAATTTTTAGTTATAGAGTCGAAGAAGACCCGAGAAAGAAGAAGAGGTAAAAAGAAAAGAAAATGAGGAGAAAGGGTCTAGGAGCTTTTTTAATAGGACTATCATCAACCGATAGTTTAGTATTATCGATTGATAGTTAAGCAATTTAAAAAAATATTTGAAATAGAAAAATAACGAAATAAACATTCCCATAAATGATACAAAACTATTAGTCCACTGATGTATCAAAAAATTAAAAAAAAAGTAATTTAATTCTCATATTTTACGGAAACTTATGATTCGGTTCCAATACCAACTTAATACTGTTCGGTACGAATTGATATTTACGCTACGAATACAGGTCTGCCGTCAGTACATACCCATATTCATCTCCTTGGTAAGTATGCCTACACTGTATCTTACACCTGCCACTTCCGACTGAATCCTCTTGTTTCGAAACCTCTTCCCAAAGTTTGCACCGCCGGCGCCCAGTAATTTCAAAACCTTTTGAAGCACCAATAAAATTTAAATAAAAAGTTAATTGTTTCAGAAAAAGTGATCCATTGCAACTAAACGATCCAGAAATGACAGAGGAAGGAAAAACATTTTTCTCTTCTTTCTATATTGAGGTGCTGGAATAAAAAAAACCATTAATTTCAAAGACCAAAGACACGCTTTTGTTGGTAAAGAAACTGACAATCATGCGCCTATCCACTTGCCTTGTGCCAGACCACATCCACGTCAGCTTGAAAGAGAAAGAGACGCCAGGCCCACCAGGTATCCTGTTCAGATAAACAGTAACAATGAATTAAAATGCCCTGAAATGCAGCAAAGAAACTTTACTAAAGGAGCGAAAGCGGCCTTTTCTCGTTCAACACCGAACCATAAGCATCTACAAAAACTGGACTCGCTCTTTCTCTCAAAGGAAACGGCTTTGAGTTTGAGATTAATCCTTAGCTCACTGATGCATCACTAAGGAGTCCGCATTAAGGTTATGCCCCATCTCCCTCTGTGTTCTCGTCGTCCATCTGTTTTGGGTTTGCGCTGTGTATGATTTGGTTGAAGCTGATTTTATTTTCCTTCACTTTTTCTTCTTAAAATTATAGTCTTAGGATGGTTCATATGTTGTATGGTTGTAGGTACGATCCTTTACTTTGGATGAACCTTTTCTTGTAACGTGTCTGGTAACTGAATAAAATATGGAAGGAGAAGAGGCCTTGATTGTGTAGGATGCGTCGAATGAGGTGAGAAAAAGATTGGAACTTGAATCAGCTTTGTTGGTAGATCTGTGGTTCATAGAAGAAGGGGTTGTAAGGAATCTTGGAATAATGTGAATAGTTTCTTTTCGTTCCATGACAAAGTATAAGTTATCAATTCTTTCTTTTTACAACATTTTTCTTTATTTTCATTTTCTTTTTGGCTTGGTGGGGATAAGGAAGAAAGAAATGGAGGCTGTTTTCTGATGTGAAATTAGTGAGGAAGATATAATATTTAACCTTCTCTTAAAGCCTGGTTTTCTGGAATCGACCTTTCTTCTTGAATGCAGAATTCCTTTCTATCATTTTGCAGATTGAGGTAAACTATGATCTACATGGGGCAACCGTATCTCTCCAGAAACAATGAACATAGATGTATTAGAATACTGTTGTTTCTGTGTGTCTTCTGCATGCTTGTTTTCCAATTTATTTTACATTTTGTCTCTAATGTGTCTGTTGAGCAGGTGGTGTAGTTTATGCCAAACTGTTTACTGAGCAGAGTTAGTCTTAATAAAATCCCAGGGGAACTGTATAGACTACCGCATCAATACTTCTATCCTGGCATTTGGGAATGGAATGGTCATTAAGTTTAAGGCCCATGGAAGTAAATTCTGGAATTTGTCATTCCAATGACAAACAATCTTCAGAGCATTCCAAATCTGCACATCAAGGAAATAAGCCTGCGGAGAAAGAAGTGAGCACCTCTACGTTGGTCAATCAAGGTAAGCCTCCTTTATGAGAAATTGATGCCAAGCTCCTTGTTGCTTTGTAATAGTAATTTGTTGCATATCATTTCACCAGCTAGCACAATTTTAAGAGAAAATATATAGAAAGAACCAATGAACCAAACGGAATAAGTTGGATGTAGGATTGAGTCATTTGAAGATCAATGCTTTTCCAATTCTATATAATTAGTAATTACATTCTTTCGCATCATAATCAATCCTTATTCTGCCACCTCTACGAGGAAGTGAGAGAAATACAGGTTGCATGTCTATGTAATCAGTGGAAGATCACTGACAATAAGATTACTTTATATGGCTTTGTTCTTTGGTTTTGGTTTCTTGTTTTTCTAAGAACAGAAACTGAAAAAAAAAAAAAGCACAGAAACAGAAAAAAAATACAAAAACCACAACTAACAAACTAAAGGAGCCCTTAGTTTTGGGCATTGTAAGAGAATCATATCTTCCCTAACACTGTGACTATGGTTCCAACCTTTATATTACAAGTTATACCGAAGGCACTGTTCTACTCTGCCTATTATTCCATGCCATTAATTACCATTCCACCATGATCTCTGACTCATACTTGCTAAGCTCTGATGGCACTCAATGTATGTTACTTAACATAGGTTTTTCCAACTGTGAGATGAAACATTGTTCTTAGGTCTTTTTATTTTGGGTGTTTTGTGGATCTAATCAAGACAAATTGGGTTATGTAATGGATGATAACCTTCTCCTTCCTCTAGCCCCTACTCGCTCCGATTACTGCAGAGAATTTAATGTTTCTTAACTAAATCATTAATCTTAGCTTTGTTAAGTCCTTCAATTTATCTCTGGTATTTGGATCTGAGTTTACTTTCTGGTAAGAGATACCTTTCTTGTTAGATTTATAGAAATTATCATGTCAGAAACTTTCATTCTCCGCTGTTTAGAATGATAAGATTTTAATGATCAATAATTGATTGTCATCAGAGAAAATGATGCTGCTTAACAATTCGGAGATATCAGAACTTTCAAAGGAGTAGTAGATAGTTGATTATCTACAATCACAGTACTTCACATTCTGCATCCTATCTCTTTTTTTTTTTCAGGCCCATTGAATTCATGTTTCTTGATATTTTCCGGTTTATATTTCTTTCAAACAGCATTCTTGTTTCTTCGCATAACTTGACCTTTATTTTCTAGCTGCTATTACTTGGCATGAGAATAGAAGAAAGTGGATTGGAAAACGACGGCAGCAACAAATGAGAAAAGATCCAATCATAAGGTATCAGATATATAAATACTTTGTAGAGGTGATTGTGATAGCATACTTTATAAATGTGATCCTATAAATATTTACCTGCTTGATGCCAATTCTAAACCTTGCTATTTTAGTATCTATCAATCTCCTTCTTTCAAGGACTGTCGACTAGCATGATGTTACATCTTTTGGTTATGGATTGTTCTTCAATCCAACTACTTTTCATATGTCAAAAATAATTTAAATTGTATCTGCAGCTGGTCAATGACCTACGAAGACTTGCTTTCAACTAATGAACCATTCTCTGAGCCAATTCCTTTACCTGTAAGTCTGCCAAAATGCTTGATCAATACATCATTGCATGTGCTATGTAAAAGTTTGGCAATTGAGGCTTTGCACTGATGAGTACTATACTCCTGTCTATACAGGAGATGGTAGACTTCTTGGTAGATATATGGCACGATGAAGGCCTCTTTGATTGAAAATTCATTGATAAACATAAATTATTAATTCTAGTGTCAGAATGAGTGGTGGAAGGAAAAGAATACTTTTACGGCTTGGTGTAACTGGATTCATTTTCCATTATCATGCAGAATATGATGTGGAAACACTCAACTTTGACTCAGTTGTTACTGGACTAGTTAGGAATAATTCTTTACCTCTTTTGTCGTCGTTCTAGATCTCAAAGTTGTATCCAGATTTAGTAGTGTAAGTGTTCCATTGAAAAACATTACATATTTATTTCACCTTGATCACCCGCGAAGCCTGAAAGACATTTGGTGTAATGACTTGATCACATTGACATTGCATTTTGTAAGTTGCATGTTTCATCCCTTCTGAATATAACTGGTATCATACGATCTTCAATCTTAAACCACAGCAATAAGGATAATAGGGTGAGGTCAACACCATTTGGAAGGCTTAAGTTAATTAGTTCCAAATCTTTTTCAGTTAATTGGTTCACTCATTAATTGTCTGAACTTTCTTTTTTTTGGTCTTTTCCCCGCGTAACAAATTACTAAATTTGAGAAGATCACTATCTTATGAATAGCTTCACCATTCAATGATGCTGAATTTCGTAAGCATGATTAGAAACGGTGTTTTTAATTGATTACTTAGAAACATGTAAATGTTAATGGGAAGATATGTTGAACTCTATATATGGATCAATTTTTTTTTTGGACCTATAGTTAGAAGAGAGCCTAAATATCTTAGAATTCTTCCACGTGCATAGGATGAAAACAACTGGTGTTATTTTGTAACTTCCAAGTTGTTGGGGATTTTTTTCATTCACGTCACTAAATATTATATGTTCTATTGCTATCTTTACTAATTTGATTATCAAAGGTCAGATATATAAAAAAATTTGGTATTTAATTCTGCAGCTCTATCGAAAGGAATTTCAATCCTAGATTCAATGTCATGTCTCCAACTCATCATAATAGGCCCAGTCACACACCCTCTCCCCTATATCTAGATTAAGTCAAGGAAAAACTACATGGCATGCCCTCTCATAACCACCAGGCAGGAAAAGATTACAACGCTTTTGTACAATCCCCCTTTAATAATGTATATGAGAGTATTGTAGTCATGCTCACCAATAGGAGTCATGTAGTTGGTCCCAATTTCCAATTCATAATAATAAACTTAGTTTTCATTCACATGAGTCCAAACCCAGATAATTATATCTTTGATTCATCATATTAGGCCTAATATCATTCCTTATGATCAGTCCCAAATTCAAGTTATATCACCAACTTATCATAATGTCAAGAGGACTTTTTAAGGTATAGCAAAATTGAATGAAATCGTCAAAGTCTTCATGTAGCAGTTAAGCTTAAGTCTAAGAAAGTCTTAACCTTTTCTTGTAATTATTGACCAACAAAATCTGTATTTTTTTATAATGTTCATGTACATTCGTTTTTTGGTGTTTCATTCACTCCTGATACATAATTAATTGCATAATTCAACCAAACAAGGGCAAAATAGAGATAAAATAAAATTAAACTTGTATTGCACTATTCATAAATATGCAATACAAAGGAACTCAAGTTCCTTTCTTTTTAAAGCACATTGAAAAAAAAAAACTCCTTACTCAAAGCACTTACCGGTGATTGAAGAGTTGGTTTAAATGAACTATTTGTAGCCAAATATAAACTTTAAAAGCAAATTACAAGATAGTGTGTCGTTATGTCTCTTGTCCACTAATGGATGATATCCTTTATATATATGAAAAACGAACATAATACCTTTATCCCCACATCTTTGATGTTTATTTCACGTACTTTATTTCTTGGATGAAGATAACAAGATTAACTGCTTTTTTTTAAACTTTATTTGTCGCATCACCCATTATACCTATTAAAGTAAGATGTTTATCTAACATTTCGAGCCTATTCGCTTATGGTCTAACTATGCATGCCCCTGATCAAGTCTGTTAACTATGATTTGCTTATTTAAGCACATTCACGATATAATCACCTTGTTCCATGACTACATAAAGCAACAATCTGTTTCGATATACAATAAAATTTGTAAATTTACATACTGTCATATGTCCTCGTATTAAGTCAAGTGCCTTTGTTCACTCTCAGATTTAATACAACTTAATTGTCTTAATCATGCTTGGTTTTGTATTAGAATTTTGTCCTTTGCTGAAATACTTGTTAATGCACACCAATGCATACTGAATCTTATGTACTATTGATATTTTATTGACATTTCCCCATTTACTCACCAACTTTCAAGTTTTTGGCTTGATCCCTCACTAACATGCCTTCTTCATATTGATCTATATACAAAACATTGCCGAATTATTACGTACACCCCTAGCCACATAGATTCGTGAGAAAGGACGGTAGGGACGGACTGGCGATTTTGATCTGAAGTGGAGCTAGGCACAACTTTGAGTTTCACTTTGGCAAACCTCTTCTGCCACTTAAGAGATTAAGCCTGTCTAGTCTATCCTTTCTCTTTCTTTCTAAGCACTCTTCTTTCTGCCCCTCTTCTCATGTTAGTTTGACCAGATATAGAAACTGTTGGCGAGACATCTAGAACGTTTGTTTCGTCCATCAATTTACATTGCCTGGCCTCGAAGCGAGATTTTCAGGAGTTCATGTGTGAATGAACTTCTCCAGCCAGCAAAAAACGGATGTTAACATCTCAAATAGATCCAATTTAAGACATTGTTTTTTAAGTCTCTCAATGATCTAACCAACTCTCCTCTTTCCATCTTTCAGAGTTTACCACATTTTGCAGTTTGAACTTAAATGTATAGCGGACCACCCTTATCAGAAGAACTTGAGGCCCTCATTAAAATAATATAGGCACTCCTCTACACGCAATTCCATTAAAGACTCCTTAATCAAGTTTTGAGGACATGAGTAAGTCTTCATTTCCATCAGCACGTCACCACGTACTAGGTTCCTTCTTCATTGCGTTTACCATTTCTTAGACACTCTTTATCAGGGCTCATTACATTAACAAATACATGTTGAGATAGGCTTCTTCCATCAAACCCTCTCTCTTTCCTTGATCCTTCATAACCATTGAATTAATTTGCTCCTCACCCCTCTTCTATCTTAGGCATTCACGAGTAAAGTGTGGCCTCTCACAAATGAAACAAATAATCTCCAGTCTTGATTACTTCTTCGATTTGCATTGACAAGTTTTCTATACCTTCTCTTTTTCTTTCTCCATACCATTATGAGTCCCATTATTTTTATTTTCATATCTATTGGTCTGAATTAGTGGTGTAATTGGAGATTTACCAAGGCATTTATAGTAGTAGTTGTGTTAGAGAAATCTTCCACTTTTTCCTTCTAAGCTTAACTTTCTCAACTTCGTAAGTTACGAATGAAATTGTATAACTTATCCTCCTCCAACATCTTTTGTATATCTTATATCAAAGATGTGAATTCTTTATATTCTTTATATACTTCCTCACCAAACCATCTTGCCTTAAATGCTTCAAAACTTAACTCACGAGCTAAGAAGTGTTATTAGGGAGAACTATGTCGTTTAATTCCTTCTTCTTTTGATCTCAAGTTTCAATGGGAGATCTATATACACTAATTTCATTGGAGGTTTTTTTTAAAATTTCTTGCATAGTTTTGCATCATCCATCATGTACGTAGCTATAATTGACACCTTTTCTGAGTTTGATACCTCTGGTATTATTGAATATCCTGACAAAAATTTTCAACCTTTTGGGCATTTCATTTGTCATTGAAAACTAGTCACTCTTGCACCTTCACCCAAATGCTTTTTAAATGGACCCATAATTTATACTTAGGTAAAGCATGTTTGAGCATTATGAGTCATAACTCATCTCTTCTCGAAATTTCAGTTATTCATCATATGCTCTCCTTATTTCTTAAAGCTCTATCATTAATGTTTTAAATCGTTCCAATAAAGGAACCATATTACCTTTAATTTAGCAATCCTTTCTACAAGATCCGTGCCACCAATCAGATGCACTAGCAATTTCCTTAGTTCATATATCAATTGTTAAGGGGACTTTGTTAAGCTTAGCAAAATTGAATGAATTTTCAAAGTTGGTGAGAAGTGATTAAAGCCTAAGAACCTAAAAAAATTAAAGCTAGTGATGTCTAGTAAATAAGTTTCTGTGCAAAACTGGATTAGAAATTGATGAAGAAGAAAGGGAGGAGATGAACTTAATTTTGGTGATGAGCCTTAATGTGGGACCTATTACTAAATTTTGACAAATAAAAATTTGAGATGTGACATAAAATGGAATGGTTTAACGGTGTTAAGGGAATAGGGTTGTTTCAAATGTTTTATAAAAGTTAAGCTTTTTTAAATAATTTTAAAACATCATAATTCTTTTTAAATGTTTTGAAACATTATGGTTTGACGTGAATATTATTGAAAACCTTAAGGTTTAAAAGGGACTTTTTGCCTTTAAATTTACTAACAATAGTTGTTTTGGAGGTACAATACTTGTAAGATGTATAAAGAAGGCTACAATCATCTTACTCTCTAAGGGATTACCATGTTTATGTATCTCCTCTAGCAAAAACCATGTTACAGAAGTATAAATTCTAAAGTTTGAAAACAAGGAAAAATGCTAAAAATTTTGCTTGGTTTCACCTTTGTTTATGGTTTTTTTTGGGGCTTTTCTTTACTAATGGTGATTGTGAAATGCCTAAGTTTTAGAAGATAAATAAAAAAAATATCGAAATGCCTAAGTTTTAGAAGATAAATAACCAAGAACGCACTAAACAATATCACAATACACAAAAGGCAAGTGTACCCATTGGATGTAATATAGCTAGGACAAGTCTAGGTGTCGAACCATAAGGACTATTATTATTAATGAATTCCTATCTAAATCTAGCTAACTACTCAAAAGAGAAAGACTGATTGATTAATTTAATGATTAAAAGGAAAAAAATTAAAATAGAATGCTAGATAAAATTATAAGAAGAAACAATTAATGTTGAATGTAGGATTCAGGTGATTAATCCTTCTATGATGTGTATGTACTCATCATTTATCTTGCTTTAACTCAAATTCCAAAATTTTTATACTATAGATTCTCTAATATAAATTACACTCTTTCTCATAAAATGTAATTATATTCAAATTAATTAAATTAGGCAAAATTTTTCTTTATCTCGTTATATTGAATTGAATGTATTAATTTATTCTATAAAACCTATTGTTTTGACTAAATTCACATTTAACCGAGACAGCTTATGTAAAACTATCTCTAGCTCCCTATACAATATGTTTTATTCATGAAATGATCTAATGCTTTGCAATCTCATTCATACACATAATCAAGGCTTTGAAATCAACATTTACATTCTCATAACAATTGAATCCAAAGTAATTGACATCAATGAACAAATCTAATTAAAAAAACTAGATTTCAAGAGTTAAATCAAGAATAACAAAATCACTACATCCTAGAGTTTATAAAAACCCAAGTCCTATAAAAATTTTAGATCCTAAACACAGTTTCAATTTTACAAACAAACATAAAGACAAAAGAAATAAGAAAGCTCATGATAAGTCTTCTTGAATCTTTGAAATCTTGATGTTGAATGGTAAAAATTCTTCCTTGAACCTTGAGCTTTTGCCTTTAGATGCTTCCTCTCCTTCACTCTTTGTTAAAACCCTTCAAGAATTACTTAGAATGTGTTGTCTTTTCTCTAGCAATTGAATGGATGAATTTTTTACCAACCAAAAGAAACCTAAATTAGGTTACATACGAATGTGGAGAGCGTCATAATCATGGCATGATGGTACCTATGATTCACTAGCCCAAAATCACAGGCATCATCATAATGCTTGTGATGATGACAACTGCCTGCACCACTTGATATTTTCACGATATCTTCTCCATTCTTCATCTAATTTTCATGAAATTTGTTATGGAGTTTCAACATGTTGTTCTTGTACCCTGTAAATTTTCATAACAATTGGAATTCTAGAAGTGCACCTAATGCCTCCAAATCAACTGTACTAAATCTAGTGCTTAACTAGACTTGTCCTGTTCTTTCCTTTAGGCATTCCTAATGACTTTTCAAATAACATTGGAATTTAGTATGGAACTTCATAACATGATGCTTTAAGTATCTTAGATGATTCCACATCTCTTCTATTTCCAAAAGTGTGTTAAAATGTCCACTAAAATCCTATAAAACAAATGCAAACATAAAAATAGCTAAGCAACATCACATTCAAAGGTTTTAACTTAATATACACATAATTCACATAGATTTACCCTTAAAACCAATTTAAATAAGCATCAAATTATGTCTAAAATATGTATATTTTGTGAGCTGTCAAATACCCTCACACTTAAGTTGTTGCTTGTTCTCAAAAAATGACTTAAACATCCACTTAAAAAAAATCAATAGAGAATTAATAAGTAAATGAACACATACAAAAATTAGACAATGTTCTTCGTTCAGTGTACAAAGTAAAGCCCTTTTCATGCCAAACACATAGTTAGAAACCTAGGCATTCACACCGTTAGTAATAATGTGACCTTCTATGTACAACATCGACCATCTCTGAAGTTGCATATGGATTACCACGTAAAGTTGTTCAAAGAAATTACCACAGATGTAAAGTATAACTCAATTTACAAATTGAAGAGCAATTTTGGTGTTTCACCTTGTCTTTTGATGCGAGGGAAAATATTTGTTGTGAGTGTTCATCGATTACTCAACTTGGTTACCATTTTTGGCTTATTATCAATGTTATCTAGCCTTTTTATATAAAGATGAACATTTTGTGGTGAACACTCTCAATTACTCAGTTAGATCACAACCATAAATGGCTACTAGCTCCACTTATACACTTCAACCTTGTAATCGGTATAAAGTTGATGGAGTTAGTGTTTGTTCATTTGGTTTAAGCACAGATATAATTTTTATTCCTTAAAAACATACCCCACTCTAAATTCACATAATAATTAACAAGCAACCATATTTGACAATTGATATTGAACATAAAAGGTGCTTATAATTACATGCAAATCATATAAAAACAAAAGAAGAAAAGAAAAAATTTAGTTAAAAATCAATCAAGGGTTATTTAATGGTCCCCTTTTTAAGAATATGCACAATTAGGAATCAACTCTCAATCTCAATTATTCAAGAAGGAATATTTAAGTAATCACTATTAAACTCTTAACAACTCAAGTGTGATGATATATAATCAATTAAAGCATTTTGATTCACATTCAATCCCCTCCATACACACAAACTTATATTAAATTGTCCTCAATTTGGAGGATCAAACAAAATAAAGTGCAAAAGGAGTAAAAGAGGGAAAAGGAGAACTACTCTCCCCTGAAAGCAAAGTCCAAATTTGTTCGAGATCATGAGTGCCTATAGTGGGATCCATGTGTTGAAAACTTCTAGGAATCTACATCCAAGGTCGTGGTTGAAAACTTAAAAAACAAAACTAAAGCACTAGCTTTTCAAAAGATTACAACAAGAAAAGAAACAAACAAAAATAGAAAATAAAATTTACATTAAAAAAATTGCATTGGATTGCTAATATCACCTTATTTATACAAACTTTAGGCATGTTTTTTTTAGTTATTATCTAATATTTAATGGAATTTGCATATGATTTAGGTGCATATTTGGTTTGTTTATGAAAAAGATGCTATTGAAGTTATTTTGGATGATTCTTTGTGTTTTATAGGATTTAGTAAGCATTTTTAGGTATTTTTGGAAGTATAAAAGGTGTGAACTCAATTTTAGGATTTAGAACATCATGTTATGAATTTTCATACTCATACTTAAAGCTATATGACAAGCCATGAAGGATATATTAAGAGAAAAACAAGAAAAGCTATAATAAGCACTAGCTTTCATGTCAAATTTCATGGCAATTAAAGGTGTATAGAAGGAGTTGGAGCAGAAAAAGTCAAGAAAGGAAAAAGCTATCAAGAGACCCATAGCCTGGGCTAGGATTAACACCCTAGTACCATCTCGTGATATCCTGGTAGAGGATATCATAGGCAAGCCCCGCAATCATGGGTCTAGGCTGTGGGTCATGCATAAAGAAGATAGAAAATAACCATTCATGTGAGTTCTTGCCTCAAACATCACAAGAAGCCGCTAAGGAAAGGTTTTTGAGATTAAAGACCATCTCTAAAAGATTTATACTTAATTTTAAAGGAGAAAAAGGATTCCAAGCACAAGAATTGAATATTTAAGATAAGGAATTCACATCAGCTGTCACTGAAGAGTCAAGGAGTAAGATTGAACCACCATGAGCCTTTCTTCCTCTCTCTTTATTGTTGTTTTTATGATTCCACAATGATTAGGAACTAATTTTCTCATTAGGATTTAGGTTTTTATGAACTATAGGATGAAGAATTGATTTTTTTTCTTTATTTAATCTTGAATTTCCAGATTTTATGATAGGATTATTTATGAATTTTAACAACATTTTTTATCGAATTTTATGTGAACGTTAACGGAGATTTCAATGCTTTGATTTATGTATATTTGATTGAGATCCCATGAATATGTTCAATTAAAAGATCCAATCATTTCATTCTTAGAATCAGTCCATAAACAATGCATTTGCATGGAGACTTAAAGGTAGGCTTACATAAGATGCTTAGGTTAGGTGTGAGCTTAGAAAAAAAAAAGGTTCTATAAAACGAGGTAATGCATTCAATCAAGATAACTTTCTCTTGATTTATTAGCTTGAATAGGATTGTATAACTTGATAGAGAGTGTGATTTACATTAGGGAATTTATGATCCAATGAATATGGAAATTAAGTTAAATCAAGGCAAATGATGAATACGTACAAATCCTAGAGGGATTAATCATCTGATTCCTAACTTCATCATTACTGTTATCTTTATGAGTTTGGCTAAGCAATTTACTTTCATTTTTTTCTTAAAATTTCATTTTTAAACCAATCAATCTCTTTGAATCTTGTTAAGTTAAATAGTTTAGGTTGACATTCACTAGTCATAGTAGTCCCTGCGAATTTGACCTTGGACTCACCTTAGTTATATTTCACTATGATAGGTATCCTTTCCTAGTTATGTGTTGTGGTATTGCTATTGTGATTATTGGATAAATTTAATTAAAACTTCGGCACTTATCACATGCATTAAATGCCTCCCAACTAGTACTTATTTAATGTCATTAGCTTAACGACCCTTTTCATTGTTCTTCATCTGAACCCTCTTTTTCCTCTTACTTTTATAGTTATTTATTCCTTCTTTATGATCTCCTCTCCACTAGTATAGCTCATTTATATTGAGGGTGGACATTATCAAATCTTCACTCTACTTAAAGCTTGATATTATTAATAAATTGCATTTTGAAAGTACGCTAGTGGTAGTCTCTTATAAGACACCTTGAGTTTTATCTAATACTTCATCAAAAGGAGAAGAATGTGATGCTTCAATCAAAGATTGTATGATAGTTTTTAAATTAGAGAAAGTGATTAATTCATCTTTTATCCTAAGAATTAATTGACTTTCTAAGACATCTATCACTGCTTTTAAAGTATATAGAAATGACCTACCTAAAATCAAAGGGATTTCATCTCCATTCTCTACATATAAGATCATAAAATAAAAGAAAAGAAAAGAAAAGAACCTATCTACTTTTACTAGTACATTTTCAACAATGCTCCTAAGATATTTTACTAATCTATCCATTAACCGTATGCTTATCCTTAAAACTAATTCATGAAATGATTTGTCAAACATCATATTTATTTTGGCTCCTAGATCAACTAATGGATCATGCAAGTACAAGTTACCAATAGTAAAAGGGAACGAGAAACTCCCTAAATCCTTTAAATTTTGGAGTAACTTGCCAACAAAAATTGTTGCACATTCTTCATTTGTCTTTTGTCTACAACTCCTCTTCTTTTTATTTTCAAGCAAATTGCATATAAATTTTTCTTTCTTAGGTCCTTGTATAAGATATTTAACCAAAGGAGTGTTAATTCATAATCACTTGATAGGGTTTAAAGAAATACATGTGCACTCCTTCGGTTGTTCATTGGTAGCCTTGTCAGGATTTGATCTTGATGGCTTAAGTCCTCTATCAAGCTCTTCTTTTATTTCTTCTTCCTCTTTGATGTCTTGCCCATCTTCCACCAACTCTACGGTTTCCTCCTCCACTCTTGAGAATACCGCATGCACTTGCTCCTTTGAATTCTTCTCAGGATTTCTTGGTAAAGCACGCGCAGGTCTCTTAGAGACATTCTTGGCCAATTGCCCCATTTGATTCTCAAAATTCTTTATTGATGCCTTAATATTCAGAAATCGAGCATCATTTATCGTAATGAACTTGGCCAATATTTCCTTTAAACTGGGTTGTTTACTTTATTGAGGTTGATATTGGAAACCAGGTGGAAGATTTTGGCCCTACTGGCCTTGTGCTGTCTATAAGAAGATCGAGTGATTATGCCATCCAAGATTATAGGTGTTGCTATAAGGATTTCCTTGACAATTTCCAACATAGTTCACTTACTTTGCTTTCATTCCAACACCTATTGACTGGCATTCAGGATCGGGTACCCACCTCCATAGAAATCGCAAGCCATAACTTGAGTTATAGATGACACAATTGCCATGCTTTGTAGCTTCCTCGTAAGAGCTTCCATCTTTACTTATAATGAAGATACTGCATTGACATTATGCACTCCCCTGTTTGATAGGTGTTCATTGAAATATTCTCAGTCAACTCCTACAATTGCATTCGAGTCTTAGAGTTTGTCGTGTCACTAAATGATGCATCAATCAGTTGCTTAGTGGTAAAGCTCAAGCCTCCATGGAAGGTTTTCATTAGCATGCCTAAGTTTAAGCCATGATGTGGGCATCTTCGAAGTATGTCCTTCCAATGTTCCCGTGCCTCATACATGTTTTCCTACTTCCACTGCTTGAAATATTGATAATAAGATATTGATGTTATATTAAAAATATTTATTTTCCTGATTTTGCATTTTAGATTTTTATTACATTTCTTGCTAGATTATGTGAAATGGTTAAACTAAAAATTATTAGAACTAAAATAGTTGAATTAAGGAAGGTTCTAACTTATATTTTGATAAAAAATAGATATCACTAATTGTTTGGCTTGTGGAACTTTCTAAAAATAAATATATGGAAGATGCATTTGAATGTAAATTTCAATGAAAATGATTGAATATAAAGAACAAATGAATGATAAACATCAAGACCAAGGAGATCGAGTATTAATAGATTGTTATTTTTATTTTTCAATGTAAATCTTATCTTGTTATTTTCATTATGTTTAAGGGCTCTTAATTCATTTTGGTTAAAAAATTATGATCATTCAATCTTAAATTTTTGCATATAGTATTTCATAATTAAGAGGAATTGTGTGAAGTTTTTTTTTAAAATTTTCTTGATGCATCAAAATATTTTATGAAGTTTTTTTTAAATGTGTTTTAGTTAAGCATTTATGAGAAGAATAGTTTTAATAAGTATGAAAAAGTTTGTAAATTGTATGGAAATGATTATGCCTCTTCTGCATCAAGGAAAAACTAGGCTTAATTTTTATAGGAACACATAATCTCATATGTATACAATTAGGCCTCATATAAGACAAAATGGTATGATTCATTTTCTTACGCCACACATGCATGAATGCAATAATAGGAAAGTACCCTACATACATTCAAAATTTATTCTTATCCTGTGAAAGCAAGTTATGATAAAAGAAATGCATAATTGGAAAAATAAATATATGGCATGTCATTTTTATGGAAATTATGGTCACGCTGACAGGTTTTGTTTTGTTAAATAAAGATCATTGATAAAAACTTCAAGAGTATAGATTAAGAAAGGTGAGAAAGGTTAAGCACTAACCTTAAGGACCAAAAATAGTATTGGTACTTAGAACTTATTATTATTATTTTTTTTTTGGTCTTATTGGTTAACATAATGTGGTAACAGATATCAAGTGAGGAATTCAACAATAGTGCCTCTAACAATTAAAGTGGAGAAAAAAAATCACCACAAGCCCTTATATAAATTAAAAAACACATTATTGAACCAAGTGAAGAAGAAAAATGAGGTAATCATTATTAGTTTATAAAGGAGATTTATATTTGTTTTCATATTGATAATATTTGAATTTTGGTTTGGTATATACATTTTAGAGAAGAAAGTTTTGTTTGCATGCATCTAGGGAAAGTAAAATAGAATGATTTTTAAAATTGATACATAATTTGAAGAAGTATTTTTTCATGTACACTTTTCCTATATGATAGGACTTTTTTTTTTCCTTTGAAGGAGAGTTAGAAAGAATGTTATAAAATCTTTCATGATGCATACATTTAGGAGGAGTATATGAATTGAAAATTTCTTATTTTTAAGCTTACGAGTAACTTTTTGATTATTACAAAAAGGAGGAGAAGTTGACTGATATTAAATGCCTTTGTATAAGGGGAGAAGTTTAGGGTAAATTAAATCCACGAATTAAGGGATAGCTGATATGGATTGCCTTATATACGGTTTGCACTTTATGTCTCCAAAATGTCACATGGTTTGTCACTATTAGAAAAGAGGAAAAATTTGAACTAAAGAAGGTTCTATCGTACATTTTGATGATGAGAAAACACAACTGTCACTAATGATTTGCTTCGTATTAAATATTTTAGAAGATATGTATATAAAATATATATTTGCATGCAAATTGGAGAAAAAAAGAATGAAAATGAAGAGCAAATGAAGGATAAAAATCAAGAGCAAAGACATCAAGTATTAACTGGTTGTTTTATGTATTTTTCATTATAAATATTATCTTGATCTTCTCAATAGGTTTAAGGGTTATTCATGCATGTTCATTGCATTTTGATCGAAAAATGATGATCATTCAAACTTAGGTTTTTACAAATAGTACTTGATATCCAAGAGGAATTTTAGTAAAGTTTTTAGAGAAAATCTTCTTAATGCATCAAAATATTTCAAGGAATTTTTTAAAAAT
The DNA here is from genome assembly GCA_028565735.1 of Pinacopodium congolense. Taxonomy (NCBI): domain Eukaryota; kingdom Viridiplantae; phylum Streptophyta; class Magnoliopsida; order Malpighiales; family Erythroxylaceae; genus Pinacopodium; species Pinacopodium congolense. The sequence continues at coordinate 12,023,905 of JAOXYD010000136.1, forward strand.
ATATCTGAGTTAAGTTTTTATGAAAAGAATGGTTTTAAAAAGTATGAAAAAATTTGGAAAATGTTTGAAATTGATTTTGGAAAATTTGTAAAAGTTCTACAAAATATAAAAACTGGTCTGTAGAAACATTAGTTGACCAATGATGATTACTAGTCAACTAATGTTAAGTTTTTATGCATACTAGTTAACCAGGACTAACAACATTGGTAGACCAATGATCTTGAAACAATTTTGGTTGAGTTTTTCTAGTGGTTTAATGGTACCTTGAATGGTTAGGAAAATGTCATAATTATGGCCTATTAGTTAACAAGCACAATAGTGTGGTCAATCAGTAAACTTGACTAATTAACTATTACACGTGGAATTAAAACTATAATGGCTAGTTTTTTCGTCTAACAGAATTTTGAGTTAATGGTCATATTGAATAAGTAATGGTATTTTAAGGGCTCTAAGGTTATAAATAATTGCTCTAATGGTTCTCAAACTTTTTATGAGATTTTGATGACTTTTAATTGTGTTGATAAATGTTTAAAAAGTGAAAAGAGTTCTTTTGTGAGTCTTGGTTGCATTTATTAAATTATTGATCCCTTGTACATTATGTTAATCCAGCAAGATATTGGATTTGTGTATTATTTAAGGTTTATTTCTTTGTAAGGGGTTAATATTTACCTTATAAGAAAGATTTTAAAGGTTCCTCTTCACCTATTGAAGATAATTATTTAGGATTGCTTTTCACCTATTGAAAAAGATTGTAAGGGTTGTTTTTTTCTATAAAAAAATCATTGTAAAGATTTCTCTTCACTTGCTGAAGAAGATTATGTTTAACCAAGGAAGGCTCACCTTATTTTAAAGATGACAAAATAGTCTTTGAATTAATAATTTTGTGTGCTTTGAAGTTTTGATAGGTAGATATTAAGTAAAAGTATCACAGAAGAGGTTTATAGAGTCTTGGAGTAAAATTGAATTTCATGAAGTGGATTGATCAAGATTCAAGATTTTGGAAGAGTTAAGATACAACTTATATAGGTTAAATCTTGAGTTAAGATACAACTTATATAGGTTATCACTTGTAATCTTTATTGTAAATCTTACTTAAGTTCTTTTTAGAGTTTTGGTGATTGTCACTTAATGTATGATACATTTTGTTAAGGGTCAAAATGATAGAGTTTTAAGGGTTAATTTGTTGAATTATGACCCCTAATTAAGTGTTCAATTGTTAAATTTATGTCTTTTTATGTTTAATTTGTAGGATGGAGCTTGAAGATGAAGATTGGAGAAAAATGAGAAGAATTCACCTTAATTTAGTTCATCAATGACACTTTAGCAGGGTCACGTTGAAGGATGAACAGGGGGCCGTTATAGAGACATAATTCAACCATCAACGATGGTCTAGCAGGGTGCTATTAAAGGGAGTCAGCTCGCTATTATAGGAGTAATCAACAATTCCAACTCTAATTCTCCACAATTGGGTTGTAACATGTCTCCAACTTTGTCAGCTAGCACAAGTAGAAGTCCAAAGAGTTTTCATAACACAAGGAAAACAACATTAACACGTAACAAGTTAACAGAATTAGATATAACATTAGTTAGAGAAGCTCTTGCTTCTATCTTAGATTTTATTAGATGTTTTAGGCTTCAAACACTTATAATTTGAATTTTAAATTGATTTCTAAGTTGTTGTTTGTTGGAGATCTAAGATGTATATATGAGTTTTTAGACCATCATAGGGGGTTTCTTAACTTAGATTATTACTTTATTTCCTCTACTTTTTGGGTTAATCAAAGTTCATGTTCTTATGTTCATATTCTTAAATGTTCTTTGATTTTCTTGTAAGATAGTGTGGAATCTGAAGCTGTGTTGATGTCCAGATCATGTTGAAGAGTTCAAGACTTGTCCAAAAGCTTTCTAAACATGTTTTGTAACTTCTAACTTCTAAACTACTTCTTTTAGCCTATATTTGTAGATCTATCAAAGTATGTGGCTTAAGATGTATGTTTTCTATGCTTTGATGATTATGTGTGTTTAAATCCATTTTCCAGCTTCAAATTGGTATTTTAATGTTTAGGAGAGTTTAAATGCATGTAATAAGGTCTAATTTTGTTCATCGAAGGTCTTAAAGTTATGATTTTGGTCTAATAACCTAAGATTAGAGTGAAAGATAACTTAGGATCCAAGAAATCTACTTAGATTATTGAAAAAATCAATAAGCAACACAAATCAATCAATGAACGAATGAACTTTGATTATCTGTGAGAGTTAGAGATCTAAGATCGGAAATCCAAAAATTAGCTTCTTGAAATTAAAGCCCATTGGCTAGATTTAAAGCATAACTAAACTTTAAACTAAGTTTAATGGAGAAAAAGCATAAGTCTTAACCATAGCTTTATCTTGAATTCGTGAAGGAACTCTAATATGCCTTTGAATATATTTTTAAGTTCAATTAATTTGTTAATCAATTATCTAGAGCTAGATTCCATAAGTTTACAATTTTCAGTAATTTTATAATTCATTTTATAATTCAAAATTGCAACGTTTGAAGTAAAATTAGGATAGCTTATTAATTTTATCTTTTCATCTTTAAAATTAATTAATTTGGAATGTCCTAGATAATTATAATCTAATTAATCTGATATTTAACTTACAAAATACCATTTTTTCCCGTTGGTTTGACACTCGGAGTCTAAAAATTATTTCACTTTATTACTTATTCGATAGGTGCACTTGTCTTTCATCACGTTAGTTTTTACTTAATATCATTTTGGTTTTCAAAGTAAATTCGGTTTAAAGAACTCCTATTTTTAATCAATTCAACTAACAGACAACATTGTACCTCTATTTAGAATATATAAGTGATATTTTATTTATTAGATACATTATTGGTTTAATTAATATGTGGTTATAGATTTATTTTGAATTGTTGATTATGTGTTTTCATATATTTTTTTCCAATTTTTATGTTTTTTATTTTTTATTTTATTTGTATATTATTTTATTTAGTTTCTA
>JAOXYD010000136.1:12027007-12045019 GCA_028565735.1 Pinacopodium congolense
CCTTAAAAACTCAATCTCAAGCCCTAGGATTATCAGTAAGCTCTCAATCCCTTGAAAAATATAATGATAAGGGATGAACTGCCTACTCAATAAGAGCTGCCTACTCAATAAGGGTTACCTGATTGTACCCTTATATCTCAACAACTAAGTAACTCAATATAATATGAATCAGAAAGATAGAATTGTAAAGTAAAAGCACAAATAATATTTAAAATGCATAATCCAAATCTAACATAACAAAATACTCAATAAATAAACATAACAGCTCATATTATTGCCATTTTTCTTACTATTAACTCAATTTATGCTATATTTCTCATAATTGATTTATTCGGGCCCTACTTAACCTAATAGACCTATATCTAATGATCTGTTAGCTCAACTCATCATCACAATATAAATAATCTTTATGTGAATATGAAAATACAATATATATATATATATATATATATCGGCACAATGTACTCCTTACTCAATCTTATCAGATCTAGTACTTCGGTACCACTCCGATACCTAGCCATCAGCACAGGATATCCTCATGACTTAGGATATCTCGGTACCACTCCAGTACCTAACTATTAGCACAAGACATCCCTAAAACTCAGGATGCCTTGGTACTTACTCCTCGGGCAGGTATCTAACTATATTTCATTCATATCTTAACATCTCATCAATATCAAGACCATTGAATATAGCCTATTCTAGGTAAGCCACTAATCCATCACTATTTTGAACTCAAATAAATAAAATCCAATCCATCTTAATTCAATCTCAAGTTATTGTTATCAACGAAGTCCATCAACTCAAATGTATTTTTAAACCATACAAACAGTTCTCATTATGATGCTTAGGATAATATATAATTCTTGAATTCACATTCACTTGAACAATTAGCATACATTACAAACCACAAAACAGGTAACAGTAAATAATCACTTGTTTCATATTTTAATTTTTCAATTAATTATAATTATTTCTCTAAAAACACGCACATCTTAAAAATATGTACTTGAGTCATAAATCACATAATATATGCAAAATATGCATTTTCAAGAAACATAATCACAATATGCATTTAACACATAACTATAAGTTATAGTCTAAGTTAACCTTACATGATTTTCAAAGGGGCCATTTGATAAAGCTTTTAGTTGTGGTTTTTGGTTGTGGATGTTATATTTTTGTATTGGGTTTTGTGTATTTTTATATATTTTTGTGTTGTCTGTCTTGATTTCTGTGCTATATTAGAGTTTTTTTTTTCAATTTTTGTGATGCTCTTTATTGATTTTTGTGTTTAAAAAATCTGAAAACCAAATCCAAAATCAAAAACCTTTTTAAACAGGCCCTTAATCTATGGCTATTTTTCTTTAACTTCTCAATAGAAACCTTAGTTATAGAACCCGTGTATTTGGGCTTGATTTAAAGATGGTTAGAGCCTAATTTTGAACGAGCTTTAAACACAAAAGTTGTAGTTCTATATCTTGGCCTGCAATGGATGAAAGAATTAAGATGATTGAATGAGTATAACTTAAGTTATGGTCATTAAACTGAAACTAACTTCAGTAAAATCCTAAATTTGGAATAGAAGGTTAAGTCCTCATTTTAAGGCATTTTGAGGCTGAATGAGAAAGAATTTAAAGCATAAAAGATATAGATATGGATCTGAACTTGAATATGGTGAAAGATGCATGCCATTTGGATTAGTATATTGAAAGTTATGTATATTTTTTTGACATACAACTATATTGAACTTCAGAAATGAGACTTTCAATGGATGTAGGATAGATTACTAGAAGATTCGATAAGTTTCGATTGTGAAATGATGTTATATATTAAAGATTGGATAGTTGGCATTAATGTGTATGAATAAGGTGAATTATAAATGATTAAATATGAATCAACCATGCATTATTCATGACATATTCATACATACACAATTGGTCACTACTCAAGTGAATAAATAATAATATGTGTGTATGTAATGCAATTATAGAAGAGCACATTGAGCAGCATCTAGACATTTCCCGAATAGCATGACATTAAATATCTAGATGTCTCTATAAGTTGGACTAAAATACACAATCACTCTATATACTGTGTTTAATCCAATTATTTCAATTTCTACATATATTTTTTTATAATTGTGAACACTGATATGAGTATATATATAATATGAAGGTATAAGATGGTGCGTCTACTGCTATTCCAAACATTGAGTGTCTGAGGATGTTTAGTATTGGCAATACATTAGGAGTGCTGACTTGTATGTGAACTCTGAGACCTAGGTGCTTAATTATGTTAAATGTCGGATTCTAATATGATAATTTTATTCTGTATATGTGTTTTACATGTGTTCCTATTCTGATTTGATCGAAACTGTTTGAAACTATATGATTCTTAACCATGGGTTAGATGGCAGACTTAAGTCCAATGATTATGAAAATTCGAATTGTATTTGTATGCTACTTGATTGATTGATTGTATGATCTATAATGTGTTGTTTTGCATTCATGAAATGCATGATCATGTTAATGGCATTGTGACTGAGGTGACCAGACTAGCCACAATTTAGTGTGAGGCTTATGTCCGCTGTTGGAATGAGCTTCAGGCTAAGATGTGTGTGGACCTGCTTTCCACTATGGATCGGTATCGGTACCTGAAGAATGAGTCTAGTATCAGCTATTGATATGAGATAGTAAATGGCATAAAGTCACAACAAAATAAAAAGAAAATCGAGTCCTATGTGCATTTGTAATTGTCTTCTCGCATGATAAAATGTCATTGTATAATCATACTTTGATATGCTAAACATATGAAAAACGTAATTTTAATTGTGATGATTATGTGATTTTTGTATGTGTTATATGCTTATGTATGGATATAGTGAGTACATCGATGATGACTACTCACCAAGTTTTTCCTCGAAAACTCACTCCACTCAACATTTCAAGTCAGAGGGAACTCGACTCCTAGATTAATATGATGTAAAGAGAGTGAGAGCTGCGCACTTTCAGACTCATCATGGATCAGAAGTTGGTCAGCTGAAGTTTCGAAGAGTTTAAATGAGATATTTTTGTTCTGTTTGCTGCTTATGTATAATTTATGATAACGTATAAATGAAATTTATTTTAATGAAATATGAGTTTTGATGTCTATGTTCCTTTTGATTATGTTGCATGATGCCTACTATAATTGCTCAAATGTACCACTCTTATAGGACATTTACTCGGATATTCATTATAATGTCGAGTAACTGTTCTATGAGAGTGGGATGCTACACACTCGACCACGTTTGCCTTAGTGTTCTCCCATGTCTTCCTCATACATGTGATCTAGCTAACCTTCCCACGAAGACGCTTCACATGTCGAATCTTGCTTAGTCCGAAATCTTTGTCGACATTTCCTACATCCCTTGCCTATTTGCAAGTTTTTCGGAATTTGTTTGCCTACTCGCAAGACTTTGTCTTATTTTCTCGTCAACACTCTTTTCTCGTACCAACTTACATGCTAAACATTGGTTAAAACTCGTCAATACTCGTACGATCTTGTAACGTGGACTTAGGAGTCTAAGAGACCCTTATAACTGCCAACTTCAAGTCAATCCGGTGCAAACCAATAGGTTTGGTATTCAAAACTGTGCTATAAGTGCATATTTGCAAACTTAGCGTAGAAACTGATAAAATGCTCGACTTATTTTAAAAGGCATCGTAAATATCCGAACCGCCCACTTGAGTCACTTGACACTTTGTTCTGCCCCGGCCGCACGGCTTGTTATTTCAGGCTATGCACATCCTCATAGAATGCACCTCTCTCGTTTCCCACAAGTCGACAGAGCAAACGGTTACTATGACCCAAAAATATGATGCGCCTTTCTCGTTTCCAGCAAGTCTACATAACAAACGGTTAGGATGATCCAAGTCATTGAAAACATAAACGAAAAAAAATCAAGTTAATGCTGGGGCCCGGCGTGGCTTAAAATGGCGCGGCATACTTTTTTCTTTTTTAAAGTGAACCGCTTCACACGTAATCCAAACAACATTTTCTTGCAAGGAAAAGCAACGCCTCATCTCCTTCATCATACACGTCATCGTCATCTCCAACGCCAAATCTTGCCGTCTACTCCCACCGTTACCTATATGTATTTATACATATAATTCTTCTCTAAGTGGAAATATCTCATAACTACCAATCCTCGTACTTAGACTGACAGTTAGTGTCCACCTGTCCCCTATCGCTCCCCCCTCTCTGTCGTTCTCTCTCTCTCTGGAATTTCCCTTTAATAAGCTGTTATTGATCTTTTTTTTTTTTCAGTCTCGTCTTGTAAGTTGTAACGCAAGAACAGGAGAGATGGGGAAAATGATGAGATTTGTCTTTGTGTACTTGTTTGTTTCTCTCGTCGTCGTATGTCGGGCGTCTCTTTCGTCGGAGGAGCTCTGGCTGGCGACATCCAACTTCCCGTCGTTGCAGGCGGAGGATATGATAAGGAAGCTGAACCTGTTTCCGCCAGAGACGTTGAATTTGATGGAACACGAAGATCCTAGTCTTGCTCAGAGGGTCTTCGAGAAGAGGTTCAAGTTTCCCAATGTCGTCGGTGATCTTGAAGGCGTTTCTGTGGAGGATTTGGGCCACCACGCCGGTTATTACAAGATTTCCCACTCTCATGCCGCTAAGTTCAGTATTGATACCCTTTTAGTTTATAATTCCTTCGTTTGTCAGTCCCTTGTTTACATTTTCGTACTGGGCATGGTCGTTTAGGTATGGTTTTAGTGGCTTTATGTGTGGAGAGTTTTCTTAGTGAACTTCTCTGATCCTGTTTTTAGTAGATGTCGGCCTAGCCGGATCTAATTGAAGTAGGTGGATGTATTCAAGAATTTTAATCTAGCAGGTGAATTCTGTGTGGAAAAAAGGTCGCTGCTATTTTTGGTATATAGACTTTCGATGCTGGGTTTATGCCGGTTGTTCAAGTTATTTTGTCTAAAATTTCAGAGTCAAATCCTTAATTCCTTTGAAAGATACTGAGCTGTTCTTTAAATTCTGTTATATGTCCTTAAATATATGATGTCTCGTTAGCAAACTTTATTTTGGGATCAAGGAATTTATGGTGCTATCTTAGAATGTGCTAACTTCCACTTGGAAGTAGCTGTTATTTTATTTGTAGCGTTGTATTATTGTCGACCAATTCTGTTGATAATTATGCTAGTTCTTACATCCTGAACTGTTCGGTTTGTGGTTCTCTGTTCATATTCTATTAGCTTATTATTATCGTTGTTGCTCGTAGGATGTTCTATTTCTTCTTTGAATCACGCAACAGTAAGAACGATCCTGTTGTCATTTGGTTGACTGGAGGACCAGGGTGCAGTAGCGAGTTGGCTTTGTTTTATGAAAATGGCCCTTTCACCATTGCGAATAACTTGTCTCTTGTGTGGAATGAGTATGGCTGGGACAAGGTATTTGTTAACCTTAGTTATTTTGTTTCTTCTTCACTTTTGTACAGCAAGTAATTATGTTCCTATCGCCCTTCTTAATGTCAAGAAGGGTTCACCGTCTTTTTTCTGTCTCTACAAGACTTCTTTTTGATCTCCCTATTCAAAATTGATGATCTATCTCATCAAGTGGTTTTTTTTGCTTTCCATCTTCAGTAGGGGTTAACGATTATCATCTAGCGTATTTAACAATCACCTAGTATATGTATATGATGTTGTGTTTACGTATCATTGATTTTATTGTATGTTTTATTGGATGGCTATGATGCATGGGCTTTTGAAGCTTTTTTTTCCCATGCTGACAACAAATTAATCATGCAATAGTGTTTCTCAGTTTTGCTTTCTTTTCAAAGAATGCTCTTTGTTGGTTTCATTCTTCACGAAGTTAGGTGCTGTGATAAATTGTACTTCCGACATGTTGACTAATGTGCAATGTGCATCATGCTTCACCGTGGTTTGGTTCCCCAAGCTATGGTATTGCTTTTTGACTGAGAATCCAATCTTATTTTGCTTGTGCAGACTTCAAACCTTCTTTATGTTGATCAACCTATTGGGACTGGATTCAGTTACAGTTCCGACACACGTGATATTCGGCACAATGAAGATGGAGTTAGTAATGACCTGTATGACTTCTTGCAGGTTGGTTATCCATGGATGTTCTTGGAATAAAAGGCATATAAAAGGATGGGAGGGACGATTTATAATTTTCAACCTTTAGATCTTTCAATTGTGTTCCTGTTGTGGAGAAAGGCAATCTCTTCCTTTGGCAATCAGTTCTTACATAAAAACATTCTTTCTCTGATGTCAGGCCTTCTTTAAGGAGCATCCAGATTTTGCCAAAAATGACTTCTATATTACTGGAGAATCATACGCTGGGCACTATATTCCTGCTTTTGCTGCTCGAGTCTACAGAGGAAACAATGCTAAAGAAGGGATCCATATAAACCTTAAGGTATGTTTCTGAGTTTTACATGATAATAATTGATTTTTTTTACTGATGCCAATTATTAATTTTTTAAATAGGGTTTTGCTATTGGGAATGGGCTCACGGATCCTGCAATTCAATATAAAGCGTACACAGATTATGCATTAGATATGGGGTTAATTAAAAAGGCTGAATATGACCGTATCAACAAGGTGATTCCAGTCTGTGAAATGGCGATAAAGCTTTGTGGTAATGTTATATCTCAGATTACATGCTTAGCTGGACAGAGATTCATGTCTGTCTTGATTTGTTTCTTTCAGGGTTTGATATCTATATCTGTGAATTTTTGTTTTCGCGTCAAGTATCTTTTCCTTGTGCAAATAGGGATTAAGTGAGGATTAATTAACCGTTTCTGCTTCACTACTTATTCATGCCTATTTGTTTCAGGTACTGATGGGACTATCTCTTGCATGGCTTCTTATTTTGTTTGCAATACCATATTCAGCAGCATCATGTCACATGCTGGTGACATAAATGTAAGCTGTCAAATATTTTGATTGGCACGTTAGGAGAAAACTTCTAAGATATTCCACCCATTTAAAGAAGCGTCCTACTCCCATTAGTTTTCGTCTTCTCATAATTGAACAAACAGGACCCATTCTTGGTATTCATCTCCTTAATTTATTTGCAGTATTATGACATTAGAAAGAAATGTGAAGGAAGCCTATGCTATGACTTCTCAAACATGGAGAAGTTCCTGAACCAGAAATCTGTTAGAGATGCTCTTGGAGTAGGTAGCATGGACTTTGTGTCCTGTAGCCCTACGGTGTACCAGGCCATGCTGATGGACTGGATGAGAAATCTTGAAGCAGGCATTCCTGCTCTCCTTGAGAATGGAATCAAGTTGCTCGTTTATGCTGGAGAATATGATCTCATTTGCAATTGGCTTGGTAAGTTTACTATCTTTCTGAATGTTTATCGTCTTCAATTGGGAATTGAACAGATGAACTGGGTAGCAAGTTTGCTGATATCTGATATTTTATTTGGGTTGAATCGTTCACGTCAGGTAATTCAAGATGGGTTCATGCTATGGAATGGTCAGGCCAAAAGCAGTTTGTTGCGTCTTCTGAAGTTCCTTTTGAAATTGATGGATCCGAAGTGGGAGTCTTAAAAGCTTATGGCCCTCTTACTTTCCTGAAGGTGTATCCTCTTTCTTCATCTATTTGTGAGATAGAAATTGTCCATCGTCCTTATGTGATTGTGAGTTTTATTACCAACAGGTGCGTGATGCCGGGCACATGGTTCCAATGGACCAACCCAAGGCTGCACTGGAGATGCTGAAGAGGTGGACTAGAAGCGAATTGTCTGAAGGTGGAGCTGATCAAGGAAATTTGGTCGCTGAGCTATAATTGCCAGTTTTTTTTTTTTTTTAAATTTCAAAAAGTTTGGAACTACCTAATCTTGTTCAGGTTTCCTCGGTCTGTCAAATGTGGTCGAATGTATATGTAACTGTCCTTCAGGGAGAATCTTACCGAGAGGCTTAATCTGGATGTTTTTGGGCCAGGTTGCTGAAAACAACCTTATATTTTTATAAATGGCTTGTTAGTGTAGTTGGAATCTCATGTTTTGTGTATTTCAGTTGATATAGAAATAAATGGTCAATCGTGATGGAGTTCTGATTTTGTAGCCAGGTATAGGTGCTAACATCAGTAAGAGATGATTCGGATAAGCCCAAGTCACGGCCCACGTGTCGAAATTTCTTTTTCGGAAAACGTCTTTTTTTTTATAATCTTTGTTACTTAAACCTACAGTAAAACCAAAATTAATATAATAAAATAGTGGTCCTCTATAACAAAGTTAAGTTTGTATATATAGATACATATATAGGATAAAAGTAAAAAATGCTTTGATGTATGAAATATTTTTAAAATAAAATTTTTATTAAATTATTTTATTAGAAATTACTATATAATTATGTGATTAGTATGTGAAGTTTAATTATTATTTTAATTCAGCTATATAATAATTCAATTCCACTATAATCCCCATTCTCATTAAATGTTTAAAAAATAATTCAACATTTTTTGGTTGTTTTAGACAATTAGCCAAGATTAAGTTCGTTTGAAATGGTAGGGTCAGGACCATTATGTAAATACTGCACATGTGCAACAATTAGTTATATGACAAACTTTGTTAAAAGAACTTGGCATTGTTTGACATAATGTTCTTTTTATAGTTCTAACACAACAATTGGTTTCTTAAATAATTTATAACAATAAAAATAATTGTAAAATATGTGAAATAGTAAGGAATGCTTATATCTTTTACTTTATTTCTAATATGATTAAACTACTCTTATATTAGTACTTTATAATTGTTATTATAGGATCTTTTCAAATTCCCAAAAAGCTGTTTTATATTCATAACTATAAATGTAATCATGTTTTTAAAATCTTTAATGTTGAAATATTTGAATTTATTTTTTTCATAATTAAGTGAGGTCCTAATTTTTGGCTTTAATGAAAATAAAACATATTATTTCTAATGTTCTTACTTGTAATGATAGTAGTAACTCAATTATAATTAATTCAAATAAAGTTAAGGACAAAAGGAGCCAAACGAGAAATTATAAAAAGATGAACAAAATGAGTAAAATGAAGTACAAATACATTTCAAGTGAGTTTCAAGGAAATGCAATGAAAGAACCAAGATTAGGAAGGAATCACACGCTTTAAAATGTAACAAATTATTGTAATTATTTTTTAAACTTTATTTTGGTCATTTCAATAGTCATTATATGATCATTTATATATAGAGTATAATAATCCTTTCATAAGCAATACAAAATATATTTTGAACTTTTAAAAAATATCTAGTGATCTTGAAACAAATTTAGAGGAACTTTTAAAATGGTTTGGAATAATTTCTACCAAAATAGGGGCATTTTGATACTTAAAAAAAAGTGTTGAAAATTAGTGATCTAAAGTGTTTCTAAAAATTTATTTCTGTAGAGGTTTGGCTAGCCGAAAAAAAAAGGGTTATAAAATGGATGCAATTTGGCTAATTCATGAGTTAGCCAAATAAACATAGGCTAACTGAAGGTAGAAGATTGGCTAGTTAAATGTGTCCAAAACTAGTTGTTTTAAAGACTAATTTATGTACCTAACAACTATTTAAAGTGGTTTTGGTATAAATAGATCATAGTTGAGTTGTGGGAAGAATCTTTAGTATACTAGAGAATTATTAGGACCTTTAGAGGCTAGATAGTGTATTTGAATGTTTGTGTAATGTAAAAACCATATTAAGCCTTCAGTTCATTAGTGTGAGTAAGAAAGAAAGGTTTGTAAGTTATATATGGTTATGCAAGTGTAGTAATTAAAAGAATTTCCTAGGATATAGATTGCAAGAGTTCCTTTTAACTTTGAACAAGAATTCTAAAAGGAGCCTTTTCACCAATGGTAAAGCAAGATGTTTACAAGGGTTCTTTTCACCTATGTAAAAAAGATGTTCCATGGAAGGGCAAAGAGAATATTGTAATCTTCGAGTGGAGTTTAATGAGTGGACATAGGCTAAATGTTGTTTAGCTTAATCACTATAAATTATTTTTATCTTTCTTTTCTTTACTCTCTTTCGTTATTGTTATGATTGCTTCATATGAATTTGCTATAATCATTATTATAATTAACAATTCATTCACCAAGCTTTGGAAAGATATAAATTCATGCACATAAATCACTCTCTGGTGTGCCATTCAAAACCTAGCAATTGCTATTAAAGTGGACCTTATTATGAATAGATATTTTGAAATTTGTACAAAGATAATTATAGCACATTTTTCATCACTTTTTAGTCAAGATAACCAACATATATGTAGATCACTTTTACTTAAAAGTGCTAAATCATATTTGTTGGAGATCTAGGATGAAACACATAAATTTGATTGAAGAAAATGGTCTTTAGGAAACTATAATGAATAGTTTTTTTAAATATCCCAATAGAAATCATGGTTGTAGATAAAGTGGAAATTAAGGTGCCAAGTGATATAAGTGAATGGAGTAATAATCATAAGAGACTTATTGCATTAAAAATTAAAGTAGTTCATATTTTATTGTTTACTCGTAGTAGAAATGAATTTAATAGGATATCTATATGTGAAACTATCCATGAAATATGACATACATTTGAAATCATACATGAGGGCCCTATGTAAGTAAAAGAGAGAAAATTACACTTATTAGTACATCAATATGAATCGTTTTACATGGAGAAGAAATGAGTTAGTTTTTAATATATGTGCTTTGTTAATGCTCTTTAAGGTCTTGGTAAAATGCATTCTAATCTTGAATTGGTAAGAAAATTTGTGAATTCTTCATAAAAGACTTGAGAAGCAGAGAATATAGTTATATAAGAAGTAAAAAAAATTAAGAATCTTACCACTAAAAGAGTTATTTGTATCACTCATAACTTATAAGATATTGATGAATAACTTACATGATGAAGAAATAGCTCTAATAAGAATAGTGGTTTTCAAAACCTCTAACTAAGAGACAAGTAATGGTGAGTAGACCTACCATACAATGAGCTTATTAAGTTTTTAGAGGCTATAAATACAAAAAAAAAAGAAGAAAGTCTCTTCCAGGTATAAAAAGGTTAAAAAACTCTTGAATATATGCATCACTAAGAATGAGAAATTTAAATGTGATACAAAAGGCCTGATAAAATCTAAGAGTGTGACTAGTATTAATGACATAAGCATGAATTGGTACATGAAAACAAGGTATTGAAAAAGGTAATTAATGACCTGAAATAATTCTTGTCTAAATTCACTGTAGGTGGTAAAAAAATTCAAATATCATGTTTGGAGCCTAAAAGACCTCTAATAATAGGTATGGAAATAGGTTTTAATCACGAAGGTGCACCATCTATTGTCAAAACAATTTCTATAAGAGGTACACATTTACATAATGAGCCTATACCTAAATTATTACATTAGTGTGTTCAGTCTTTTAAATATGTACAAAAATCACAAGTACCTATCATCAAACTCTAAGTCATAAGAAAAAACAAACTTCCACGCATTCATGTATGATTCACATTTTAAATATACATGGCCAAGCATCAAAGCCAAAAAATGGGCATATTTTCATGCATAGCCATTTCGAAAGAGTATGCATCATTTTATCATTCATATAGGCTTCTTTATAATTAAAATCATATAAAATAAATATGACAATCTTAATATGTCTCATTATAAGAAAAAAGGTATGACATATTGTTAATAGGTAAAATAGATGGCTTTATGATATATTATGTGACCTTTTACCCATTATTTTTGTATAAATTTTGTTATTTACTAGTCTTTTTTTTAAGTTTTAGGTTTATTTTGAATTTTTAAGTCTAAATGCATGAAAAGGATGAATTTTGGTGAATATAGACAAAAGAAAAATGTTTTTTTATAACCAATGTTGTTGATCTCATTGTGAAGTGCCATTTTAATATAGGAAAAGGTAAGAAAGTACATGTTGCTGCTAAGCAGTGTCATTGAAATTTCTATGCACCACCATTTGAAGATTGAAAAAAGTTACTTAGTAAACAGTTCCATATAATGGTGTTATTTTCCACAAGTTCAAGTACCATTTTACATATGGAAAATTCGAGTTAAAGGAGAGTTTTGGAGGCATAAAGAACTAATCTACCCCTTAGACATATTTAGGATTACAAAACCCTAGCAACCACCACTAAAGCCATAAAAGGGAAGCTTAAAGAGGAAAATGAGAGGGTAGTAGTTAGGTTTTTGTTTTCCTTAGGTGTAGCTTTTGTTTTGTTCTTTCTATTCATTAAATAGTGATTTAGAGTTTGTAAGAGCATTCAACGTGGATTAGAGAGGAAGAATATGTAATTGAGATATCAATTTCAGTTGTATCTTTCACTATTTCTTTTCTATTTTGTATTGAAATTCTAATTTCTTCATCAATTAATAAGTGTCTTTTGATTAAATTTTTTGTTTCATTGTTGAATATGTGTGTTTAAATTGCATTAGTTAGGATTAAGAAAGTAGATAGGTTATAATTGCATGTTTGGAAGATTTTTATCTAATTAAGTGATTAACTTACCTTTAGACTGATCACCTAAGTTATATAGTTAGATGGTTAAGGGACCTGTGACCATTGACTCTTAATTATTGAAAAGTTAATTAGATAATATAATTGAGTTTATAAGTTGACCAAGCTTTAAGTTTTTTATGAGGATTCTTATATCTAAAGAACTTAGGTTAAGCTTCTTGAATTTCATGCCTTTTATTCCAATTTGTTATAAGCCAATTAAACAAGTTGAGTTTGAAGAGAAAATGTAATTCCATGACCATTAGTAGTATCTTGTTTAAGTGACGAATGTGCCAAATCTATCCATCACCTAATTCCTTTAGTTTGATTATCCTATTAAAATCTAAAGCCTTAAGTACATTTGATTATTGGAAGAGCTCTTATTTCATTAGTCATGTTTAAGTTGAACATTAGTTATTACTCTCTCTATTTCTTCAAGTTATTATTATTTAATTATTTAGAGTTATATAAATAATTAATCATCAAGTGACTTAGTACTTATATTATTATATGAGATCTCTATAAGGACAATGCTTGAATTCATCATTTCACTCCACTTGTTAACATGGTGTACTTGCTTTAGGTCTTAAATTAATAAATTGTTCTAATAAAATTTTGGCTTTGTTACCAGGGATATATCTTAATAATACTAGGAATAGATTACTATTAATTACTTTAAATTTTATGTTTATATTTAATTATGTTTGATTTAGGTTTTGATTATCTCATTATGACCACAGGTAGTCGATAAAATGACCACACACGATTACCAATGGGAAGATTATCAATTTTCAATGACCAAGTAGATTTGGTTAATGAAGTGGAGAGGATCAAATAGATTACGATGATCAGTATAGCAATAACTATAATTTAGAGTGGATGCATGATCTATATTTCTTTAAGAATGATAAAGTATATTATGAATCACCTTCAATAGATTATTATCAATATCCGCAAAAAGAGGAGTCAATTTTGGAAGGGTGACTAACTAAATTACTATTAATGTTATAGGTTTTATTGAAAAGTATAAGGCTTGGCATAAAAGTATAAAAGCTTCTATCAATAACTTCATGACACTTATTAGGTTGTTGGTTAAGTTAATTGTAGAGAACGAGCTAGGGAGTCTACCTAACACTACATAAGTAAAGCCAATTAAACAAGAGAAAGTGAGTATAAATAGAAGTTAGAAGGAGCTAACAAGTGAGGTAGTTGTAGAAAATAAAAATGCTATTGATGTTGAAGTTCTTAAGGAAAAGAAGAATGTATATGTGATTGTAGATGTTTGTGATACTATGTTTTCCAATTGTTGATAGGAAAGTATGTATGACAATATTTTTCCAAGGAATTTCACGCAAGGTAAAGGAGATGAGAGAAGAAGTTCAACAGTAGGTAAGGAAGCTAATAAACTCGTTGTTAGCCAACATAATTATAGAGAAATCAACTGAAGCTATAGGTTTAAGATGAGAATTATGATTCTTTAAAAATAGGATCCAGCTAAAAGACCCTAGAGAAACACTTGTTGGGAGGCAACCAATCCATCTAGGTTTACAGTATTTGTTTACATTATTTTAAGATGGTAGGATATTCTTTTTTACTATTTCATTCGATTTTCATTTTAAGTATTTTAATGTTTTCACTCTTTTTTTTCATTACTTGATTTTTTTTAGCTAACATTGATAATTTTAAGGAATCATCAAGCTTATAATTCTAGGAGAGTTTTTTAATCCATTCTTTTCCTTATTTTTATTTATATTATATAAACATTAGGGAAAATGTTCAATTTAAGTGTGAGAGAAGGAGACAAGATATTTTGAGAGATATACACTTAAATTATTATAAGTCCTTGATTGTGATTTATTTTAGGTATCTCATTTTAAAATTTTTTAATAGTTAATAAATTGGTAATTGGTGTGTTTTGATTCTGTTGGTGTGATTAATGTACTTAGTATTGGTTAATTCTTGATTGATTATGATTTTTCTTAATTATAGTTATGAATTACATGATGGAGATAATCTTTTGTACATTGAGCTTTTTATGGATTTATATGTGAATTTGGTCTAGGTTGTTTAATTTAAGTTATTTTTTGTTAAAAATTTGAAAATAAGTTATTGAAGTGACTTAAGGTAAATAAAAGTGAAGTAATGTGCATAAATGGCAAGATGAAGCAGAAAATGCACCTATCGGGATAAGATAGAGTGTAAAACTTAGTTGTCTAAAGTAATTACTAAATTAAAGAATGTGATTTAAGGCATGATGGAGCATTATGCATACATGCCAATTGAAGTGCCTGATTAACTTTTGAGTGCTCTTAGATCGTTTAGAATGAGTAATTGAATAGTCACTTGAGAATGCCTTTTTTCTCAAGTTCAAATGCCATTTTACATTTGAAAAATCTAAGTTAAAGAAGAGCTTTTGAGGTATAAAATACTAATCCAGCCCTTAGATGTGTTTAGAGTTTCAAAACCTTATCAACCACCATTAAAGCCATAAAAGGGAAGCTTAAAAAGGAAAAGAAGAGAGTCTTCTTAAGAGAGGTTCTTTGTAAAGAATAGCTATATAAAGAGATGTGAGAGTTAGAGAGATTCCAAATTAGAATGGTGAATTTTTCATTTTCTTTAGGTTTAGATTCTTTTATTGTTATTTCTATTCATTGAGCAGTGATTTAGAGTTTATAAGAGCATTCTAGGTAAATTAGAGATAAAGAATTGATTATGTCTTTCACTCTTTTGTTTTTATTTTATATTGAATCTTTATTTTCTTCATCAATGAACATATGTTTTTTTATTAAATCTTTTAATTCATCATTGAATATGTGTGTTTAAATTGCATTGGTAAGTACACATGTTATGGTTTAATGTTTGGAAGATTTTCATCTAATTAAGTGATTAGTTTATCCTTCTTAGATTGATCACCTAGGTTAGATTGTTAAATAGTTAAAAGATCCATGGCCATTGGATCTTAATTATTATAAAGTTAATTAGATAACATAATTGAGTTTATAGGTGGTCCAAGCCCTAAGTCTTTTTTAGGCTTCATAGATTTAAAGACCTTTTGTTTAAGCTTCTTGAATTTCATGTCTTTTATTCCAATTTTTTATGAACTAAGTAGTTATAGACCAATTAAATAAGTTAAATTTAAAAGAGAAAAATAATTCCATGACCATTGGTAGAATCTTGTTTAAGTGAAGAATGCCCTATATCTGTTTAACACTTAGGGGTCATTTGGTATTACTGTGAGTTGTGGTTTTTAGTTGTAGTTTTGATATATTTGTATTGATTTTTGTGTTTTATCCTCAATTTCTGTGTTGTATTAATGTGTTATATTTTTTTATTTCTATGTTAAAAACCAAAACCTAAAACTGCAACTATACCAAACAAGCCCTTAATTTCTTCAGTTTGATGAACCTATTAAAGTTCGAAGCCTTAGTTAAGTTTGATTATTATAATAGTTATTCTTTCATTAGCTGTGTTTAGATTTAACTTTAGTTATTTACTTTCTTTATTTCTTAAAATTTTTTATTTAATTACTTGTAGTTATTTGGATAACTGAACATTGAGTCATATAAAAGAGAGTGATTGTTGAACCAAGGGTGGTTTTACCTATGTTTTAATGATGACAAAACATTACTACTAATGTGTTTATTATGTTTGATGTATGGAACAAATAGGTTTGAAGATGAAGTACCTATGTGAAGATAAAAAGGTGTCATGAGCATGCATTTTGGAGTCTTAGAGTATAAAATAGAGCCTAGAAATATCAAAGAAAAAAAGTCTTAAGATGAATATCAAGATAGAATTTTAATAGGTCAATTGTTGTAAGTTTTGGATGTAACCTGATCCTATTCTTTCCATTATGTTACAAAGGTTCACATCATGCATTTTGCATTTATGGTTAGTGATTTGGCATATATAACACCTCATCCTTAGTCATGCCCACTTGGTCTTTCACAAATTTATGTTTCATGTCATTTTCAATAAAGCTTAAAGTAATAAGTGTTCAATCAAGGAGCTATTTCTTTTGTGGTACATGGATGCCAGGCTTAAAATTTGCACATACTACCACATCTTTCACACTTTGCATCAAGCAATAACTAAGAATTAAAACTATCAGGCATATGTCATATTGTCACTGCTATTGTTCAATTTTATAATGTTAATCTTGATGTAACCCCCACATTTTTTTTAGTATTTCATTTTGATGCACTTACAGCATGCTGAAATTATGGAGATGAATTCTTTGACACTCTAAAACCCCAATAAAAGAAGACCATTGGATCATCTTCCTCCCACCATCCTCAAGGTGATGACAGCTGTTCTAAGGATTTTGATGAAGAGGGTGAAGTGTGGGAAGCTATTTTATCCCTTGTGTAATACAACCATAAGACTTTGGAGCAGTGTCTCAATTCTATGGATGAAAAAATAACCCAAATGGTAAGACGATTAAAATAAATGGAGCGAAAACAACGTCGTAATAATAAGAAGCTTCTAAAAATTTTTGAATCACAAGGACTTCAAGTGTCATCCCCCATGTCGTCTCTACTGGTATCCTCATAAGTTTTCTTGCCCTTTTTTCTTATTATTGTTGTTTTTTGTTCTTTTCATGTTTCTTTTACTTGTGGTTATAATGAGTGCCCCTTCTCCACATTGAGAACAATGTGTGGTTTAAGTGTGAGGAAGGGGTTTGGTCACATTCTTTTTAGGTCATTATAGAAACATGGTCATGCATTTCATCATATAGTTTGAATATGTCAATGGTTTGAAATTGATAGGTATAATATTCAAATTAAGTGTGGGGAAATAACACTTTCAATATTGTTTGCATTTTGCATGCCATTTGCACTTAGGGCATTGTTATGTGTGTTATACCATGAAATTTTATCATTATAGTTGGAATAAAATTTGAGTTGTGTGCTTGAAAGTTAATTAGACTATTTGAGTGGAAGGTGAACCATGCTGATTGATTAAAGTAGTTAGTTACATAAACTTGGTCAAAAATTGATACTTAAGTGATTGGGTAATGTGTGGAGCATGATGGATTTTCATATGAGCCTATGTGAGGAAGTGAACCTATATGACTCTCTTCCAAAGTCATTTCATTTTCTTTGTTGTGTGATACTCCCTTAAGGAGATTACTTTCATAACTTGCTCTAAACCAGTTTGAAACCACTAGATGCATGTTATATGGGAACAATTAAGGCTTTCTTTGCTTTTAATATCTTGGTTTAAATGACCCACCTAATTCATTATCCTTTGTAATCCCTTTTGAGCCTTTAACTTTTTTTGTTTCTTAAAGTAAACACCTTATATTAAAAACCCAAAATCCCCATTAACCTTTCTCAATTACAAGTCTAATAAAGTGCTAAATGAGCTTTAGCTTGGGAGCTTTCATTTACATTTTATTGTGAGATGACTTGAGAAGTACTTCTACTCATGTTTTTCACTGTATATAGTTGCTACTATTGTTTCCTTATTATTGAAAAAATAAAAATAAAGAGAAAGAATA
>JAOXYD010000136.1:12045119-12055546 GCA_028565735.1 Pinacopodium congolense
TAAACTCAAAACATTAGTGATTAAGAATGTTTTGTTATCATCAAAACCAAGATTGGAACCTCCCTTGGTTCAACAATCTTCATCCTAATGAGAACTCATCTCTAGTCCTAGTGTCTTCTTTATTAACCAGACCTAATTACCATTTATGGTCTAAGTCATTGAGAATGGCCTTGTTGTTTAAAAACAACCTGAAATTCATTGATGGCAGCATTAACATGCCACACAAAGATGAACCTATCTATATCTAATAGGAATAGTGTAATGCCATGATCTTATCGTGGTTTATGCGATTTGTATATGATTTTATAGTTCAAAGTGTAATTTGGTTTGACTCTATAATAAAGGTATGGAAAGACTTACATGACAGGTTCTCATAAGCTAACTCTTTTTAAATCTTAGATAAGATGCTATGAGATGAGTTCTTCAATTTAAGACCACTTCCTAAGTGTAGATGTCATCCACAATGTAACAGTGAAGAAATAACAATCATCAAAAGCTATTAGGAAAGTGACTGTGATATTCGATTCCTAAAGGGCCTTAATGATTCCTATGCTATTGTTAGGTCTCAAATAATGCTAATATATCACTTGCCCAAAATCAAAAAGGTATTTTCTATGGTTATATAATATGAAAGACAATTAGATTCTTCCAACCTACCTCCTATCTCTCATTCGGCCAACTTTGAGTTACAAGCATTCTTCGCCAAATCAGATCACAAAAATCACTGTCAATTAACCAAAAGCCCTATGCACCTACTATATCTATCAAGGGCATATTGAGGATAAATGTTACAGGAAACATGGTTTTTCTCCTAATTTTTCATCAACAAATTAGGCATCAACTTACTAATCAAGAGACAACACTCGACTCAAGTTCAGACCAGCTAATTAGGTTGAGGTGCATATAGAATCAGCTTCTGATGTTGCTTAAGTTGACCCTGAAGATTAAAGAGAAGGATCATCATCTAGTCTCACTTATAACCTAACTGAAGTAGAATAATATCAACTAAAGGATCTATTAAACAAAGGAAAAGAAACCACTGTTAGTTCAAAATCTATCTCATAAGTTAGTACACTTACCAAAGACTCAAAAAGTATTTCCTCACCTGACAAATGTTGCCTTTCATCTTTTGTCTAGATCCTAGATTCTGAAGACACAGACCACATTATATGCAACCTTCACTTCTTCTTTGAGTGTACAGAAGTCACCCTACTCAATTTTATTTGGGACAAACCCTAATCTTACTCACCTTAAAGTGTTTGGTTACTTATGTTTTACATCAACTAAAGAAGTTAATGGAGGAAAGATGAATGCTAGAGTAAGAAAGATTGTTTTTTTTTATTTTGTAGCTTTTCTACAAGAACTAAAGGATACAAACTGTTGGACTTAGACACAAAGAAAATGTTCCTATCTCAAGATGTTATTTTTTACAAGAGGGGTTTTCCTTTTTTTCACTCACAGAATGATGCTTCTCCTATTCCAAGTCCTATTCTACCAACAAGTACTAGTTCATCCTCCTATGAACTTGTATACATCTCCTCCACCCTAAATAAACCTTCCCTATCTGACTTATCCTCTGACATTTTATCTTCCTCACCTTCATTACCACCTACAGCCTAGAAGTTCATCTAGGCCCTCTAAACCACCATCCTACCTATAAATAATACCATTGTTCTATATTGCCCCTTACCTCTCCACAAAATATCTCCTCTATTCTCTCTTATCAGAACCTGTCAACCCAACATCAAGCTTTCTCTATAGCCCTTATTACCTTAAAAGAATCTACATCCTGTGTAAAAGTAATAAAAAGCAAACAATGACAAGATGCAATGGTTAAAGAGTTAAGAGCTTTAGAAAATAATTAGACTTAGGATTTTACCTACCTACTGGCAGGAAAGAATGCAATTAACTACAAATGGGTACATAAGTATAAGTTTAATTAAGATGGCTCCCTCCATTGGTGTAAAAGCAAGCTAGTTGTAAAGGGATACACCTAATAACCAGGTCTAGATTACACTGACACCTTCTCACCAATTATTAAACATACCACCATTCGACTTTTGTTGGCTCTCATAGCATCACAAAATTGGTACCTCTACCAACTTGATATAAATAATGCCTTTCTACACAGTGATCTTTATGAAGAAATGTTCATAAAGCCTCCATCAGGACTCGACCTTCTAGACCCAAACATCATTTGTAAGTTAAAAAAGAGTCTTTATGACCTTAAACAAGTAAGCAAGCAATGGCATGTTAAGTTTACCTTGACCTTGACCTCTGATAGCTTCATCTAGTCCACCTCTTATCCCTTCATGTTCACTAACCAATAAGGAAACAACTTCATTACTCTTCTAATTTACGTGGATGATGTTCTACTATTAGGTAATGACCTAGAATCAAAGATCTTGGTCCAAAGAAATAGTTCCTCAAACTTGAGCTAGCCAGATCCTCTTCTAAAATTAAACTTTCACAATAGAAGTACACCTTAAATCTCTTGGAAGCCAGTGGCTTTTAACACTGTAAGCATATCTCCACTTTATTGACTCCCAACACGTGCCTAATAGCTTCGGGTGATCCTTATCTTGATGTTAATAGATATAGGTGCCTCATCGGTAAGCTGCCTATCTAACTATAATAAGGCCCAACATTAACTTCACCGTGTAGCAACTTCCGTTGTTCCTCAACAAACCTACCATAGAACATCTTCAAGCTGCAAATCAAGTTTACCCTAACTCAAGAACGCACCTAGCTTGGGTCTGCTCTTTCGCATATCTTCTTCCCTTCAGTTCCGCGCCTTTTCTAACTTAGATTGGGCCACTTATCCTAATTCCCGTAAATCTATCACTGATTTTTGTGGTTTCTTGGGGGCCTCATTGATATCCTAGAAGTCGAAGAAATAGGCTACGATTTCTCGCAACTCATTAGAAGCCTAATACTAAGCATTGGCCACCACCGCATGTGAGCTCTAGTGGTTGACCTTCTTCCTCCAAGACTTTGGTTTTACCCACCCAGGCGGTGCATACCTCGACTATGGCAACTGCTTAACCATCCACATTACAATGAACTCAATCTTTCATGAGCTAACAAAACACATTGAGATCAAGTGTCATCTCATCTACGAGAAAGTCCGCTCTGGGGTCGTCTAGCTCCTCTCTATCGTCTTACACTCACAACTCACCGATATCTTCATAAAGGCACTACCAAAACCCTCCTTTCATGTTTTGCTACTTAAACAGGGTATACATAATATCTATACTCCTACTTATAGGGGTTTGTTAAAGACACTAACTTCAACAGAGGGAGACAGAGTCAATGACCATAGAGCAGTCGCCAATCAAAACTTGTTAGGGGTTTCAAGTGAATTAAGTTTTCAAATGATTGAAGAGAATTAAGACTTCTATCTCTAAATGCCTTAAAAAGATTATATATATATATATATATAGGTGAACTAGTGGGTCACTAACTTGGATGGACCACTACTGGGCTTACTATTAGGCTAAAAGGACTACTAACCACACTAGACTTCACCTGAAGATCTGGGCCATACTGGAAATACTTACAGACCACGATCTGTCTCAAACTAGAAGCCCAACTCTTCTATCCTACTTCTTTTTTATCTTAGCCACAACCTAAGTTTTTTGTTGTTCTATAAGCATTCTTATTCATTTTGTAATTTGGTTGTAGTTAGCTTATTTAAAGACTTCCTTTCTCTTGAAAAGGCTAACATTATATTCCTTTTTTAAAAATTTTTTAATCACTATTGTAACTTTAGTGTAATTAAACTAAATGATTCAAGTTTTTTTAATTATCAAATTGTAGGATGAAAAATTAGATAATTGTTTCAATTTCCTCAAGAGTTAAAATAAAGGGTGCCCCTTAATTGTAGCACTATATTATTGATATATTCCATTGCAATAACAGTGCTTAAAAGTTTTGAAGAGGAAAAGATGAAAGTAGTTTGCTTCCTGTACATAAATAAGAAGTTTACAAAACGTTTAGTATTATTATTAATCGTAGTTTTTTGTTATAATTTGTGTTTTTTTATTTTTATGTTATTTTTATATTATATTAGTGTGTTATTTTTTATTTTTATATTTAAAAAATAAAAATTAAAAACTAAAAAAACAAAATAATACCAAACATGATCGTAATCAAAATAGTATGTCCTACTAAGCATATAGAAGAATAAGAAAAAATGTCGAACCCTTATCTACTTTTTTACTTGTAATATATTTAAAAATGAAAAACCCTTCCGTTCTGTTTTAACGGCAGAACACATGAAAGAACTGGTCCTGTGATTCTCCTTCAGAGAACTGGTTATTGGATTGCAGAGGATAAGATACACATGGCTTTCTCCACCACCAATCTTTACTTGAAAGTTCACATACTGTCGTTAATTCCTTCAGTTTCATCAAACAATCTTCCAACTTCACTAGTTTCAGGTGTTTCTTCTTCTCCTCATTTTCTAGCTTCTCTATCAACAAAGGATGCTGCCCGCAACGTGAAGCTCAGGCATCCAACGAGAATATCTGCCGAAGGTGTATTCACCCTTCTTTTTCTATAAATCTCGAATCTTTGATTCATTTTTATGATGGGCATTCAGTTCTAGCGGCTCCCCTCTTTGTTTTACATTTACTTTTCTTTGTTTGACATTGATTTTGCTTCCAATTTTTCGAATGCGTCTTCCAGAAATGCCTAATGAGTTAGCTGAAGATTCAAAGTTCGTCCCTTTAAATACTGATGACCCCGTTTATGGTCCACCTGTAAGTTCTGGTTAGTTCTTGTCCTTTTTTTCTTCGTTATCACTTATCATACTAGCTTCTATGTTATGCCCAAAAAGCCCCCATTTCAGTGTTTTTTTTATTCGACATCTCATTGTACTTCAGTTTTGTGAAATGCAAGTGATTGACCATGTTCCTTTCTCTAACCCAGCCGTCTAAAAATCTAATAATCTTGGGCCCTTTTGATTCTCACTGGCCTTTTTTTGTTATATTCTGTAATATCTTACTGTGTTACCCATTTATCACGTTTCTATGCATAAGGTTAACACCGTTATCCACTAATGGAAATATATCTGTTAATTTTCAGGCTTTGTTATTGTTGGGGTTCGAAGTGGAGGAATGGGAAAAGGTAATCTATATTTAAGTCACTGTCCTTTCTAATCGCAAAATTTTAGTTCCAGTGATTTTTTACTTGCACATAGTAGCAGTGTTCACCTTTCTTCAAGGAATTAGGCCCTTATCTGGTACTATTTTGAAGGAGTTATTTGCACGGATAGTTATTTCATCAGCACTCCTATTTTTTCGAAAGTTCTGGTTTCAACAGTATTTACATGGGGTAGAGGTTTTGATATATGTTATCAAGATTCTTCTGATTCCCCTATGATATTGCATGTGCTCTGATTTCAGTTTCACTGGAGACTAGATTTAGTTCTTATGCTGGCAGTACTATAGTCTATATTTACCATGGCTTGATGCAACTAGTTGAGCTTAAGAGTGAGCACAATGAATACAAAATCTATAGAGAGCACTTCACGTGCAATGTATCATAATTCTTTATTTACAGCTTATGATAAAAGTGAAAGGTTCCCTAGAAACTTTGTGTTTGCAGACACAAGGTTGGCATCTTATTACAAGTGATGATTTTTTTTTTTTTAAACACTTTTGAAACAGATTCAGCAGCTTTTGAAAGATTTGGATGGCAACTTCTTACAGGTGCTAATACACGTCTTCTCTATTTCTTCATTTTTCCAATGGAATGGTTGATCTTTTTGCAGCTGGATTCAAAATAACCGACCCTATTAATCCCACTACTGAAATTCTGGTTTCTTTCTGGGTTTTGATCAGCAAAAATTGACTTGTTGGTGCAACTCAACAGTGAATTTTTATCTTGACAAAAAGCATTGATTTGGTCGAATTCCTGTGTGTTTCAAGATTATACATTGTCAGACTCTCTAATCTGTTCACTTCTATATTTCTTACTCTTTTCTTGCCCCTACATCCCGGTTGAACAATTTTCTTCTTCATGGTTTAATTGCATGCTTAGTTGTTGCCTTAAGACTTTCACTTAATCGTAGTCCTTGATATAGAACAAAGTGTGTTGGAGTCTTGTCTGTGTGAAATATCTCTACCTTTTGTTCTGATTTTGATTCTGTAGGTAAATTTTCCATTCTTATTTGACTATTTTTTAGGTCATATTTTGCACTGAAGAGATGATTTCGCAGACACTTTGGGATGCTATGCATACAAGCCAACCAAATCCTGAGACAGTGAAGGTTAATTTACATATCATTTGTGTTTTCATATAAGATGTATCTGTTGATGCGTTCTGGTGATTGTTTTATACTTGGTCAAAATTTTATGTGGCAAATCCATGATTATTGGAAAATCATCTAGGTAAGATCCTAAGATATCCTAATGGAGTA
Organism: Pinacopodium congolense; assembly: GCA_028565735.1. NCBI lineage: Eukaryota > Viridiplantae > Streptophyta > Magnoliopsida > Malpighiales > Erythroxylaceae > Pinacopodium > Pinacopodium congolense. Next base: position 12,051,544 of record JAOXYD010000136.1, read on the forward strand.
CGAGACCAAATAAAGCCATTCTACTCTCATAACCTGTGCTATGAAAATGTCTAAGGTTGTCATGCATGATAAATAGCACATCATCTCAAACTGTCAGTTGGTACCTCACGAGTTCATGAGTTTCTTAGTCTTGTTTATAGTCAATTTTATGGATATTGGCTTATAAATCAGTTGGCAATTTGAAGGGAAAGCAAATATGTTTGTTTCCAGTTTAAGCGGTGAAAGACTGCATTGTTTATATACCTGAGTCCTCTCATTTTACATAAGGGCAAATTCCTAAAAAATATACAAACTTTTCTTAATTTTTCAATGCTATCCAAAACTTCAAAAGTTAGCAATCAGATGCGTTAACTTTCAATTTTTTTTAATTTTGACCCGCCGTTTACTAGACTGTTAACTTTGATGATGTGTTAATCCAATCAGCAGTGAGAAAATGACATCGCATGCTGCATATTTTTTATTTTTTACTATTATTATTTAAAATTATTTATAAATTTAATTTATAAATAAACAATTCCATTCTCCAAAGGCTTCCCAATTATCACATGATCACACTAAACCTTGTAACACTTTCGTCACCACCTTACCCACTTACCCACTGCCCCCAAACCTCCATAGCCAACAGCTCCCTTCCCGCCAAAAACCCCCCACCCCGCCACTAACAGCTCTCATCTCACTCGAAATCAGAAATCCCCATCCCACCACGAACAACTCTCATCCCACCCAAAATCCTCACCTCAGCATCAACTTGGTACATCACCGCTGTCAACATAACCCCACTTCTAGGAGTCGCATAATACACCTGCCTCCTCGTCGCGTTATCATATGCTACTTGAGTGTACCCTGTCTCCATCACCCCAACTCCTGCCCACTAGATATCACCATCCCAATCACTCTGGTGGCCGTAAACATTGGCGGCAGTTGTGGTTGTTGCAGTTGCTGTTATAGAACTACGATATACACAAGCTGCTCTCTAAAAACTTCTTGGACATCCATCCTCTGCATGTAGTAGCCTTGCCCAGTTTGACCCGCGTCAAGTTTTACCACTAGAGTGTGGTACACAATTGTTGGAACAGGCGCCGGCAAGGGGGTCGAAGTTTGGATCATGTAAACTTGCTCCGGTTGATTAAAACTCAGTTCGATTAAAATGCGAATGATACTGACTAAACCTGATATTGAACAGTTCAGTCTTCAGATTTCCAACTTTCGACCCCAACTTTGGTAGACCGACTAAAGGGAAGTGGGATTGGCCAAAAATATTTAGGGATTCAATATCTAACCCATATCCAGAGATTAGGTCAAGACCTAAATCAAGGTCTCCGTGAAAAGTTGCAAACTTTGTTGTGGGTAAGATTTGGGAATCTGGATATTATACGATGTAGGAAGTAGGCGGAGAGAGAGAGAGAGAAAGACGAGACGAAGAGAGTGCGGTGGAGGTTATTAGTGATGGAGGGGAAGCGAGTGGAGACTAAGTAACGGTAGTGGCAGCCAAAGATAACCCATTTGACTCTGACAAGCATATTCTTTGATTGTGGTTGATCTTAGATCTATGGGTGTTGTGACAGGGAACTCTAGTTGATTTATTGAGATTACCCAGAAGCATGATGATCGATAACTCATAGAAGAAAGTGAACCTACTTGAAATGGGACTGAAAAGCCGAGAAAGTTTTTTAATTTTTGAAATTTTATATTTTTAAATTAAATTTATAAATATTTTTAAGAGTTAATTTTATCAAAACTTTCTACAAATTATTAATTAAGTCTTTATAATTTTAAAATTATTAAATAAATTTTTAAAGTTTTAATGCGTATTAAAATCTATGTTGAATTGTCACTGTTATGTTTCTGCAGGTTGCGAAGTCATTGCCACGCATCTGCTTCTTATCCGGCCTCAGTGGGGAGGAGATGATGATGTTCATTGATGCTTTTCCTGAATCAGGTAGTGTGTACCTACCATTTGTGATGAGAGTCAGGAAATGCAGGTATGCATGTGAAAGTTTTGGCACAAACGAGTTCCTAACTCTTTTTAACCAAATAAAGATTATCATTTTTTCTACACATGACGCCGAGGTGTGCTTTACCTTCCCTAATTCCAAATCAATTTTCTTTAGGTCAAAGTTTATTTTGTTGTTTGTTAGGATAACAAGCTTTGAAGTGGACATGTTTTCTGGATATTACTTTTTATCTTTTGGAATTTGCAGGATTGGAAGCAGCTGTGTTTGCAGCCCTTGTTCCCAACAGTGCGAATAAACCACTCCAGGAATTGATAGAAGAAATTATGGGTGACCATGAAATGTTGGTGAGATAATCCTTTCTAAACTCAAGACTCACTTGAAAACTCCTACCATTTCGATGGGATCATCTTATATATATATATATATTTATATCCACTGTACAACTTTGCAGACTGGAAAACAAGAAAGCTCGGCGTAGATTACCTGACTGCCATCAGATGTGGCATTAGCAGCCTTTGGGAACAATATTGTTCTAATAAATGTGCGTTGGGGATCAGTGACTTTGATGGCGTGATTTGCCATTCACAAGGCTACATACCCACCCAAACAAATCCAAGAGGAAGTGTCCTTAATCTTCGCCTCCCGAGTAGTGTATTTGTCTAAATACTTGAATAGCATTTACTGGTACTGAGCAACGAATTGTGTAAAGTTATCATTATCATGAGTGACGTATAAAATGAAGACTAATTACTTGATTTATTCGCATCTGCTGAAACCAATACAAAGGTAACGCTTAGAGATATCAAAATTATTTACGATAGCGCTTAAGAACTTAAAAATACTTCTCTATCTTCAGAATCCATCAGTTTTTGGCAACATCCTTAATCTTTTGGCTTTTACTTGTTCCTGGCAAAGCTCAATGGTTGAAGATAGCTGCTCATCTTCTATACAGATTGTAAACTTTTGATCGAGTTAGTGAAAAAATTTTGACAGTGAGTTGTAGTTCTCTTTTCTTATCTGTGCCTTGTATCCCATTGAGTATTTTTACGATAGGTTTGATTACGTGATTTTTTATTGATAATTTTATATAAAATAAAAAAATAATTAAAAATTAAAAATAAAATTTATCTTATAGTAAAATGATCGTAAAAGGTACTAATAGAATACAATATAACTTTTTTCTTTTTATAATTTCTGCTACATACGTAATAAACGTGGGAGGATAAGAAAAAAGATGTTTGTTGGTTGGCTGAGGAGACAAATAAATCATTACCCTAAGATCCCCTAGCAAGTAAAGAGGATTATAAAGATCAAGAATTGTATATAAAGTTAGTTTTTAAATTCTTTCAATTGAGGTTATTCAATTCAAATTTCCAAAATTAGTTCTTGCGGTGAACTTTCAAGATTTGTAAAATTCTTGATTGCGGTTGTGCTTCTTCAGTGTTTCCACAGGACAATTGGTATAAGGTTCTTGGCAAATGTCGCTGGACCTAAATTTAAAAACAAGGTAAGTATATCATTGACCCAGTTTTTATGCAACTCAGTTCTGGGTTTTCCGTTAAGCACATATACAAATCGAAGTCATAAAAATGGGACAAGGAGCCAGAATCCTACAAAAGTTCCCAGGTTGTCGAGGGAACATGACGACGACCAAACAGCAGCTTTCAGATGAAGTGACAGCGATGGAAAGGGGAAAAAAGATAGGGACAGATAGAGTTACTTTACCAACTTAAATTAAAAATTTTTGTAAATAACAGAAATAAAAATTAAATAACTTATTTAACAATTAATTAAAAAGAAAGAATCATCAATGTGTGCATTTCTTGTGTAACACACTAGACAACAACTCGTTTTAATGTAAGGGAAAACATAAGAATCCCGAGAGCTATAGCAATCCGGGGCCTCCCTATTAATATAAGAGGAAGAGATGCTTTTGTAATTTCTTACCTCTATTATTAGTGAAGAGGCTCACGGTAGGTCATGACTCGAGGCTCCCTAGTAAAGTTTTGTATGTAATTGTGTCACGTTAGCACTATTAATAACATGAT
>JAOXYD010000136.1:12062004-12081798 GCA_028565735.1 Pinacopodium congolense
AGTTTGGTCTACCACTCAAGTGGTCCTAGAGTAAAGTCCTTGGAGGACCCCTCACCTTTCACAAACTAAGATTTATTTCGAGTGCCCTTAAAGAAAGGTGTGCAAAACCCCTCAAAGAAGTTCTTCTATCAAGTGCTAAGAAATGGGCTTTGGCTGTCGTCAAATTTTTTTGGTGAAAAGGCTCTTCTTTAATCAAGTTCAATACTGGGCAGTGAAGAATTGGAAAAGGCTAAGGCTAAAAAAAGTTCTCATCAACAAACGAGGATGACTGCTTCATCTTTAAATTAACTATGATGATAACATAGAGAAGATTTTAGGATTAGGGCCACGGCAGTTCCTTAGATAACCTCTCTTTGTTCAAAAGTGGAGACCTAGGCTCTCATTGGAAAATTTCAAGCTGCAGTCCATTCCTCTTTAAATTGACTTTCACAAAGTTCCCTTAGATTTTTACTTAGAGGAAGGGTTGAGTCTTACTACTAGCATGGTTAGTAAGTAGGTAAGCCTTGATGTTCATATTTCCCCTTTTAGAGAATAGACTTTACTCGTGTTTACATTGAGGTTGATCTCAATAAGAAACTCCCGAACATCGTAAGTCTTAAGAAACTTGGTGAAGATGGAAGCTAGTTTAAAGAAACTATCCCTATCTCCTATGAGTGGAAATTGGGAACTTGAGACCAAGTGCAGGTCTAGCAAGCCAAAAACTAAGCAAAGTCAGTTCTTATTCCCTTAATCACCCCTCAAATTAAACCTCTAATGAAAGGCTATATTGGTAAAGCCATCATTGAGGATTTGAAGACACATCCCCTCCCTTTTTCTCTCTTGGCCCCTAAAGTTACTCAGCACCCTAGTGCTCGCACAGGAAGCTCCTCCTCCCTCTCTACCTTTAGATTCTTGTTCTATTGTCCCTCTAGTTATCCCTTTGGAATTTGGCTCCCTGGCTCCCATAGTCCCTCTCTTGCTTATTAAGTCCTTAAATGGTGCTAATAAAAAGAGTTGCAAGGAAGATCTTTCAACCTATTTAAACAGCTCAATCCCTCCACTGCTAGTCCTTCCATGAAGCTTGATTTCCCTACAGCTTCTCTCCATTCAACCTCTTCAAATGAGGTGTCCTACTTTTCTATAGATGACTCTTCCTTATAGATAAACCAGCCTAGTCTGTCTAAATCTAGTAAGAGAGCTAGGAAGAAAAAAATCAAGAGAAACTTTTACTCAATGAATCTATTAATTTGGAATGTTAGAGGCTTAATAGTCTAAATAAATAGTAGGTCCTTAAGAATCTCTTATCTCAGTTGCATCCTGATTTTGTTGGTTTAATCAAAACCAAAATAAAGCAAGATTGTTTCAATCAAGGGCTCTAGTTTTTGGATAAATATTAGCCAACTCTATCAAACCACAGAGCTCACTAAAATGGAAGTATTATGATATCCTTTGATCCATCATTTTTTTTAGTTGAAGATCTAGTCTTCCTTTGATCAATTCATAAATTGTGAATTTGAGGTAACCCCTTTACAAGAAACTGTGTATATTACTGCTATGTATGCTACTCACCTTGAATTATAAAGGAAAAGGCTATGGCCAGACTTAGCAACCCTCACCATCAGTCCCAACACACCCTGGATACTGGCTAGAGACTTTAACTATACCCTATCTAGCTCAAAATGTCAAAGTTCCTTCCTTCGATTACATCATATAAAAGAAGGCCTCGCTAAACTCTCAAAGTTTCTAGAGTTAGTTGACTTAAGATTCACTAGTAATTTCTTCACCTGGACAATAAACAAGGATGGTAGTATGCTTATTCAAAAAAAACTTGACCGATGCATGATCAACCCTGCTTGGCTAGACTCCTTTCCTCAAAACTTTGATGATTTCTTCAATCAGTTGGCCTCAGATCATACTCGTATTCATATACACATTTCTAAAGGCCCCAAGAAACGTAGAGCACTGTTGAGACTCTTCAATACCATCCTCTTCTATCTGAGTCTCCCTCTTAAAATCCAAAGTTGTTTTCATTTCTAAGTTACTAGTTCTCATGCCTATTAGTGCGTTCAATTCTTAAAGAGGCTTAAAAGCCACCTCATTAAAATGCAGAAGAACTCCTTTAATCCTTTGATTACTAGAAAGCAAGAGGCTCTACAAAGACTTGGTGGCCATCAGGGCCTTCTAGCCTCTAACCGTTTAGATCCCTTGGTTAGAGCAAGAGTAGTAATTGCCTTAAAAGAGTATGTCTCTAATTTAGAAGTATTTAATTCCCAACTTAGGTAGAAATATAAGATGCTTTGGCATCGAGAAGTTGACAAAAACTCTTCCTTCTTCCATAGAGCCATCCAAGTTAGAAGAAACTCTAACAAGATTTTCTCTTTCAGAGATTCTATAGGACAGGTTACAAGCGATCAAGAAATTATAAAGGCTCTAACTCAAGAATATTTCAAGAACACCCTAGGTTTAGAAATTCCTATTCAAAACCTATCAGATGATCTCAAAACCACCTAGAAAAATGCCTTCCCTAGAGATCTCACCACTAATCTGACCAAGGAAGTTACCTCCCAAGAGATCCGTGACACTCTCTTTTCCATGCATCATGATAAGGCGATAAGGCCTGACGGCTTCAATGCAAGGTTTTTTAGAGCACTTGGAATCTCATTAGTCATCTTATCACCAATTCAATCCTCAAGTTTTTCTCCAATAGCTCTATGCTAAGAGAATTAAACAAAACTTACCTTTGCCTTATTCCTAAAGTGTTAAACCCTTCTGCTTTGAGTGACTTCAGACCCATAGCATGCTGCAATGTAGTTTATAAGGTGATAGCTAAAATCTTACCTAATCTCCTCAAAGGTGCTCTAGAAAAAATGATTAATCCCTGTCAAAGTGCTTAAGTCCAAGGAAAATGCATAGGAGATAATATCATGCTAGCTCAAGAACTCTTCAAGGGTTACATTTCCAAAAAAAATAAATATCAAGAGTTGTGCTTTCAAGATAGACTTCACCAAGGCTTATGACTCAGTCAACTGGAGCCTCCTTCTCAATGCTATGAAAGCAATGGATTTCTCTACAAGTTCTTAATTGGGTTCGAATTTGCATTACCACTACCTCCTTTGCCATTCTGATTAATGGGGAATCGACTAGTGCTGTCAGGTCTTAGATAAGGTAATCCTCTATCACATCTCCTTTTTGCGCTCTAAATCAAGATCTTCACCAAAATGACCATCCTTTTAATCTCCAAAGAGCCTAACTTCATGTATCATTTCAAATTCAAAAAGCCAAGCATCTTTAATCTTTCCTTTGATGATGACCTCTTACTATTTTAAACTGCTAATCCTATTTCAATAGAGTTACTCCTCAATTCTCTTGATCAATTCAAAGACACATCCAAGATGTCCTTTAATCCATTTAAGAGCTCTTGAGTCTGGTGTCTCCTCCAAAGGCATCAGAATTTTGTAACTGCCCTTTAAATATATTGGAGTTCCCATCTTAACGAAAAAGCTATCGTATTTGGACTATTTTCTGCTCATTGACTCAATTAATCAGAAGCTCAATAGATGGTCCAATAAAGCTTTATCTTAAGGTGGAAAAGTTCAAATTGCAACCTCGATTCTCTGCTGGTTCTTTGCTAGCTTTATACTTATTGGTGTGCCACATCACCCTCCCCAAAAAGACTATTGACAAGATCATTTGTAGTTTCATCTGGAGTGGAAACGACAACAGCTCTCAATCCCCCAAAGTGAAGTAGGCAAATGTTTTCCTGCCTAAGAGAGCTGGAGGGCTAGGCATCCACTCAACCAAACTCACAGCGAAGGCCTTCTAATTAAATGGCTTTGGAAGCTTTGTGCAAACAAAGAAAATATATTGGTGAAGTGGGTTCGCCAAATCTTTTTCAATGGCAAGAGCATTTAGTCTGTAAATTCTCCCTTTAGATGCATCTCTTGGTCTCTTAGATAGGTTCTACTCATCCGAGATTAGGCTCATAATAGCATAAAGTATAAGATTTGTGATGGAAAGGACACCTTATTCTAGTTTGATCATTAGCATGATCTAGGCCCCCTTTATAAGATTGTAGAATTCTAAAATTTCAGACATGTCATCCCCTTAAACTCCAAGATGTAACAGTTCATCAAGGATAACAACTGGTTCTAATTGGCTCATTCAGCCAGGGGAGCTAAGTTCCTGCTGAATTCAATGCCTAGCCTACCTTCCAATGAAGATTGAAAAGATGTCATCTAGTGATTACCTAATGCCAATCTTAACTTCTCCTTGTCTTCCTGCAGGAGATTCCTCATTGGAAATGTCACTTCTTGTCTATTTCATAAACTACTATGAGACTTCAATGTATCTCTAGCCCACGCATTCATCCTCTAGGTTGTAATTAAATCCAAACTTGCTATTAAAGACTGCTTGAAATTCCTCATCACCAATATTTTTTATGAGTTGTGCAAGGTTAGTGTTGAAGACCACAACTACCTATTTTTCAAATGCAGTTTCTCTTCTATCCTATGGAATCTCCTCCTTAAATCTTACTACTTGAATAGCACTTCTTTGTCTTAATCTGATATCATATCTTAAGCCTCTAAGCTGAAGTTCTCAAGCAAAGGCAATAAAAGTCTGTTTCAACTTGCTTTAACAGCCTTGGTTTATATCATCTAGGCTGAGAGAAATAAAAGACTCCTTGGGCAAGCTCCTGCCTCTACTGAAGCCACGAGTAATATGTTTATCTTCATGGTCAGAGAAGCACGTATTACATGTGACCTCCTTACTTCTATAAATCCCATCCTGCTTAATAACTGGTGCCTCTAACTTATCTAAAATTGGTCTCAACTGTCAGATGTTATATTTATCTTAAAGAGTCCTTATATTCCCTGAGTTATTGTTCTTTCCCCCTTGGGTTGTCTCTCAGTATTTCTTGATTGACTGAATTTCAAGTTGTTTTCAACATTTGTAATTCTTAATGCATTCAATTACGTTTCGAAAAGAAAAAAAAATTCTACAAATTGCATCTTACTATCCTCAGACCTTGTTCATCTTACAGTAATCCTCTTCCAACATTTATGATTTTATATTTTTAACCATTCTTATTAAACCTATTTTTAACGATAAGTTGGGCCTTTAGTAATTTTATATCAACGTGGTATTCCTGGCTATGGAAGGCTAAAGAACTTGCAATCTATTTCAAGTTACAATACACCTATACGTGCACATATAAAGTGAAAGGGAGAGATTTCTATCTCACCCATTTTAACAAAAATAATTATTTACTGATGACCACTTATAACTATTTTAACTGCTTGCTGCGATACATATCAGCATTTTAGAAAAGGAGCCCTATTAGCCAAAGCCGCTTGTTTACTCCGCTTATTAGTTTCGTATATAATATTTGGGAGGTCGTCAAAATCACCCATAGAGTTTCTTCTTTTGATTGTAACCTTTTTAGATTGTTATATTACATAGGAACCTACTTTAACAAACATATATAACCAAAAAGATTAAAATTGCTCAATTTTTACAGAATCTGGTTTCACCTCCGCCTTGAAAGTAACTGATCCATCTTCAGCGTCCTTTTTGCTAGGTTACGAATATCTTCCCTATTGGATTCCATGGATATCCTTGCAAGTTGTTCAAACCCTCCACTCGAAGCGAAGTCGTCTATGTTCTCCTCTGCCACAGAGTTATACTAATGAAGCAGATGTTTTGTGAGAATGAAACAAAGATTTCTCATGTGGAGAGTTACACTAATCTCCCTAAACAGCTAACCATTTTAGTATAATGACGCGAATTTTGATTCAGTGCTTTCTTATTTCCTAGGTTAGCAATTTTACCGTTTTGTCCGAGATGACATATCGCGAGCTCGATGTGACGCCTGGCTGAGGATGAAGGGGTTTTGGAATTAGCAACCAACCATTCAAGAACACCTTCAGCAATTAGCAGGGAACGGCCTTTTCTATACCCTGCAAGGAAAAGACACAAGAAAATAGGATTACAGGCACTCAGAATAATTGTATTATTCTTATAACCAGTACATTTAAACTTCTAGAATTAGTTGATCTTTGAAGCAATAATATTCAGTCGTGTATTAATTTAGAAACTTGTTATATACTAAGGCACTTGCATTACTTGTTAACTGATCAAACAACATGTTTTTAATATTGACTGTGGAATACATTTGAACAACAGGACACCAGTTTTTTTGGGGTATAGTCATCATATGTATTGGTAATCCCTGATAATTAATGCCATGTACACATCATTCTGCAACTATTTTCGTATGTTATTTGAATAAATTCTTTAGATAATATTTTTGTACTTATCAATTTTCTATCTTTTTTAGGGTTTAAATCTTGAATTACAAGAGAAAACATAATATCAATTATCATATCACAAGATCTTTTTAACAAAAAATGGAACATTCTAAAATACAATAATAGATGTGCACCTTTTGTAATTAACTCTTAGTGATAATGCTTAAGAATAAATTTTATAGTCTTACATGCTTTTTTTAATAATAGTTTCTGAGTTTCGATTAATATATAAAAAGCATTAAGACATATGTTTCAAAGTATTCAACTATATTACATCATTGTATTATATTTAAGTTCTTCAGTTATATTAACCAATCTTATCAAACGTCTCCCAAATAACCGAGAGTTATTTTATTTTTTTAATTTTTACACGTTTTCTTTTTTTTTTAACAAAATTCTCCTATAATTATTTCCACAAAATATAGCTAAAAGAAAAGTAGGTTAATAGTTCGGAGTTACAAACCTTGGATAATTCCTCGGGATTCACACTTAGCAAAATTAGCCAGACCCCTCGCAACTTGCGCAATTACGTCATTATTTCCGGATCTAGTCATTGCTAAAAGCGCCTTTATGCCTCCCTCTTCTATTATCGTCATGTGTAATTTTTCTGTTGTACAACAAGAAGTGCATATGAGTTTCTTCTAGTGTATTTAAGCGATGGGGGATATTTCAAAGCAAAACTACATATCTAATACCAATCAACAACACACGGCTCAACTATATATGATAATTAATTATTTTCATGTAGCAAACAAGTGAAATTTAGTTGTCAAATAATATGAACTTTACCATTTCCACATAAATTGGCTAGTGCACCAGCTACCATTCTAAGAGTCTGGGGATCATATGTTCTGCTTGCAGTTTTTGCTAGTAGCTGTGCACCACCTTTGCTCATTATTAATCCTTGATTCATTTCTGCCAAGAGATAATTTCAATCACTGCCTGAAAATTTAGATGTCCATATACCAGTTGAACACCGTAAGAGGGGGGAAAAAAAAAGAGTACGGATTTACCATTCATCGCCAAGTTAGCAATGGCCCCAGAGGCCACCCTTAGTATAGTTGTATTTTGTGATGTTTTTAACAACATAAGCAGCGCATCTAAACCTCCCTCCTCCACAATCCTTTCCTGATTAGAATCTGAAAAACATAAAAGATTATCTTGCGTTTGTGACGAGCTAATTTAAAGTCCCTGAAAATCTAACAAGGAAATCAAGAAACAAATATACTTATAGGAATTCAAATGAAAGTTAGTCGAAGTCAAAAAGCCGTGTCATCCTGACAATCCAAATGTTAGTGTACCTTCAGCAGCAAGATTGGCAATTACTTTCACTGCATGAATTTGGACATCAGAGTCTTCTGATGACAACAAGTGCAGTATCTTCTGAAGCCCAACTGAAATTACATAGAAAAACTTGTCAATCAAGCTATCAAACTAAATTATGGGTGCAAAGAATTATAGACATTTGACTTCTGAATCTACCTTCTTCACAAAATTTTGCTATGGTTGCCCTCTGACCAGACAGACTCTCTCTTAGGGTGGACTTATTAAAACCCACTGGGCTTCCAAATGCTGGAGATCCTTTATTGATGTTCTCCTTCATGTATGATTTCTTAACATAAGAACAGAATTAAGACAGCAGTACTTTAAGAATCAGATCCCAAACAAGTGTGTAAGGAAATCAACCTCAAAGTCACTGGGGGTTTCAAGTGCGTTCTTCTTTAAGTTGCCTAATTCATTCTCGATACTCTTCCTTTGTTTCTCTTCAAGTGAAAGCCTTTGCTTTGTGTTACGAAGTTCTTCATTTAGTATTTCCTTGATATCATTTTCCAGAAGAGTTTCATATGTAAGGTTAGTGCACATTCAAACGCCTAACAAGAAGGAAACAATATAAAATGATTTCCAGATTAGTTAAACCATACCTTCTCTTCTAACAGATTCTCGTATGCTGATTTTAATGATTGCAAATGATTATGAGTACTTTCATATTGCTGATGCATTTCTTCAGACTTTTGCTTTAGATCAACAATTTCTTTTAACTCCTGCAATGTGCACATTGGTTGGCATAATTTAGAGATTCTCAGTACCACATATTATGCAAAGATAAGAACTTTGCAAAATTGCTTAAGCTGCAGAAGGAAAGTTGAACAAATATCCGATGTGTGTGAGCTTGTGTGTGACTAACACCTAAATCGCTAGCAAGCAAGATATCCACCTAGTAAAGAACATTAATATTATGATGCTGTTAGCATACTAAATGTATGTGTGTGTTCTGCAGTCAGCTGCAGAACTTAACAAACAAACACACACTTGAAGTGCACAGTCTAACTATACTGGAAATGAACTTAACCTGCATTGACTCCTGCTGATCTCTGAGAAGCTTTTCTGCCAGATACAATTGTTCTTCAGTTTGTTCCAAACGACTGTGATTATCATCTAGTTGGTTAACTAATTCTCTTATTTTGTTCTCATACATTTGAGTGTTATCTGCAAGGGCTTTCTGATAGGTAGATCTTTCCACTTCAAGTTGCTGCCATCAAAGGAAATATCTTCAGCCTTTGTACTAAATTTGAAGAACTTTATGATGCACAGTTATGCTTTGCACAAGGAATTGAGAACAGTATAATATTTCAAATGTAGATTGAAACATGAAATCTATCGAAATAGGCCAAATATGCATTTTTAAAAAAGGTCCCCAAGGAATAAGAAATGTAATCTTCAACTCGATCTTAAGTGGCCAAGTCTTGGAAACTTGTTGATGACTTTCTCCTTCCTCCATTCTACAGTAGAGAAAAAGCACAAGAAATTTGAATTCCATTTTTTTGGTCATAAACATTTTACTAACCTGAAGTGACTTTTGGCAATCACTCAAGAGCTTTTTTGTAAAATCTAATTGGTGCTCACTATTTCCAAAATGAACACGCTGATTATCTAGCTGCTTGGTTAAGTCTGCAATTTTCATTTCATAAATTTGCGTTGAATCTGAAAGTGCTTTCTGACATGTAGAACTTTCCACCTGATGTTGCTTCTAGCCAGAACAAACTGCATCAGTCATTATGCCATCTTGATAAAACTTGTAACAAAATTTAACTATTTTTCAGAACTAAAGATATCTAAATGAAAGAAAAGAAAAGAAACACTAATTTTTCAGGTAAGCAATTGATAGTAATGTCCCAAATCACTGAAAGAGTAAGAACAATGAGTAGGATTTACAAAGTACTAACATCCACTGCCCTTTGATGCTCTCCCAATAGCTTCCTTACTAAAGCTAGTTGTTCATCAGTGCTTTTGGAATGGGATCGTTCATCTTCCAACTGGTTTATTAGTTCCAGCATTTTTTCCTCATACATCTGAGTGGTATCATCAAGAACTTTTTGACACAAGGAATTTTCAAGCTGGAATTTCTATAAAGCAACAGTATAAGTACTTCAAATCAATAATAGAATTGCTAGCTTTAGGCTTGAACAAACACATACCTGACTGTTCTCCAAGCTAATTTCCAACTGTGCAATTTTATCATTAAAAAATCCACACTGAGCTTTTTGCCCATCCAACTCTTTCAGCGTGTCTTTCAACTTCAACTGTAGATGACTATTTTCTTTCTCTAGAAACTGGAAGCCAGTAAATATCTTAAGACTCGGAACGATACATTCATGTGTTGAGTATGAAAAGAAAAGTTGGCTATCTGTACTAGAAACAAAGTAATTAGTTGAAAATATGATATACAAATAGGAGAGCAAAGTACCTCAGACCTTGTGACTAGGTTCTGCTTTGCCTCAGCAAAGAGGTCTCGACTCTCTTTGAGCTTTCTCTCGAATGCATTGTTTTCAGTCTCTCTCAATTTCTGCTGCCTTTCTATTTCTGCAGTAAGATTGTCCACTTGCTTCTCTAACTTCCGACAGAAACTTTCATAGTCAAATTCTTCTTTTAGCTTTACCATGTTTGCTATCTTCATGGCCTGCAAAAGAGTATGTGTACGGTAAGAGAGTTAATAAACACTCACCACATCAAGCCACATATGTGATGGAAAATTTTGAAAAGTTTGAATGATTGACTAAAAATTGTGAAAGAAATAGAAGAGAGTCGTAAGTTGATAGCTAATATTTGCTTTTAGTTATTTTGATATGAGACTTGCAAAACAATTTACACGAAAAAATCCATCACTACTCACCCGTTGACCAAACATGATTGTGCTCGCAGTTTCTGCATGATGTCGTGCAGATGGTCCAATTGTTATAATGAGTGACGTTCTAGCAGAGCCTATAATTAGAAGTAACAATGGTAAGGATGACAATTAAAAATTTTAAGATAACCCAAAAGAGAAGCACAAAAACTGGTAAAAATCATGTAGCCCAATCAAAATGAATTTGCACCATCTGAAATTGGAGAATCTATAAGTGACTGCAATTCAAAGGTTTTTTTAAGCCATCAAACATTAGAAGTTAAAACTACGGTGTTCAACACCACTAAACATATATTGCGAAGAACTCCAACTGAAAATATATTCTTTCAGCTGAATCCATTTGCAATAGATCCAATACATAGTCAAGCTACTTAGAACTGAACATCCGTATCTAAAGGGGGGAGATTTAAAACTTTGATAATAAGCCTCCAAAGAAAATTCCTGAAATTTTAGTAAACTTTGCACATACAAGAAAAATAATTTAAAGAGAACAGTTACCTCCAAATGAATCACGCAACAATCGGGTCAGCTTAGAATCCCGTGTAGGTATATGGGGACTGTTTTCAGCCAATGCATTGATACATTTGCCTAGGGAAGTGAGAGAAAGATTAATAAACTTGGCCTCTTCAAGCAATTGGCCTTCACTTCCTGCACCATGAAACAATTAAACAACCACTTAATGGTTATAACTTTTTGTTGGGAATGTCAATTTTGAGATCCTATGCAAGTAACCAGACAAAATGCATTAATATTACATATTCCGCAATATAAGCAAGGTAGACTTTTTATACATGGATCAAAAGCTAGTCCGAAAGAAGCTTACCATTAGTTGAAAAGATAAACGAGAAGAATTTGCTGATAGATAAAAGAACATCAATTATGGATACATACTATCCTAGACATACCAGATTTGTCGAGTCTTTCAGATCCTGCAAGATCCACAATTAGCAACTTGCTCTTTCTAACTCGGGGAATGCCATTACCACTAGGAAAATCACTTGATCCATCTTTATGCCGAGCAACTATTTCATCCTCTGCATTGTGATGGATGGGTCTTCGTACATACACCTGTAAGGCCAGATAAGTCCATTTACTCGAACGCTGTACTATTCATAAAGCCTTGTGAAACATTCTTGAAAAAATATAAGCTGCATTTGGCAAGATATTGAATATTCAACAGAATACCTACCATCAAGATCGCATGACTACGTGAAGATTCTGTATTCTGCTTTGTATTAGCTGCACGGCGGTTCATCTCACCAATTTTCAATAGCTCAACAAAGTGATTCAGATTCTGTATTTTCACTACCGTAGCACCTAGCAATGACACTTCCCCAGACCTCGGATCCTCATTAATAGGAAAATTAACTTTCTCTGGGGCAAGCAAATCTTGTATGGATTCCATATACAACTGAAACAAGGATACAAGATGAGAATGAACTACTGAACATTTCCACCAGAAAACTAGGATGAACAGTCACTCGTAGTTGACAAAGTATGGTTTTGTGTTGGCATTATACATGATCTCAAGCATTAATGAAACTGGTCCTACTTGTAGGAAGACAACAAAAACAATACCAAAAACTTGAAGAATAAACACAATACTAAGCCAAAGCTTTTGTTTGACTCGGATTCAACCCTAACTTAACAATTGAAAAAATATCTAGAACATTTCTTTATTTAACATTTGTATATCAAATAGACAAGTTAGTACATCCTAAAATTTTCAATACCTCGCCCAGAAAAAACCGATTTTAATACCTGCAAATAAGAGATTTCCACACTGTCAGAGCTAGTCGTGCTATTAATAATATCTTCTAGCGCTCTAACCATGATCCCACACTCAGATGCATCATCCCTGCCTAGTCTTGCAAGAGTGTAAGTTTTCCCTGTACCAGTTTGACCATAGGCCATAACAGTCCCATTGTATCCATCCAACACGCTCTGCAAAAGTATATGAAATTTGATGATATATAAGAAGATTCAAGCTCTAATATACATATAGTACAATTTTCTTTTACAAACCAGCATATTAAACATGTAAAATCACTATCATAATTCATTTAAAAATATGCATGCATTTTTCTTAGACAAAAAGCTAACTTGACAATATATTGTCACTATGAAACTTCAGCAGAGATTGTCACTTCCATATAGCAAACCGAAGCTTCCTTCCTCACACACCTCAACAACAGGTTTTGCCACCGCTTCGTAGATACGTTTCTGAGAGGCAGTGTCTGCAAAAACTTCATCAAACTTGTAGGATTCAGAGCTCCAATTGTTTTTGCTAAACTTCAATCTGTTCAGCTTCAAAAAGGAACAAACTTATATCATTATCAGGGTTTTGTGGATGTCATTTTCACAAAAGTAGAGACAGATATTTAGCAGTTCATTCACAAGATGCATAGCCATGTATTGCAACCAAAAGATAATTTATCAATAACAGAATAAAAGGATGCACATTTAGTTCTCAACATTAAGTCAAAATCACCTCAGGCTGCAACTCAACACAGTCAGCAAAATCAGCATCTAAAATCAGATCTTCGGCATTTTTGGGTCGTAGTCTCACAGCAACTCTCACCCTCCCTGGATCTGCTAAGGTGGAAAAATATCAATAATATAATGATTAGTGAATATGGTACATAGTAGGACAATGTCATATCTTCCGTTTGACAAACAAGAAGTTGGATAAAACAGAAAGGATACAATGGCATACAATTTAGCAAATAGCCGACAACATTAGACGTGCAAACTACAGATAAACATTAACTCATAAAATCAAGAATTCATATAAACTGTCTTGAAGTTTTACAATAACATTCTAAATTTGGCAACAGCAATCTGTCACAATGCACAAGGATAAAGCAAATAGACACTCAGCATGTCAAAAAGCATAAAAAACAAAAAACTCCGCTTTTAATCTTTTTCAAACTTTTTTGTCACTTGTATCCCGTGCATTCTCTAGTTCAAAAACACAGAGGAAGAAGGAAGAACCATTAAAAAAAAAAGAAACGGAAAAAATAAAATTAAGACAGCGAAACAGTTATCACAGCGTTTACATAAATTCAAGCATTTTACAATAAAGAAGCAGTCCCGGAACACTGAATTCAAGCATTTACATAAAAAAGAAAAGTTTAGCCAGAAAAGAGGACGAAGAGAAAAGAAAAAACAAACTAAGCGTACGAACACTCAATTAGGTAAACGCAACGAGCTAACATCACAAGAACATTAGAAATGAACTTTCAAGAGATCTTAGAGAGAGAGAGACCGTTGTCGAAGTAGAAGTCGGAGGAGAAAGAGAGAGAGTGAGAGCGAGAAGTAGGAGTAGTAGAGCGCCGTGAAGCAGTATGAATAGCCTTAGACCGAATAGACTGAGCATTTACAGCCCTCGAAGAATAAGAAGAAGATGTCGAAGCTGAAGATCCATGAGGCGGAAGCTGAGTCTGTTGCTGTTGTGGTCTAGAACCTCTCATCGAAGCCATTAATGGTTTCACCAACTACACTCTTCTTCTTCGAAGAGCAAGTAAGCATTAGAGCCGAAACCAGAGAGGGATCGAAAATGTGAGAAAAAAGAAACAAACAGAGGTTCTTGGCATTTATAGAAACTTCTTTCTCTCTCTTGTTTTGCTATAATCCTTATAGTTATTAAAAGGCAAGGATTTTTTGTAAGTTGTCTTCTAGAGAGAGAAAAGATCGAGGCCGGCACGACGAGAGCCAGTCACTGACCGACACTGAGTTCCCGCGTTCGGTTGCTACGGGACGGCAGGTTTGTATATGATTGGTAAGAAACGGCGTAACTGTATGACTCAATCTTTTCAAAAAAAATATTAAAATGTTTCTTATTTTGTCTCCTTTCTTTTCTTTTTTTCATACCATTCCCTTCTTGATTTGAATTATAAATGTGAACATTGTAAGAAAGAGAGCAAACTTTATTAAGATTATGTTTTTCTTGATAAGCGAAGTCGTCGCCACTAATTGGGCTCTCTTATAATATCGTTGTACAGAATTTATTTGTTACTCCAAAAATAAAATCCAACATCCTTAGAGCGTTTATTTCTGAATTTTATCGAACATTACAAAGACTAAAAGGCTAGTTTTTTTTTTTTTGGGTCTACTAATTTGAATTTGGAAATACAGACTTTAATAAGTTCCTATCATTAGCTTCTTTCCTTCTATGGTTTAAACTTCAAAGGTAAGGAATCGGACAACTTGACAGACATCAATCCACAACTGTAGCTTTATAGTATACCCTAAAATAGAACCCGGTAACAAATTCAAATTGCATGCAACTCTCATTTCTCTAACCTTGTGTAATGTGTACAGTTAAGTGAAAAAATCTACTACATCTAGTACACTTTTCATTTAAATACCACAAATGTTGGATTTGTTCGAGATTACGTTGGCGTTTGATTGGGTAGAGAAAACAACTCAGACGGCACAGTCCAAGAATGTAGTTAATTGCTTTCCTTTCCTGTTTGTTTACAAGCATGTTATTGACAGGGCACACAGCTGTGAGAGTGGAAAGCCCCTTCTTTTCTTTTCTTTTTTTTGTCAAAAAGTTTCCAATGCCTTTTTGACAGATTCAACAAATCCCAAGCTCCGCAAACGTGCAAACATGAGACTCAGATACCCTTCTCTTTATAAAATTTTGAGCCCTGCCGTTGTGATCTTTTGACTTCTAGTGCTCCTACAGCAATTCCATTTTCTTCCTACCTTCTTTACCAATAATACCAAAGCTATGGGCTGATATAATATAAGACCGTGAGTGCAGCTGAATGATGGTTAACTGTTTCTGTTTTAAACATAAAGCCTTGATATCTATAAGACCCTATGTTGCTGGACGACATGGACAATTAAATGCCTCGATGCTGATGGAGATCCATAGCTCTAACTAGCCCTGCTCAAAAGCTAATGAATTGAGATGACACATGAAAAAGCAAAATTCAAGTGACCATCGGACCAAGCTTCTGCCCGAGCAACAACCAACATGTCAAATGAGTCTCACGTGGTTGCACCAACGGCTATCCACGCCAACCTCCTCATCCTATTACAGGATGGAAATGAAGTAATAGTAAAAAAATGGATCGTCTGGTGAATCACGTGGCGTTACAAAATCTACAGAAACAGACATCCTTGGCTACAACACTTATATGTCGGAAGCTAAGAACTGGCCTTTACAAGAAATGTAGCTACACCAATTAAGTTCTAGATTCGTGTAATTTTATAAGCTCAGCTACAATGACTCCCAGAAATATAGGCATCTAAAATTTGAGGTGCTTTTAGACTAGATATCAAGTACTTATTAAAATTTACATGCAGCCAGTCATCCAAAAACAAGCTTCCAGGCTGAGATAGATGGAGTGTGTCAATCGGTTCTCTCACAGAATGGCCCCAGGCATCACAAATACGGACATACGTCAACTCAATCAGTGTGTTGTCCGTTTTGCTACTGTATCATAATGCAATGGGAGGGGAATAAGCCATATACACCATTGACTCAAGGATAAAGTTGTTCTTAAAACCTTGATCTTTCGCTTGATTTGAGGCAAAGAAGGTTCACAATCTATAGCCATTGTCGAGAGAATACTTTCAACTCTTCCAACCCATTGCCTTCAAATCAACTGGTTTTAGCTCTATATGCTTTCCAAGCCTGATAATTAGCATAATAATTAGATAACATTTAGACACTCATAGCTCAACAAGGAGGAAGAGTTAACTCTAGAAAGGTTAAATGTATCATTAGTTCATTGTAAATAGTAATAGGACAATAACAAACTTAATACTCCAAAATAACAATAATTTGGCTTATTACAGAAAACACAAATGGCGAAAATGACAGAACTACAAATCTTTTGACGTTTCCTGTAGAGTAGAGGCCCAGAAAGCATAAGTTACTCTCAAAAGTTTATACTATGAAGTTTTCTGGTTAAGTGTAGATTTCTAAAGTGTGTATGAGTTTGTGCGTGTGAGTGTGTGTGTGTGTGTGTGTGTGTGTGTGTGTGTGTGTGTGTGTGCGCGAGAGAGAGATAAAGAGAGAGCGTCCTAGATATTTTCAGAAAACAGAAACATCAGAGACATTACCCAAGGTCTGATGGGAGTTTATAACCACCAATTCGAACTCGCTTTAATGCATAAATCTGGAAAGGAAAACAAGTAAAAGATTCAAAATAATAAGAATAAGTCCCATACAAACAGTAACACTATAAACAATATACACACTCAATAGATCTCAACTGCAGTGTATTGCGCAAAGTCTATAATAATCTCCATGTAGAGCAGACCCTAACTAGTAAATTCTTTACATCATTAACATCCATGAACTATTAATCTCCTAGTGCACTCAGTGAATCCAATTGCACAAAGATGACAGAAAAATACAAATTTAAGCTGTAAAGAGTTAAAAAAGCATTAAAAAAATTGTTCTGTTGATACTAACGTTCTCAAGAGACATGATCAATTGAAGCTACAGTTTTCAATCTAGATAAGATAGTGATTAATGCTTTGTTGAACTGTAACATCGGTACCAGAACTGACCTCCAACCCAGCACTTTTTACAAGTTCTCGAATTTCATGATTCCTTCCTTCATGAACCTGGTCAAAAGTTCAAGAAAATAAAATTAACACCACATTCAGTGCATGTCCTAATCAGATAAGAAAGGTTGAACTAAACTCCCAACTGACAACTCCAATTTCACCATGAGCTAATGATTCAATGATAAATACATTTGGTTCATCAAATCTTGTACTTTCTAAAAAGGAAGATAGAGCAAGACAATTGATGGTCACATAAAATAGTATTATACAACATGTTTTCAGTAAATTAAACAGCAATTATTTTCCTTGCTTGCGGTGCTTACATAGCAGGGATGAAGATATGACATGACCAGATAAAAAGAAAAACAGACGAACAGGAAAATCTTTGAACATTAAGATAACTCTAGGACAGTCAAAAAAAATATAATACCACAATGCGAACACGAGGTCTTGATATATCTGGTTGTCGAGGTAGCAGCTCCACAGAATCTGGGGTGCAATGGACACCTTCAATAACTGTTCCTTCGCTGATGGCTATTAAATGACGTTTGTGCACTTCACCTTCAATTGTTGCAATATATCTACAATTACATCAAACCATGTGGCTCACTAAATCAAGAGGGAATCCAACATACAGACCACTTAAAACGTATATAGCAAATCTCTCTCAACCTAACTATAAATATCACTGGTGCAAAGTGAGCCTATAAGGTCTTACTCTTTTGATAACTTGGATGAAGGGTGTCCGAGCATTTGAGCAAAATCTCCTGGCAACAAAAACATCCGAATGACTAAAGGTCAACCAATTCAATCTCCACATATGCTCATTGATAATGTTGAGAAGATTACATTCCTTACCATCGTTAGTAACAATAAGCAACCCACAAGTTGCAACATCAAGGCGACCAACAGTGAAGAGTCGTGGTCTAGGCAGCCCTGGATTCAATCTACCCTGAAATCCAGGTTGGTTATGATTTAATATCCAAAAGGTCGATGCACGACAGTAAATGTAAGTCTTCTCTATTTACTGTCATTATTCATGGTAGCGTCATGTGCAGTATAAAGAAAGAAAGAAAAGAGGAAAACAAAGCCCAAAGAAAGAAAAGAGGAAAATAAAGCCCTCAGTGCAGTCGTACCCAACTCTTCAAATAGTCATCAAATAGACACAAAACTGATTTGGTCTCTTTCTCCCCAGATGAGCAAATGTATCTGCGTTAATGACGTTATATTAATTCTCAAATCACCCCAAGAGGCCTAAATATCAACTAGGAGAGCCTAGCTTGGTGATTACAAACCCTTTTGGCTTATTGAGGGCAAGATACACCTTGGGAGGCAGTCTCTTAGGAAGGCGATTTCCATTGACATAAATCACATCCCTTGCCGGATCCACTCGAGTCTGCATAGAGAAACCAGTCACAAAATTTGCGTCATTGCCCAACTTAGTTAAAAAAGCAGATTCATTTTTCACCACAAGCTATGAATTATTCAAGACGAACCATGCACCCTCATAAGGCAATAACATAAGATGCATGAGTCATGCCAACAAATTTAACCCTGACCTGGGGAGTATTGCACACAGAACCATTAACAGTCACTTTGCCATCAAAAATCAGCTCCTCGCTACTCCTCCTTGACGCCACTGATAAAAACGTTCAACCAAACCACACATTCTAATTCAAGAAAACCCAATAGATTTCCGAAAACAAACAAAGCTAAACTGATAGTCTATGAAGAAAAGAAGTTGGAAGTATTTAATAACCTCCAGCAGCAGCCAGGACCTTACTGAGCCGTTGAGCCGACTCCCTGAAATTTTCGTTATAAAACCGACGAGCCGCTTTGGGCCGTTGCGGCTCACCCGCCACCGAAGCGTTGGCTCCAGTTTCAGTCGTAAACTTCTTATCCTTCTTTTTCTTCTTGGGATTCTGAGTCGTGGCATCAGCAAGTGCGTGGATAAGGCGAGCTGGGGGTTGAGTCTGGAGCTTAAGATTGCCGTCCTCGCCGCGGACAATCCAGGGAATGAACAACTGGCCAGGAGGAAGAGCACTGCGATCTTCGTCGGTGTTGTGGGGTTTGGGTTTGGGTTTGGGAGGGGCAAAGGAAATATTGAATTCAAGCGACGGAGAAGAGGAGGAGGACGACGAGGAGGAAGCAAGGGAGGAGGAGATGCGAGGGAGGGTACGAAAGGGGTTGAAGATAGAGGGGGAAGGCGGCTTTGAGAATAGCAAATGGTGGAGATGGAGTGAAGTAGGTATACAAGTTGTCACCATTTTTTTAGTCTTTTAGAGGCTTTGGAGGGACAGACAGATGAACTCCGAACAAACGATGTCCAAGGATAAAGTTGGAATTTATTTACAAGGGCGACACAAATTTCTTTTAAATTATAAAATTATAATTACATCCAATCTTTCAGTATCGCGGTCTAGAATGATATTTTACTATCAGCCGTTTAATTGAGTTTTTAAAAGTATAATAAGTAATTTTTTTCAAAAAAAAAAAAAAGTGTTTAGTTATAATATTAAGAAGTACTTTTTTAGTAGATTTAACTTATTTAAAAATTAAAAAATAATTTTTTAAGAAGATTTAATTTGATGTTTCTAAAAAAGTACTTTTTCATGTAGATATTTCAGAATAATTAATGATAATTAATAAGCCTATTTTTTAGTCTCTTTTGTTCTTATATTTTTAACATAATACCTGTAATACCCTCATATCTACATATCTCCATAATAAAATTTGCATTTAACATATCAAATTATTTTAACTAAATTATTTTGAGATTTATATTTATGA
>JAOXYD010000136.1:12102050-12118266 GCA_028565735.1 Pinacopodium congolense
ATTAAGACTAGAACAATTAGTTACCTTATTGAATATCACCTAAATTTTGGTTGGAGAGATGATCGGTCTTGTATTTCCAATCTCTTGGTAGCTCATCCTCCTTCCTTTCATCTCTTGGTTTAGCAATTTGATATTGTGAGGTTTGACCTTTATCCTTCTCTTCCATAAGTGATATCCTTTTTAAGTCCTTAGACAAACCTACATCATCATCGTTAAAAGCCTTGTTACTTTCAAAGGTGTTAGTCTCATAAAAAATAACATGCATAGACTCTTTTACTACAGGGGCTCTTATTAAACACCCTACATATTTTACTAGTCAATGAATAACGTAAGAAATTTTCTTCATCAGTTTTGGAGTCAAATTTTCCTAAACTAACCTTAATATTTAAAATATAACGCGTACATTAAAAAACTCTAAAATGACTAATTTTTGGTTTCTTACCTCTCTAAAGATTATAAGGGCTTTATTCATTTTATACTTAATATTAACCCTATTAATGATATGACATACACATGTAATAGCTTTATCCTAAAAATATTTATGTAACTCATATTCATTAGTCATTGTCCTAGTCATTTCTTGTAAATTCCTATTTTTCTTTTCTATAACACCATTTTATAAAGGAGTCCTAAGGGTTAAAAATTATAAGAAATGTCATGATCATCATAAAAAGATTCAAACAAATCATTATCAATTTTCTACCGTAATCACTTCTAATAGATGCAATAGACATGTCTTTTCATTTTGAATTTTCTTAATAAAACTCAAAAAGATTTAAAACATGCATTCTTATTACTTAAAAATAACACATATTTAAATATGTTAAAATCATCAGTAATGACAATTGCATATAACTTACCACCTAAAATAGCTACTCTAGTTGGGCAAAATAAATCCATATAAAGGAGTTCTATGGATCTAGAAGTTGTTAGCGATTTCTTACTTGGAAATGAGGTCCTTACTTATTTTCTCATTTGGTATACTCCACATATCTTGTCCTTTTCACACTTTGTGCTTGGAAGCCCATTAACGAGTTGTTTGGAGTTGAGCTTTGATGATAAATCCATGACTATGTGTTCAAGTCTTTTATGTCAAATCCAAGTACTTTCACTTAAAGAAACCAAAAAATATTTTATCTAAATCAACAATATAAATGTTACCTTCTCTTTTTTCTAAGAAAATGTTACTACCATCACTAACATTTGAGGCCACATATTTATTTCCATTAAAGCATACTTTATAATTGTCAAGATGATCCAATAAGTTCGTTAAGAGGTAGCACATTGAGATCCTTAGTTCTTTTAATTGCCGTGACTTTAAGTTCCCATAATTTCGGTAAGGACCTAAGAATCTTCCTAATAAGCTCAACATTTGTATAAGTCTTACCTAAATTTGATAAAAGCATTAATAATATTAATAAAATGATCATACATATCAAATATAGATTTATCATACAACATGTGAAATAATTCATATTAATGTGTCAACATACTAACTTTTCCCTCCTTAACTTGACTTTTACCTTTGTCTATTATTTTAAAGGTGTACTAAATTTCATACACAGTTTTGTACGTAAACACTCCATTGAAATCATTCTACTCAAGGCCTAAAAAGAGAAGATTCTTAGCTTTAATATTGAGAGAAACTAAATTTTCATCTTCGTCATCCCATTCATTTTCGCTTTTAGGAATTTTTTGATTTCCTATGATCTTAAAAGGCATAAGTGTCTCTTTTGAAACTATTCTCTAAAGTTTAATATTATCGATCATAAGAAAGCTCGTCATTCTACTTTTCTAATATAAGTAATCATTTTTATCAAAGACTGGTATGAGTATTTTGAGCTTCAAGACTAGGTGAGAGAACAAAAGTGTTCATGTGTGTTATAATGATCTTTTTTTATAAATTCACTAGAATTTTTACTACATGATACTTATGCTTTAATATCAATTGATAGTCTTATTTAGAACCTAAGAGGTGGTTAAATAAGGATCGCTTAAAAATTATTGTTAAGACAAATTCTTAAACTCATTACAAATCAAACACTTTTGTAGGAAAAACAGATTTGCAGAAGACAGATGACAATAAACGGCAATTAATGAGACAATTCCAATATGCGTAATTTTACGAATAATTCACGTGTATATTCAACAACAATATCAGCATAAATTTTACACAATAATAAACAATTATTAAATTAAATAATAACTTAGAAAAATAATAGTGTAAATGTAAAGATTATAAGGAAGAAGGATACAAATGATTTATACTAGTTCTGAGAGGTCCACTTTCTCCTACGTCTAGTCCCTAATAACAACCTTATTGAGATTTTTTACTGTCAATCAACAAAATACAATGTTAGTAATTACATAAACCTTTTTCTAAAGTTTAAGGTAAACCTTTTAAATACCTTTTATAGCTTAAGAAGAAACTTCTCCTCTCAATTATACTACCCTCTCAAGAATAAACTTAAAAAAATAATCTCGCCCAAGTTCAATTTAATGTATCTAAAAGCTTATAAAAACTCAATATGTATATAGAAAATTATGCATAAAAATCCCTTAATGAAAACTCAAAAAACACATCTCAACAAAAATTTCTTAATGTTCAAAGCACTTGAATAATTGATTTTCATACACTTGGATGATCAAACCTAATGTAAAACATCCTATTAATAGGCTTAAGATCTCAAACTAGCCATTAATGATCGTTGTTTAATGTTCCAATGCATTAAATATTTGTTATCATTAAGAAATAATTGTTAGAGCGTGATTTTGCTCTTTAATAGTGGTTTTTGTTATTTACAATGGTGCCGTTAATGTACCGTCATCGTAGTCCACTTTAATGTGAGTCTACAATGGCGCTATTGATAAATTCTAACGTCCATCATTTATCAACGGAGAGAATAATGGTGGGAAGACAACAGCACCATTCTTCTCCTCTAAAACTACTATTGATCTTCTAGAAATGCATAAACAATTTCTTTAAACCAATTCCAAACCAATCCATATCTATTCCAATATTATAAATACTTTTTTAACTCACACACATATCCAGAAACTTCCTAAGAATATTTTTGACTCATCAAGAGGATTATTAAAAATATTCCATATAAAGATCCTCTTGATTATACATCTTATATATTATGCATAATTGAACCTCATCAAAACACTAAAAAGAACTAAATAAGATTTACAATAAAAATGACAAGTAATTGCTTATATAAATTTTATCTTGTTTCTTCTAAAATCTTAAGTTTCGATCAATCCACTTCATGAATTCTAATTTTAATCTAAGATTCCATAAATCACTTCTTTTATACTTCATCTTAACACTTATCTTTCAAAATTTCAAACACATAAGATTATTAGCCTATAAGATGTTTTATCATTATTAAAATAAGGTAAATCTCCCTTGATTTAATAAGATTATCACAAGAAGAGAGGATTTGGAGACTTATGTGAAAGATTAGGAGCTGTCTTGCAGCCAACGAAGAGTTATTTCCAGTGAAGGCACTTCAATGATGAAAGAAGCTATCTCTCTCTCTCTCTCTCTCTCTCTCTCTACATACACGTTCCATAGTGACAAGAACAAAGTTTTGTGCTCTATCTTGCTTACTTCAGACCAAGTTACCAATTCATTTCTATTCCCAAAATCCAACTTATAATGTTTTTTTTTTTTTGGTTAAGTATAATATGCAACAATTCTTAATAATCGTGATACTTTGAATTCTATTAGTACATGTCTCTGTAATACTATCATTATAAATAGTAAATTAATAAGATTTAAGAATAAATTACTTCAAATATCTTAATTTTTAATAATTTAATAAATATATCCCAATTTTCGTAAAATTATATATATATATCACAACTTATCAAAAATATATATTTATATATTCTACTATAATATTAAAAATAATAGTGCTTAAACAATTTTTAAATGAATTTTTTTGTTGTATTAAGAACAACTTTAAAGCCTCTTACAAAATTCAACGTATTTGAACTTATTCTTTATTTTATAATTTTTCAAATTTTCACTTTATAAAATTGTAAAAATAAATTTCTCATAAAATATTCTTTCAAATTTTTACAAATGATGCATTAAATTATTGTTATTACTTATGCAAATTTTTAAGTCAAAATTTTAAATATTAATTTTTAAAAATAAAAATTAAATTTTTTTGCTAATTAGAATATATAGGTATATATTTTTGATATGTCCTAATGTTTAGTGTTAAAAATGAAATTTATGATATCTTTAATTTTTGGGCTTATAATTGCGAATATGCCCTATAATTTATCCCAAATCTAACTACATAATTTTGTAAGCATAAAACTATATGTGAACAAAAAATTATAATGATTACTTTTTTGCGTTACATTAATTAATTGACGTCATATTTTAAACCATTTCTCAAAAGTCTAAATTATCCTATAATTCCTTAGAATTCCTGGTATTCGTATTTTATAATAATTAAATTGATAATAAGTTGAATAATATATATTCGTTAATCACATGCACTTTTATCTTGGAAGTAAATTAAATTCTACGTATTTTGTTTAACAAAATCTATATTCCCTAATCACACACACTTTTGTCTAGGAAGTAAATTAAATTCCATGTATTTTGTGTAACAAAATCGGGGCTTGAGTGACGAGCAAATTGAGTATAGGATAACCGCTTGTCTTATACTTTTGGCAACATAAATCGTGAAAGATGCTGAGGTAAGGTCGTAGGGGTCAGCCCAGTGGAACATTTTCCTCTGTTTTCGATTCCTACGTTGTAAAGAGATCGTCTCGCTGCTTCTAATGGCGCAGATACCAAGCTTGGATAATTCTTCACTCAATCTCAAATACGTTAGGTGCATACAATTGATCGCTTTCATAGTTAGATTAGGAAGTGACTGATACTTCGTTCACTAATGCTACTTCTATTTCGCTCACTAATACTATTCTTGGTTATACACGCTCAGGGAACAGTCGCAGAGAGAACTCGTAAACATCCTCAGGAATGTAATTTCCTTCTATAAAGCATTAAGTTGCTGTGTCGTTTGTGATTTTATCTTCTGGGTTTTCATTTTCGAAGAAAATACTTCTAAAGTTGTATTAAGTTTCCCATCAAAATTTTTTTGTTGTTTCTGGAATCTTCGATTACCGTTGTAATCTTTTCGTTCATCTTTTCACTTTCTCTCTTCAATTTCATAGAAATTCTTGTAGTTTTAGATCCTTTTTAAGTTAAATTTTTTGAATTATTAACATTATTTTGAATGGTCTTGAATTTGAAAGATTCGAGGGAAGAAGTGTTTGGTGATTGATCCAAAGCTTAGTGGCTCCCTTTCACTGATCGTCCCAACGTCAACTCTCAAGGTAAGAGAATATCATCTATTTTGCATCCTTACTCCTGTTAGGCAAATAGGAAGTAATGCTAAAGTATAATCTCTTGTCCAACTTTGTTTGATTTAGTAGAAAATGTTGTGGAGATTGTTGGTATTTGATTGTTACACCAAACCTGGATTTGGATGCATATTGAAATGTGGCCTTTTGAGTGTTGATTGAAGGATTTCTTGTCAAACTTGGAATAACAGGATAATGGGGTTGAATTGCGGCATCTTGAAGCAGAAACTATTCAGACTGATTGCACCAAAGTGGTTTACCTTGTTCGTTCTCGGTTTAATTTGATGAGATATATATGTTCACATGTTCATAATGATACTTCGAAAGGGATTCAAAGGGAGTACTATCTTTATTTTGTACCACGTCGTGAGGTTGTTTGTGAGAAGGTACTCCTTTTAATTGATAGTTGATTCACTCTTGCGAATTATGATTTTAGTTTAGAAATCCATTGATTATGGTAAGTTTGTGGGTACTTGTTCTGTTATGCAGGTTCTTGAGGAGGAAAATGTTCATCACTTGATAACAATAGGAGAGTACCCCTTGTACATGGTTCCTATAGACGAGGACGTGTTATCATTTGAACTTGATTTTGCTAGCAAAGTATGGCTAGCAATCAATGTTTTCAGGTTCTTTTTTACTTTTCAGTTACAGAATTACATATAACTTTTTCTCATCACGTGGCAGGAATGCCAAGTTGATGGTGACACAAGCCCACTTTGGCATATTGCAAAAGGGATTCATAAGCTTGAGGTGTGTTTGACTTTTTGCAATGAAAATACTCTTCCATAAACGTTAGCATACTTTGAATCTCCTCATTTACATTAGAATTCATTTGTGAAACTTCTGGCTAGCAGTCTCTTTTTGGAGTGATACCTAATGTGAGAGCAAAAGGCAAAGCATCAGTTCGTGTTGCTGAGATTCTCAATCACATGCAAGCAGAAGAACCAGTCAACTCACCTGATGTAATTTTGATTTGAATTGGGCACTTTTTATCAGCTTAGCCTCCTTTTCTATGTTCCTCCACAAATGCTTTATGACTTGCCACTCATTGCTTTTTCATTCATTTAGATGGTTTTGTCAGAGATAAATACACTGATCCTTATTGATAGAGAGGTAATTATTTATCTCGTGATGCATCCCTTTGTGACTGTAGTGCAGAGTCTACTAGCATTCTTTCTTCTTATACTTCTTCTCCTTGCATACAGGTAGACATGGTAACTCCCATGTGCTCCCAACTAACATATGAAGGACTGCTAGATGAGGTACTGGGTCACAAACGGGAGGAACTTTTATACGGCTTCATTACTTTTCAATGCTGTGAAAGATTAAGAGTAGTGATCTGTTAGTACAAGGAAATATGTGGAACAAGAAGTTGCTTATGAGAGTTTTGTCTACCTTATTACCTTCATACTTCAAGTTGATCCTTTTATTCTTCTATTGCGTGTATGTATAAGTGCGAGGGGGGAGAGTGTAACACATACTTACACTGAAAATTTGAGCTTAGTATCACATTAATTTGTTGAGTAGCTTTCATGAAAGCATCTATTTATCACGGTTTCTGCCATGTAGAAGTGGAATTATCTTAGAGGAAAATCTCTCTATCTGGACATGAGAAAATTTTGTTGGTTTCTTTTCTAGTTTGGTTTATGATTTTTATTTCTTGATAGCTACACTTTTCAAACAAGTGCAGTTTCTGCATGTCAGTAGTGGTTCCGTGGAGCTTGATGCATCAATCATGGGTGCTCAACAAGATGGTAAAAAGATGAAAGTTCCACTTAATTCAAGGTTACCTCCACTTGAGGCCTTTGCCTGGCACTATTGTTTTCTTCATCCACATTTTGGTTGATCTATATGCATATTAGATATAAGGTCAGAAGAATTCTGCTGCTTGAGACAGAAATGAAATGCATCTATCCTGAATGTTAATGCTGAAATCCTTTTGTTGTTGTTGTTGTGATTGCTTTGGCTGAATGGATAATTTGAACTTTATGTTTAACGTGAATTTTTAAAAACATGATTTGTTTTCATTGTTGCAAATGCCTTCACTAATATATTTCTTAAGCTATCCAACTTCTTTCCCAATACCTTTTCTGTACATAAACCTATTTTGGCCTAACTGAGAATTGGCTAAATTTCAGTGACAAGCTGTTTAAGGAGATTCGGGATCTCAACTTTGAAGTTGTTGTACAGGTTGGTTTTTTTATATTGATATCAAACTTCTACTTTCATTAGGTTTTAATCAAATTATTATGTTTCTTTATTTTTGTACATTGTATTTACTCTTTTACAGACCTTAGTTGCCAGCTAATATTTGATTACAGGTTTTACGGCAAAAAGCAACTTCTATGAAGCAGGATTACACAGAGATGACAACTACTGTAAGTGAATCTTGTGGCATCTAGTTATTTGCATTGCCTACTTGTGCTATTAATTCATGTTGATTGGTTCTTCCTTTACAGCAGAGGAGAAATGTCTCAATTGAAATATGTTTTATGTGCAAACTCTAGACTATTGTAGAATTAATGAATATAGCCAAAATCAGTTTAGAGATTGATGTGATTTATCACTACCACTGGTGGCGTATGAAGCTGCTTTTATTGACAACACAGATGTAATGGGTGCAGAATCAGACTGTTTCAGAGTTAAAGGATTTTGTCAAAAAGCTTAATTCATTGCCAGAGATGACTGTAAGTCAGCTTATCTCTCTTTCTCCTTCTGTAGCTGCGGTGGATATGGCCCTTGTAACAGCTACACTGATATCTGCTGTTGATAATTCTTTCAGAGGCACATAAATCTTGCCCAACATCTATCAACTTTCACATCAAAACAGACATTTCTTGCTCGACTGGACATAGAACACACAATTGTTGAGGCTCAGAGTTATGACATGTAAGTTGGTTCAAGTATTTCTATACTTCCATGTTTTCAGCAAAATATAGACAGATCAGTATATGCCATACTTCTTTTATGATGTCTCATGCCATTACTGGCTACTGTAATTCTCAAAATATTGATAAAGGCCCTATCTTCCATTGGACATTTTTGGTCCCCTTGAAACAGACTAATTTTTCGATAATCTCAAATTGTATTTTTACTTTTCAGTCACAATGTCAGAATCACTATCTTCATTAGTGTTCTTTTTGTTTAAGAAACTCGAGGTTTTCTATGTTCTTCCAAGAAAAAACTTATATTTTGGTTGGAGCAAGGAAAGATGCAGCATTCAACATTACATTGCAAAGTACATTATGGGATACTGAATTGGTTTCTCCCTTCTTTCTTGAACCTTAGTTGATATTATAACCTGTTAGTGTATTGCGGTTATGGGAAACATGAGCTTTTCTTATGGGACATCTTTTCCAGTTTTTATCAACCAAGTACTTTCCCTTTCTTTCTAAACTCATAAGAGGAACTTGCTTGACATAAATAATTGATTAGGCATCCTATGCAAGCTTGAGACATGCGGAGTTTGTGGTTGTGATTGATAATTTGGTTATTTGTGCAAGTATGGTAGTTGTAGTGATGATGAAAGCCATTTTCTTCGTTTTCTGTTAAAGAATATTAGATTAAGATGTCTGTGATGGCATGTTTTTAGAATTACTTGTGATACCTTATCTGACCATCTCATTAACATCGCAGAGGAAATTGATTTATGTTAATTGTTAAACTATCATGGTTTTGCAACCTGGTCATGACTGGATTAGGGGCAAATATTTGATGGATGTTCATGTATGCAGATGCTTTGAGTACATTGAAGAACTGATTCATAAGCAGGAGCCTCTTGTTAGCGTCCTGAGAATGCTCATCCTATTCTCTGTTACAAATTCAGGGTTGCCAAAAAAGCATTTTGACTATTTGAGGCAAGAATGGCTTGACCCATGCTTTTTTCTGTCCTACTTTGGTTGTTGACCTATGCTATTGATTTGAAATCTTTTTTCTTCTGGTTCATGAATCCTTGTTATCTTGCAATATGGATATTAAAGCTTCTATGCTCCTGATTTAGGAGGGAGCTGCTCCACAGCTATGGGTTTGAGCACATAGCAACGTTGCACAACCTAGAAAAGGCTGGCTTGCTGAAAAAACAGGTTATTTATTATCCTGGAATTATGTCCTAGATGATAATCTTATGAGTGAACTTTAGTGAATTCTATTAATCACCATACTTATTATTTATCTTATGAACCTTGCAGGAATCAAAAAGCAACTGGTTGACTATTAAGCGTGCACTGCAACTTGTTATTGAAGATACCGACACTGCAAAGTATGATAATTTTCAACCATATGACTTAGCAAATACATATTAAAAAAACTTCTAAATTTCTTCTTTTTTATCTGCTATATTTGGTTTGGTTCTTAATCAGAATGCCGTTAAATGAATTTGGAATTGATGCTTGCCAAATCCTCTTTGTTTTTTGAAACTTCAAATTCCCAAGTTAGTAGTATTAGTTGGGTAGTCAGCCACCACTTGGAGAACTTCTAAGTGATCTAAATGCTTGTACCATATATGGTAAATGGTATGTATTTCAGCTGTTTAGTAGCAAGGGAAAGCGCGAGAACATACTTCTGAACCTTTGGGTGATCATGACACAACAATTTGTTATTTCTTTTCATTTCTTCCACTTTCCTTTTACTCTCTGATTCTTCAAGTTCTTACCTATGTGACAGTCCCAATGACATTGCTTATGCCTTTTCTGGATATGCTCCACTAAGTATTCGCCTGGTTCAAAATGCTGTTCGATCAGGATGGTGAGGTCAATTCTATGTCACTGTGTCTCTTGTATGTCTCTGACCATTTATTTTCTTATCGACTCTTATTCTTCTTCTTCTTCTTCCTATTAATTTGGTAGAAAAATAACTTCCGGAACTGAGATCTATGTTATTCATTTTAACCAATGGTTATGATGTGAACTGCTTCAACTTAATATAGAACTCATATTTATGACTTGAAATTAAACAATGTTGTCATATAAAGTTATGGTCTCCTAGTAAAATTAAAAGAAACAGAAATTATTTCTTCTACTTTTTATGGAACTTATGAGCTTCAAACTATCTTTCAAAACATACAAAGACTCAAACTCCATGTTCTTTTGTTCTCTTTTGTTTTTTTTTTTTTTTCCCTTCTCCAGTGGAATCTCTTATTGGGATTATCAATAGCTCTAGACTTGAATTCCTTTCACCTTAAAAAAATCTAATTGAGCTTCATCAAAACATCCATGTAGTTTTCTTCCGTATCTTCTCTTTTTCTGAAAAATTGGTAATTGAACTGCAGGCGCCCTATGGAAGAAATTTTGAAGCTGTTGCCTGGACCTCACTCTGAAATGAAGAGAGTTAGTGAACATGCTTTCTATGTTCATCAAGACTATGTTTTGGTTTAAAGGATAAGTCACAAAGAAACTCTTTCTGTTCTTTGTTATGTTTCTGATATTTTAAGTGCACGTCTTGCATAATTTGCAGTGTGGATTTTCAAGCAGTCCATCATTTGACACCTTGCGTGGAAATGCAACAGCTCTTGACAGGTATCTCTGCCCAAAAGCACTCTTCTCTTTTGCATGCTAATTAAGATGTTCTTTGCCAAGGTTGTCAGCCATCATTGCTGATGGTTTTCATTGTTAAAATCCACATGCATGTATAGAAGTTTTCATATGTTATAATTGATGGTGTTCACATTTTTTATTATCATCAAACATCATCCGTAGTTACAGTACCTTTTCCAAGACATACATCTATCTTCAAGATTCTTAAGAGAAGTATTCAAACTGTATTCTGTGTCAAACCAGGTTCTCAATCATACAAGCCTATAGCATTACAGTCTGCGATTGCTGACATGTCGAGTTTCAGTTAATTTTCTTCTACTGTAATATTACTTAACATGTTTCAGAGCAACAGATGGGAGACGGTCTATAGTGCTTGTTGTTTTCGTTGGTGGCGTGACTTTTGCCGAGATTTCTGCTCTACGATTTCTTAGTGCACAGGTATGTCATTTTCTTCAATATTTATATGTTTGCTGCTGTATGAAAAGTTGAGTATCCTTGACTTATTTGTTATGCTAGATTTCACCATCGTGTTATATATTTCAAAATGGGATTGACTTGTATCAGCTACACATGAGGCTGGTCGGAATGTTTACCTTAAATATATGTGCCCATCATTTCCTTGATGAAAATGACATTAACTACTGAATCATTATTGTGATTTTCAGCAAGAAACTGTCAGCATTGCAATTAGCCTCACTGGTGGTGCATATTGCTCAATTTTCCTAATCATTGTGTTTTATGGATATCCTGCAGGAAGGAATGGCATATGATCCGATTATTATGACCACCAAAATAGTTAACGGCAATACTTTGGCTGAGACCTACATGGAGAAATGGGGTTGACCGTGCCACAATGAATAGTTTTCTGAGACGTTTTTGTTTGGCTAGCCGAGCTGGTAAAAAGGTCCTCGTTATGAATGCTACCAGGAGAGATGCTTTTTTTTTTTTTTCCTGTTCTCGAGTGACATTGATTTGGATTGGAATTTGTAGACAAGAATTATATTGTTTGAATATCAAAGTATTATGTATTTTCTGCGTAAAGGATCCAGTGTCTTTCAAAAAGCTCTTATGTACCACATTTGAGCCTGACTTCTGTCTGTGACATTCCGGTCCTTATAATGTGGGAGAAGTGAAAATAAAAATGAACACTGTTCCCTGGATGTTCCTGATCATCTAACCATGTAGATTCCACTTTTGTTGAAACTGAAAAATTAAGTCGAGGTCGTTAAGTAAATACGGCTTAACCATATGCACGCACACTCTTCAGTGTTTGGTGGCATATAAAGTATAACTTACAACAATCCTTTCGGCTTATGCGGGAAGTTCCTTGGACTGGCAACTGAATTTTGAACGCTTAAAAGGGTACGAATCGCATGTATCACATGATTTTTTATATACATGAGATGCCAAAATTATAAACACTGAAATTCTGATCATCTCTACTATAAGAGATTATATTTGACTACTTGCAGGACTCTTACAGTTTTACACCAAATGCTAGTTACCTGCATCTCTGCATCTGAACATCATAAATCTCGAGGGGGAAAATTTTATAATTTCAAGGTCAAACAGTCGTATATCTCCACCTCTTTTTTTTTTTTTTTTGACATTTTTGGTGGAGACTCCAGTGGACAAAATAACTTACATTGGATACCCGGCATCTGCCAATCCTCTATACATATATGTAAGCTGCAATAAACCCAGTTCCATTTACCCATTTGTACAAACTCGTAACAGGATAAAAGTACCAAATCCAGAGTAACTTAACCCACATGATGTGCCATGCAAACTTCTGAAAGTAATGAAGCATAATCAAAGGCAACTTTGATCAACAACATCTTCACGCTGAAGAAGTTCCAATATACTTCCAGCTTTTCTCTTGGCCCTATCGGTGCCACTCTCTGACAGTTCCTTCAATGCCTCTTCAGCACCAAAATCCCTCGCCAACTTCAACTGTTGTGAATCACTGGCGCATAGTGACCACAGGACAGCTGCAGCATTCTCTCTATTCCTTGGAGATCCTGTCCTGATGACCTCCATTAGGACAGGAATTGGCTCAGCCTGACCAATAGCTATCTTTCCTTCTTGATGGCTAGCAAGAATAGCCAGAATTGCCAATGCTTCATCCACCATTCCACCTCCAGCATCCTTCAGCAATCTCATCAGGGGTGGCACAATACCAGCCCTCACAGCCCTGGCTTTGTTTCCCTGATAGATTGAAAGATTAAAAATAGCTGTGGCAGCATCTTTCTTTCCTCTGGGAGTCCCCTCACAGAGCAATTTTATAAGAGCTGGGAGGGCCCCAGCCGCTCCTATTGCCACTTTATTCCCATCAACTACAGACAAGCTGAAAAGAGTTGCAGCTGCATTTTCCCTTGCTTCCATGCTGCCATTTTTTAAAACATCCACTATATCTGGTATGGCTCCAGCATTGACAATGGTTTCCTTGTTACTATCATTAATAGAAAGGTTCAACAGCGCTGTAACAGCATGCTCCTGGGTCCTTGGATCAGTCGAGGATAACAGCTCTACAAGAAGTGGAATCGCCCCAGCTTCTGCAATACATACTCTATTATCTGCATTCCTTTTTGCCAGTAAACGAAGCTCTCCAGCCGCAGCTCTTTGTTGTTCTGGAGTTCCATTTGCTAATTTTTCTAATAAAGCTACAATAGCAGTACGATCACAGTCTGACACACTGCTTCCAACTCTTCTAGTTCCACATGCTCCTTGTTGTTTAGGCAGCTCGACACCATTGCTCTCACACCACAAAGCAATTAAACTTTTCAAAACATAGTTAGGTGTTAGTGCAGTGTGCAACAGCGTCTGTTGTGTTTTGGGACATGTCTTGTGTCCAGCATCTAACCATTTCTGAATACAGGATCTTTCATATGTCTGCAATTGTAAACATTAAAAGGAATAAACAACAGGCATCAAATAACAGATGTCTAGAAAATACGAAGGCATGTTCAAGCACCTGTCCTGTAGACACTATCACTGGATCTTTCATCAGTTCAAGAGAAATTGGGCACCGAAAATCATCTGGGATAACAGGAGATCTATGTTTGATCAATCCCTTTTCAGCATCAGAAGTGTCAGCTTCAGGGATATCCATTTGGACATAGTCCTTTAACTTCTTAAGGAGGCTTGACATCTTTTCAAACCACTCCCCTGGGTCAACATCACATGAGATGACCAATTCATGAAAAGCTAGGGACTCTTTCTTCAGATCGTCAATAGTCTTCAGTTGCAATTTCTCTGAGAGCCTTTTCAGTACTAAAGGATCAGGGTCTCTTTCCCTCTCGGCTATTGCCAAGTCAAGTTCTAGTTGCAAATCAGGGGAGTCCAGTCTGCCTTTTGCTCTTCTGAATTGGGCATGCACAAGTTCAATCTATACATGGGCGTGAAAAATCTAATAAGATGAGAAACAATTTACAAGACCAAAGTTGCATGATAGAGAACAAGAGTGAATTACAACTGTGAAACAGCTCCAATGGTGAAGCACTGTATTCTGAGAAATCAATGAGGTCGTAAAAGTACCTGTTCTCTAACTTCCTCAGATATGTCAAGTCTATCATAAGGGATCTCACTTAATGCTGCTTCAATATTTTCGGTAACCTCCTGGAATTTGCATGCTATCCTATCCCTTTCCAAGGCCTGTGGCATGGAAAGAAGAAAAATAAGATGATAAATCTGCCAAATAAGAGTTGCAAGATTAAGTAAGCGCATACTTTCTTTTGTAAATTATTGACCTAATCACATGAACTCGTAACTTTAAGTGGTAGTGACTCGATTCCTATGCATTACCTATGGGACAATAGAAACTTATAAACAAATCCAGTGGCTCCAAATATTTCATTCTGTTTCATTTCTAAGAAAATAAAAGCCCAAAAAGTTGCTAAGAGGCAGAACAATACAGGTTAAAAGCTTTAATTTGTCCTCAAATTACAATAATCGAACAGAAAGAGCAAAGAAAAATACCTGATACAGCTTGCTACCTTCGTTCACCGACTTGAGAAGAGCCACAGCGGATTCTAGAGCAAATTCAAGTGACTCAAGGCCTTTAACATCTTCTTCGTCTAGTTCCTCACTGCAATCTTTCAACTCCTCAAACAAAGGGCTCAAGAGCTTGATTCTACGCAATAAATTCCCGTGCATCTTCTTGCATACATTCTTACACTCGGGCAACCCCGATACCTCCTTCACCGAGTCTGCAAGTTGACTCACTAACTCAGATTTTGAACTCCCTGTTAACACCATGTGAGCGGCCTTAATTACTCTTTCAACAGAGCTCTCCAAAAATGATTAGCTGAGAAAATTCAGCCACAGAACTGACGATCTCCAGATACGCTCGCAAGCACAGTGAGAAAATTAGAACCCAAATAAGATAAGATCCACACACAAAATAAAAAAAAATCTGCAGAGTTTCACTAAAACAAGAGATACCCGTATGAGTAAATCAGACGAATTGAACTGGGCTTTCAATGAATTACAAAGAAAGAGACGAAGGAATAACTGAAAAACAAAAGATGACCCGTCAAAACTTGAAGGGGAGCTAAATGAATACCCAGTCAAGTAAAGTAAAGGAATTGACATGGAAGAGACATGACAAAGGCCATGGAAGCCAAGCAGGGAGGCTGTTCTTAAGAGAGAACAAACAAGAAATGGTTGAGCTTATGGGAAGAGAGGGAGAAAGACGGAATTTTTGATTTTTTTCGGTTTTCTGGAGTCCAAAATGAAGACAATTTTTTGGGGCTTCAATCAAGACCATTGATTTTCTTACTTCTTATAAGTTCACAAGTTGTAGCGTTCCAATTCCAACGACTCTCCCTTGTTTTAGTTGCCAAAATCCTCATTTTCTCCATTTCTAACAATTTGGTGGGTGGATTTTGACTTTGCCTAATCATATTATTAAACCTCACATTCTCCCGAGTACTCATATCTATGGGAAGTGTAATAATATTTTTTGTCATTACCAAAACCTATCCATTTGATTATCCAAAAAACAGAAACTGCTTCAATATTGTAAGTTATGATTGCTTACATGAATTGGTTATTGATTTAAATTAAGAAAACTGAAAATTAATAAGTCGATGTATTCAACTGTCATCCTCACGGCCCAATTTCTTTCTTCTTTTTTTTTTAATAATTTCATCAACGGACGGCCAGAATTCCTCTTTCGATCTGTCGGCTTCATTATTTGTCTTGGCTTTAATATAATGTAAATATAAATGATTCTTCGGGGGAGAAGTTGTCGAACTAACTACCGCAGACCTCAAACTCGGCCGAGTCAG
>JAOXYD010000136.1:12118366-12130176 GCA_028565735.1 Pinacopodium congolense
ACTTCTTTATTATAGTTTTTAATTTAGTATATTATTTATATAACTATTTATTCTTTTTTCTTTCTTAATGTACAAAGCGAACGAGTATGATTTGGAGCATTTGAATGGTCTGGAAGTGACATTGGAGACTTTGGAGTCGCAGGTCCATTCTGAAGCATCTTCCAACTTAATTTAGAGGTAGGTTATTCTAAACTTTTTTATGTATATATGCACCCTTAACTATATTAAATTATTGAAGTGTCATATTGCAGGTTTCACACAGCAAAAACTCTTTTTGCTTTTCTTGTGGATTGGCGAGAAAATGAAGATAAAAAATAATTCTGGCACTGAAGTTCATTGAAGCAAGCAACATTACTTTTAATTTTTTTTAACAAACTTTTTTCTCGTTTCTGGATCTTCTTCAATTTGTTTAATCTTGGAGATAATTAGCCAATTGTCGATGTTATGTTTCTGAGATTTTCTTCAAGCTTCCAGCTAGTTAGTATTCTGAGTTCTTTTTCTGTTTCTGAAAGTTAAGCTCTTATGGTGCTTTTCTCTGTGATATAAATAAATAAAATTCACCCTTTTAATATGTTTTGACATTTATTAAAATTATTTTAATTATCACATACAAATCACATAACTGAAGGGTTTCTAAATTTTAATAAGATGAGTGGAATTGGATCAATCTTAATTCAATTATGTTGATGAATGAGTTGGGAAGTTCTATTAATTTACGAATCCCAATTACTTGTCTATGTTTCAAATTGAAAATAATAAAAAAGAGAAGACATTTGTTGTTTGGTTTGACTCATTTATGAAATATTCATAATAATGTAATTTTAAACTTATTTGATTCAAAATAACATTGTAATTATAAATAAAATTTTTTCAATTTTATATATTTTAAAAGTGCAATATTTGTATAATTGTATTAAAGTCGGGTCAATTCGGGTTAATAAATCTGGTTAATTCGGGTTCGGGTGCATTCAAGTTCGGGTCTATTAGGGTCGGGTGCATTCGGGTTCAGGTCTGATCAGATTCGGGTCATCTCGGGTTCATATGAAATTGGGTTCAGGTTCAGGTCAGGTCGGGTTCGGGTCGTTGACTTTTTTGATCAATTCGAATCAGGTCGGATATGGTCCAGATCAGACAGGTTAGATTATCGGGTCGTGTCAATTTTTGACATCCCTAGTTCAGGATCAGTTTGATCCTAATCCAAGGTAATGTATCTTATTGTGTTAGCACTTAGCACTATGCCGCATATACCACATCTCACCTTTTGCCCCTTCTGACAAAGTATTTTCTTCGGATCACAATCACAACATCTCCTTCTGGGCTTCCTCAGATACCCTAGACTTTTATTCTGCGAGTTCGATAATATTTGTGTGGTTCTTGTTATTTCAGCTGACTATTGGAGCTTCTTTTTTGTCACAGAAGATAGCTTTGCAAGATTCAACCACAGTTAAGTGTTAAGTTTGAAATATGGGATACCGCAGGACAGGAAAGGTATTACTAGCTCAGTGATTATTGAAGACATTTCAAATCATACTAGTGCTTTTTAAACAAGTTAACAAGTCTGCATATTGACTTTGTATGGATATTCTTGACTTTCATATTTTTACTTCTTTAACTCTTTCCACATACTATACCTGTTCCGAATTCTGATTACTGCCGGTCTTCTACAGGTATGCCGCATTGGCCTCTCTTTACTACAGTGGTGCTGCAGTTGCTGTTATTGTGTATGATATAACAAGTCCCGAGACATTCAACAAAGCACAGTACTGGGGTTAAGGTAGTCTCCTGGCACAGGGATTTCTGCATTATTCACCCTTTTTCTGCATTTATCTTATGTATCAGTTCTATTTTGCTTCTGGAGATCATTTCATTGTTGGTTGTTTATCTCTACGTGGGAAATTTCAGGAGTTACAGAAACATGGGAGCCCAGATATGGTCCTAGCATTGGTCGGTAACAAGGCTGATCTTCATGAAAATCGAGAAGTACCTGTTCAAGTAAGTTTGAGTGGTTACTGGTAAATATAGCAGCATAGTTTTATCAGTGGACATCATTTAATTTCACTTATATTGTTCTTGTACTGCAGGATGGTGTTGACTATGCAGAGAAGAATGGTATGTTCTTTATTGAGACATCTGCAAAGACTGCAGATAATATAAATCAACTGTTTGAGGTACCTATAACCTTTCAAAGATTCGTTTCTTCTTGTCCATGATTTTAAGAAGGATAAAAATAAGACATGACGCTTTTTCTTGCCACCTTCTGTTAGCAATGCAAGACCAACAAGGCTTTACCTCTAGACGAATTATCATCATTGTTTTTGACCAACTTCTCTTTTCAGAGCTTCTTTTTAGGTTTAAATTTGTAACTTTTGACGAATTAACTGAGTTTGAGTTTATGGAAGCTTAAATCTTGACGTTTGTATTGGTTTTGTTGTCATATCCTTCTTCAATCTCCATTTGTGTAGTTGGTCAAGTCTTCTTGTGTCTAAAGCACAAGCCTAACCTGAACAGTTCCTTGGCAAATTTTGCATTTCATGTCTCAAACATCATGTAGGCATGTAGATAATAAAATACTTGAAAAGGACTTTGTTTGCTTGTCCACTGAGGATTTTTCTTCTCTTCTTAAAAAGTTCTGGATTAAGCAGGCATCTGTCCTTTGGGTGGTCTAGTGCCTGGCTGATTTTAGTATTGGGAAAGCCAGTTGTTGTGGGTATTCTTTCTCATATGTTAAACTTCTAAAAAAAACTGGTGCTTTCTCCAAATTGGCAGGAAATTGCTAAGCGTCTTCCTCACACATTGCCACCATCATGATATCTGAATCTACTAGATGATGGGAATGAGTGAGAAATTTTCTCTACTATTTTGTGTTTGTGTATATTATGGCAGCCTCTGTAATCTCATCTCATTTTATGCTAACGGGTTTCAATTGTTTTGAGAAGTTTCTCTTCTTGATAGCAGATAATGGAACAAGGATAAGTCTGCTGACTTTGCAATCTAAGATTAATTAATGTCGGCTGTTGTATGTAAAGGGACATGATGTGCACGAACTTGTAATATTAATGATATATTACTAGCATGAGTTGGTTATGCTGTTAACCTATGGACCTTCTAGTCCGAAATGGAAATCCCATTTAATGTTTTGAGTTCTTTTCCCCCGGGTAAACAATGTATCTTGCTGTAGATTGGAATTACAAGTGAAAGTGCTGTAAAAATCTAGGTAGCTTTCAACAGAGAAGTGAATTATTTTTTGCATTTTAATCGGTTTGTGACAGCGTCATCAATTAATAATGGCGAGTTGTCAACAGATTGATAACCATTCTAACTCTTTGTAATTAAGGAGGTAATTACTTCCATCTATTGATTTCCTTTATTGCATTTGTCCTTTTAACTGTCCTTGCCATTATTTGCTCACTGGTGAATCTGATAAATTATACTTCTCTCTCGCTATTTGCTTACCTAAACTAAAATTGAACCTGGTCTAAGAACATGACAAGCTTTGAAGATGTGCCAGTGGAGCAGTTTATGGCATTCGCTTAAACTGAAATGAGCTTTTCTATATGACAGCAATTCAAGGGATTGTGATATATGGTTCATGCTAAAAGAAGTGCAATTTTGCTCAGAATTAGCCCAACATTGTGATGTTAAATGGAAGTTGCTCAGAATCAACCATCCTGTATATACCAGGAAAAGAAACACAAGTGGGGTTGGGTTAGCTACCAACTTTATTTATTTATTTATAACGAGAATAATTGATAATATGCAATAACGTAGTAAAAAAGTCGTTAAAATTTATTTTATTTTTCTGTAGACTAGAGACTCCAGTGAATTGTGAACAAGAAAATGTCTTCACCATTGTCCTTGGCGTGGACAAAACAAAGCTACAAACATTTCATCTCTTCAGAAAACGTCCTTATTTAATCTTATATATATGCCATCAATCTTTTCATGCTTTCTCAATTGGCTTGATGCCTTAATCTCACTTAATTTCTCATTAGTCACATTAAAAGATTGCATGTGATCATGTGGGCTCTAGATCACACAAATTACTTTTGGTTTACACGGCCATATAGAGATTTAAAATTACCATTTACTTCTTGAGTAGGATTTTTAAGTTTTATTTCAATAAGTTCTATATTTGTATTTTTAAATTCATCTAAAGGGTTTTCACTACATACTTGATCTATTAACTGTTTTACTTCAGTTTGATAAGACATAAGATTAGTAATATGGAATGATAACTGAATCTGTAATTATTCTTAAGAATTTGAAATTTCTTTTAACTTTTTATAATAAGAAGTATGATAAATTGGAATTTGTAAAATGATTGATTTTTGTTTTAAATAAGGTATTTCTGGAGGTTTTTTAACATAATGTAAGTCAAATATTGAGTAAATGGATAATAAAGA
Organism: Pinacopodium congolense; assembly: GCA_028565735.1. Taxonomy (NCBI): domain Eukaryota; kingdom Viridiplantae; phylum Streptophyta; class Magnoliopsida; order Malpighiales; family Erythroxylaceae; genus Pinacopodium; species Pinacopodium congolense. Next base: position 12,122,770 of record JAOXYD010000136.1, read on the forward strand.
CATAAAAATTTATTTCCAAGAATAAGAGATATTCCAGAGGTTTGTTGGTAAATAAAAGGTATGGTGAAAGTATATTTTTGAATAAAAATATGATTATTATAACTAACATACCAAATAAATTGGGATGAACCATCAGCTATTTTGATTTGTAATGGTTTACTTAATTTTTTCCAATTATTTAAGACATACTTTTCAATTAAGACTATTGTAGCTCATGCATCTTTATATGCATTTAATTGTTTATTCTGAATCTGTATTTGAATAAAAGTTATATTTGTATTGGGTTGAATTTTTTTAGGAGTATTCATAACGTGAATCGGTTTCATAGATGTAAATAGATTGAATAGTAGGGTTTATTTTATAGTCAGATTCTATTGGTTCTAGATTTTCATTTTGTGTTGATTATAGTATGAATGCTTCGTTTTTATATTTAGTTTTTTTTCGTTGAGGGCATTCATTTTCATAATGACCTTCTTCTTTACATAGCCAACTTTTGCAATTTTTCTTTTGTTGAGGATAGTATTTGGGATTTGCTTTATATTTTTCTAGACGTTTATGAGTTTTATGAGGTTTACTAATTTGATAAGATCTTCTAAAAAATATTTTATAAGGCTTAAAATTTTGCTTCTAAAATTTGTAAGGATACTTTTTCCATTTATAATATGGTATAGAATAATTGTATTTCCTTTTATAATAATGTTTAGAAAGTTTATGTTTTTTATGCTTTCTTTCTGGATAACAACCATATTGTTGAGGTACTTCTGCATTCTGAGAACAACATAATCGAAGATTTTTACGTTTAAGTGTTTTCTTAAGAGTACTTACTAAACATTGTTCAGCTAATATTTCTCGTACAACGGTTATTGTTCCTCTTAAATTTGATTGATTGCTCCCCTTGTTTACTTTTGTTTATAATGTTTTAGTAGTAATTTCATTTAAGGGATATGGTAATTTTTTAATAAAGATATTGGTATATAATAGTTGATCTAGGATAGGAAGTTTGTAATAATATCATTTAAATTCACAAATGAATTCTTCTAAATAACATAAATCACATATTTTCATATTATTTAAATGCCATTGTGCTTTTTTGTATTCTTCTTCTTTTATTATATTTTCTTGGTTTATATAATCTCATCCAAAAAATTCTTTATGAACTTCTTGCATGATAATATTAAATGTTGCATTTATAAATATTGCATTTTTATATACCTCTAAACTTTTAATACGTTCTTCATGATCTAACAACCAAGAAAAAACTATTCCTTTAGTTATATATGTTATAAAGTTAAAAAATATATCAAATTCCATAGTTTCGAATGGCTTTTCTAATTGAATGAGTATAGATGCTTTTTTTGTTCAATCAACAATTGCTTCTTCTGGATTTGTGATACAATTATTATCTAAAATGTTTTCATCTGTTTGAGTTAATACTTTAGGCTTATAAACTGTGGGGTATTTTGAGATTTTTTAGTCTTTCTATAATAACCATATCTGTTTAGATCTGTAAATTCATTAGTAAAAGTAGGTTGATATTCCCATTCTTGTTGATATCTTGTTTGTCTTGATCTTTTCGGTCGTTGATGGCTTGATTCAAGTATATCTTCTGTGTCTTTTTTAATTTGCTTATCTTTTGGTTCTGGTGCTGTTTCAGTATAGATATGATTTTCATCAAAGTCATAATTATAAATTACTTCATCATTATGAGTTATAGGATGAATTATTTGAGGTTGTTCTACATGTAATTTTGAAAATAATATGGTTATTTCTTCTAATTGATTTTTAATAGTATTTTCTATGCTTTCCATGGTTTTTCAATGATAATTTTAGATTTTCCTTTTGTTTGATTATTATCTAAAATAATTGCTAATTGAGATAGTCATTTTTGTAAATGGATTAAGACTTCAGTTTTATCAGCGGTTACTTCATCAATATGGGATTGAATGAGTTTTAACTTGTCTCAAATTCGTTCTGTTGTTTGATAAAATATTGTATATAGGTTTTCAATATTTTGATCTACTTGAATGATTTTATTTTCAAGAATAGTTAATTTATCAATAATTAAATCTTGATGTTCTATAATTGTTGTTTTTACTTCAGTATGAATATTACAGAAAAATTAGATCATTTAGGTCAAGTAGAATAGTTAATAGGTCAAGTATGCAGAGAAAACCTTTTAGATGAACTTTAAAATACAAATACATAACTTATTGAAATAAAACTTAAAAATCCTACTCAAGAAGTAAATGTTCGAAATAATATTCCTTATATAACTCTAGATGTTCAAGAATTCACTACTGAATGTCAAGAACTTTTAGAAAAAAAAACAACTTATTTCTCCTAACAAAAGTAAACACTCTGCTCTAGCTTTTTATGTCAATAACCATAATGAGCAAAAACATGGTAAACGTAGAATGGTTATTAACTATAAAGAAATGAATAAAGCAACTATAAGAGATGCATATAAATTACCTTGTGATAAGATTGAAGTTTATTAAATTTTCATATGCTTTTTAATGTTATTTCAATCTTATTTTATTTTTTAAATATTGAATTTATGTTATATTTTGTTTAATGATAGATTTATTTCTTTAGCACAAATTTTGGACCAAAGCATGATGAATTTAAAGCAATTGGAATAAAACATTATTTCAAAAACAAAACCAAAAAAAAGAAAATTAAATAGGCTTAAGCTCGTCAAAACGACGTGCTTAAGGAAGTAATTCGACACGTTGGAAACTCAAGAAAGAGTTGAATTAATCGAGAGCTTAATGGCATGTTAAAGGTTTTGTATTTTGTTTATTAAAGGATTAAACGAACTAATTTTGGGTTGGCTACTTAAGATTAGTTTTAAAGACAAGTTAAGCATGAGAAAGCATCTTAAATTGTTAGAAAAATCAATAAGCAACACAAATTAATCCTTGCATGACCAAACCTAGACTTTTTGTGAAAGTTAGAGATCAGATATTAATTTTCCTAAACTCACCTTTTTGAAATTAAAGCACATTTACTTGATTTAAAGCATAACCAAACTTTAAACAAGATTTAATGGAGAAAAAGCAAAGTCTTAACCATAGCTTTGTTTTGAATTTATGAGGGAACTTTAATTAGGCCTTAAATGTGTTTAAAGCTTAATTAAATCATTAATCATCTAATCCTTAGCTAATTTACAAATTTGGTAATTTTTATAATTTTTTAGAAGCAATTGAAATCATTTTTGAAGTGTTTAAGCCATGTTAGTCTTGTTTCAGTAATTTTCAAATTTTTAATCAATTTATTTAGATTTTCCTAAATAATGATAATCTGATCAACCTAGTAACTAAGCCAACTTTTTTCTCGTGGGATTGACAACCGGAGTCTTAAATTTACTCCATTATATTACTTTTGGAAAGGTGCACTTGCCTTTATGCTGTTGGTTTTCAAAGTAAATTCGTTTCAAAATCATTCAAAATTCTTAAGTCACCTAGCCAACGCAACATCTAGAGTGATGCCGTTTAACCCTACAAGGTGTTGTTCTACCCCTGAATTAGAGACTAAAACGATAGTGCTCATCAGGCGTCATTTGACTCGTTTTAAGTGCCATTTAAGTAGCAGTCAGCACCTTTCCAACTAGATTTCCTTCTCTAATTTTTGCAACATACCATAGTTGCTCTTCACTTACAGCTGACACATATAAGGACTCAGAGAACTCATTTGTGCAAGAGTTAGACAGAGAAAAATACTAATTTGAGAGAGAAATCAAATTGAGAGAAGGTTATGGTTATTTTCTCTTGTTCTTCACGTTTTTCACCTTATTTTACAGATCTATATTGTATTTTGGACTTTTTGAAGCTCAATAAATGTGATTCAACCTTGTAAATGTTTTTAGAGCTACATATTGGTGCACTTTAACTGATTTTCATCTATTAAATTCACTTTTCTTTATCACTTGTGCAAGAGTATGCTTAATATGATGAGATTGATTTGTTTCTTTCTTAAAATGAGTTGCTGAATTTGTTTTTGGTTAGGATTTCTTTCTGAAATGACCTGAGCATGTGCTAAATATGTTTCCATGTGAGATTAAGGGTTGTTTGCTTCTGGAAGGGATTAATGCTTGTTTTACACTAAATATGTAAGATAAAGTTAAGAAATAAATTAGGATTCGAGAAATCTACCTAATTTTTTGGGCAAATCCTTAAGCAACTTGTTTTAAATCATTGAATAACCAAACTTTGATTTATCTTAAGGATCATAATCTTAAATTTGGAATTTTCGGATTAAAATTCTTAGTTTTAAAGCCTTATCCTTAAGATTGTGATATAATTAAACTCCAACTTAAATATTTAGAGATTAAGCCTTGTCTTAACCATAGCATTATTTAGATTGAGTGAAGTGATCCTAAAATAAATCCCTTAATCCATTTTTTAATCCTTTTGGGTCATTGAAGAACAATTTCCTAACCAGTTTTATCCATTAAGACAACTTCTTTTATTTAACTAATTTATTCTACATAACTTGGAGTTTTTTAGTTTATTTGGTAATTATAATTTATGTTTACATTCAATTAGGATTCTATAGATAATTGTGACAAAATTTGTCCTAGTACTTGCAATTTAGCAAAGTATCCTCGTGGGAACGATACTTGGATCTTAAATATTTCCACTTATTATTTGTGATTGGTGCACTTGCCATTAATGTTGGTTTGAAATTGAATTAAGAAAAGTGTGCTTAAACAACATCAATTTGGAACTCATTCTTCATCATTGTCATGCCTTCCTTCTATGGCACATATTGCATTAAGCTCACCTACTCACTATCTAAAATTCGATAAATGATGCCCACATACAAAGGCTTAACTACCTCTTTCTTCATTACTTCTTGCACATTTAGGTTTAATCTTCTTTTCCTTTCCCTCACTTTCTTGTACCCATTTTCAAGATTGATCCTATGCATCACCATATCAGGGTAATCTGTCTAATATTTAAAATTTGTCAATCTATAGCTTCATCCTCTGCTTGAAGATCTTTACCACTCTCTCCTCTTTCTCCAAGTTAACTTTATTAGATATGAAAATAGGTAGAGTATGATCCTTATCTAAAAATGAGTATTTAAGGTAAAAATGAATATTTAAGGTGGGAGGTCAAGGTTTCAAATCTAACATGGGTGGTTTCACTATAAAGGATGGGGTGGGAGCTTCTGTTCTTTCTGAAGGTTCTTGCTTAATCTCCTCATCAATCTCCTCTTAGTTCACACTCTTATCGCCTTTCTTTTCAAAAACTTCCTCAACTTATTCTCCTACTTTCTTTACCCATTTATCTACAATATCAATTTCCATACAAGCATTACCCTTTACTAGATCCTTCAAAGATTTACTCATGCTAAACTCCACTTTCTTGTCTCCAATTCTTAAAACTAGCTTCCTTTCATGTAAATCCACTAATGTCCTACTAATATTCATAAAGGGCCTACCTAAAATCAAAGGAAAATTACTATCCTCTTCAAAATAAAGCACAAGAAAATCAATCAGAATTATAAACTTATCTCCTTTTACCAACATATCTTCAACTACTACATCTAGCCTCTTGATGGATTGATTCGCCAATTATATAAGCATAGAAGTTAGCTTCACATCTCCTAGCCCCAATTTCTTGAAAATAGATATAAGGCATCAAGTTAGTACTTGCTCCTAAATCATACAAACATTTAGAAAATTTAAGGTTACCAATAATACAAGGTATAGTGAAACTTTCTATATCTTGTAATTTAGATGGAATGTGGCTAGAAATGATTGGGTTTCAACTTTCTATTAAGGCTATTATTTGTTTATCATCTCAAGTGTGCTTGTGAGTTAAGATATACTTTAGAAACTTGGCATACATGGGGATACTCTTTAGTGCTTCCACAAAAGAAAATTTGATTTGGACCTTCTTTAAATTCACCAAGAACTTAGAGAATTGTACTTCCACTTGGTGTTTCTTTGGTCTTTGTGGATATGGGATCTTAGGCTTGTATGGTGGTAGAAGGACATATGGCTTTTCTCCTCTTTCTCTTCTTCCTTTTCTTCCACTTTCTCTTTACCTTTCTTTTTCTATTGGCTCTCTTTTTGGCATTCTCCTGCTTCTCGCTTAGCTCTTCCAATTGCTTACCACTCTTAAGTATGATGGCCTTCAATTGTTCTCTTGTATTGGCCTTTGTATTGCTTGGAAGACTTTCCACACTTCTAGATGAAAGAACATTGGCAAGTTGACCACTTCCACTTCTAATTTATGGATGGATGATACATGATTCTTCACTATTTGATCAAATTTAACCTACATCCTATTTTGGCCTTCTTCTTGACTTGTAAACTTGGAACCTAAGAAATCCATCACTTTTTCCATCTTATTCTCCAAAGATCCAAGCCTATCTTATTGGAAATTAGGTGGCCCTTGCCATCTCCTAGTATTACCTACATTGTTAGTCCAAGAGAAATTGGGGTGGTTATTCTACCTTAGATTATAAGTGTTAGATAAACGGTTACTACCTCTTTGTTGTTGCACTATGTAGTTAACTTGTTCCGCCCCACTAGAATCCATCATAAAGTAATTAGCTATGATATGGCTATACTGCACACATATCTCACATTTAATTTATGTAGCTTTAACCATAGAAGAAGACATATTTGGTAAGTTCCCTAATTGTTTAGCTAGGGCTGAAATTTATGCTTGCATAGCATGAAGGGTTATTTTTGAATCAATGGGAAACGCCCCCCTTTTCTCCTTGATACTTTTCTTGACCCTTTCATTTAACCATAGGAAACTATTGTTTGCAATTTCTTCTAACATAAGAAATAAAAATTAATATAAGCGCTAGCTCCTCGACAACGGCATCAAAAATTTGGTGAGCTCGTCGTAAGCTACCAAATAATAAAATTGCCTAACTTACCTAACTAAGTAGCTAAGGTAAATCTGGGTCGATCCCACAGAGAGCTAGAGTGAATTGCTATCTCTAATGTTGGTAAAAAGAAAACAAAACCCTTGGAAGCAAAGATATCAAAACTAAATACTAAAGATAATTGACGAAACAAAGACAAACAAACAACAAACAAGAAATACAAAAGCTGGGTGAAAGATATATCAAGAATTATAGACTTATAATCGATCATAAAAATAGATAACTTGTGATTGGTGTAAGATGCTAGCCTATAGGTTCAAACAGGCTCTCAAACCCTTAGTTCCGCCATTCTTAGATAGGTCTTATATGATAGAAAACCTATCCCTAATCACGAGGCAACCTAGAATAAGCTCTCTAGATTTAACAATGTGAGAGCATTAACAACTAGAGAATGACTAGCCTAAGACATAATCTCACAAGCTCCGATTGTGTAACTTAGAGAATTAGAATTCTAGGCTAAGTTGATTAAGTTCACTGACAATTCAATTAGCTTAT
>JAOXYD010000136.1:12130276-12145625 GCA_028565735.1 Pinacopodium congolense
ATAAGGTTAATTGAAACTGGTGAAATCAGATCACATCCAGAGTCTCAAAGACTATTCTGTCAAATGCGTAAGCATACGAAAGACATATGTCCAGCCTTTCATGGAGATAATGGACAAAAAAGAAAAGAGCCAGATACATCTTATAGAGTTAATCTTTACAGCGACTCTGATTAAAGAGTGACAAGATGTAACAAAAGTTGTCGACCATTAGGCCACTGTAGATATTGCTCTCTACTATTCCAAGATGCTGTCGGCCACGACAAGATATTTGAAGATACGTCCAAAGAACGCTGATTCAAAAGTAGATTCGATGTAATCTTTTATTAAATTGAGTTAAGATCCGGACTTCAAATCCGCCTTAAATTTCTATATAAGGCCTCATTTGTATAGCTAAGAGGCAACGAAGCAACTAGCCATCTTTTTACAATTTTCAATGCTTTCTCTCTTGTAATCTCAGTCGTAAGTTTTTATTGTTAGAAACTCTCATCCGCAAGATGTATAACGATAGGACACAATGGGAACTTTCTATCATAAGGGAAAAAAAAGCTATCAATTTCATATTTTTAATGACATGACTTCTTCTGATTAAAAACCTTTTCTTCTTATAGTGATTTTTAATTTTTTGGCATATTATTTACTTTTTCAGTATTAATTAGTTTAAACATGTATATTGGCAACACAATTTTTTTGTCCATTAACATATTTGTTTACAATAATTAAACATATATTTATCAATTATCTTTTTATGAAATTGTTAAAATAAAAATGCTAAAGACAAGATGATTTTCAATGAGTTGAATTTCCATCAATTTAGATACACAAAACTTTTCAGTAAAGATTTAATATTTTCTATTTATATGAAATATTTATTTCAAATAGAAATATAAACTAATCACTCTTTATGCAGTAATTATGTCAAAATATAATTTATTGCATAACAATTTTGCATTAATTTAGGCATCCAAATTTCAAAAGTTATTTATTATCTATGTATCTACGTAGTTTGCAATGTCTCCTTAGTCCTTACCCGACAGATTTAATTAAAAGCGAATTGGACTAACTTGCTCACATTGATCAGAAGTTGCCACCACAAAGAGACATAAAAAAGAAAACGAAAAGCCTTGTTTACTTTGGTTTTTGTTTTTAATTTTAGTTTTCTGTTTTTCTAAACATAAAAATCGATAAAGAAAACACACTAATACAGCACAGAAATCGATAAAGAAAACACAATTACTAATATAAAAATACAACAACCACAATACAAAACTACAATCCACAACTCAACTAAACATCAAGGGTTTATTTGGTATCATTGTAATTTTTTATTTTGATTTCTTATTTTTAAAAATACTGAAATTAATAAAAATAGTACAGAAACCGAAAAAAATAACATACAAATATAATATAAAAATTTAAAAAATAACACAAAAAATAATAAAAATATTATAAAAATTAATACAAATAAAAAAATAAAAAATAAAAAAAGAGAAATAATATCAAACATACTCTTAAAACAAGCAGTTAATTTGGAGTCTACTCTACTAGCTACTAGCGGAGTGATGATCGTCATTTTCCATTTTAAGGAAAGATTTTGAACGAAGTATTCGGGGGCAAAATAGTTATTTAGCCTAAGGGCTCCACCCTGAATAAAATGACCATTTTATCCTTAAATGATTTGAAAAATTATTATTATAATATTTTAAAATTTAAAATTTTAGATTTAAAATTTGAAATTTGAAATTTAAGATTTAGGACTTGTTTGTCTCTCGGATTTTTACTTTTTAATATAAAAATTGAAAAATAATATAAAATTTAAAAAATCAAATAAATATAGTATAAAAATTGAAAAAATAATATAAAAATTAAAAATACCTAAAAATTAATAAAAATAAAAATAAAAATAAAAAATTGAACTAAACAAACCTTTAAAATTTTATGAATTAAGGCTTAGTGTTTTAGAATTTTAGAATTTAAAGTTTTAAAGATTTAAAATTTAAAATTTATTAAAAAATTACAAGAATGAAGAAGGATAAAATAATTTTTTTTTTCCTTCAAACCATAAGGGGCCACGACGGCCCAAGGGGCAAGGGCGTTCCCCAGTCGGCTTCAAGATTGTATGATGTTATGTGTTAATTTTCACGTGATTGTGTCTCGTGATTAAGATTAAAACATTAAACTCAGATAAAGTTTATGAAAGGACAGCATGAATTGAAGCACTGCCTTGCTGAAAACAGCATCATGTACTTCGCTGTTAGGGGCTACATTGTACTGTTCCATAAACTGCTCTGACCGGTTCCTCTTCTTGACATGCGGCGAAGAAGAACCAAGGAAATAAAAATTGAAGACTAAAAAAAAAAAAACAAAAATCATCAAATAGATGTTGCCTTTTGTCTGAGTTTGAAGTTTGAACTGCGGATACGGGCATTTATCCCAAGTCATATCATAGTAACCAATCATGATCTATCTCTAAAATGGAGTAGGCAAAAGTGAAATAAGAGGCTCATTAACAAGTACCTAGTTCCCAACACCCAGCGACTATCAGGAATATCCACATCAACTCAAGGCACTAACTGAGAAGTTATTTAATGACTGGACAAGACATATAATAATTAACTTTCTTTTGCTTTTTAAGAATTTTATATGCTTTACAGTTAACATCTGAGATTTTCCATAAAACACAAAAGTTAGTGCCATATGTAGAAGATCTTGAGGTATGTATATGCGATAACAAAATCCTATTACTTATCAGATATAGAGGATCCAATTATAAAGACGTGTAGCATTTAAAACAAACCTGTTCATTTGATAGTAAAAAAAACAGAGCGATACACGTCTAGATTGCTGCTAAACCACAAAATTTTACAGGGTTCTGTATATTAAGGGTTAAGGGTCATTATACTCATGCCAGCATACTAACATAATAATACACCGCCGAAGAATGTAGAATCTTGCCCTTTGCTCCTTCACTAGGAGGCTGCACCTACGTCGGAAGGATCTCCCTGGATATCGCACGTGCCGGTTGCAAAAACCTGAACTCTCTTGCTTCATAGCTAATTATTCCTCTCTTGATCAGTTGGTTGCTTTGTAGTGATCTTAGAAGCACACCGTCTTGTTCACAGAAAGAAGAAGAGAGACGGATTATTAGGACAGTTTGGTGGTGAAGAAAGTAAGTGCTTTAGAACTTTATACAAGTTTGATTTTGAACAGGTGCTTGTAAGCATTTGGATTAACTAGGCACAAGGGGTATATTGGGGAGATTAAGGTAATTTCAATTGAACTTGAATATTGATACTCTGGCATCCCATGTAAACTCTGCAAGTTTCCAAATTTCTAATCGCTGATTATTATCGTTATTATTATTTTCCAAGTTGTACGTTTTTTTTTAGAAAAAGGAGGCTGGTATTTGTTCGTTGTGTAAAAGATAATTTTTTTAACACTTAAAAATTGTTTCTTGACAACATCAATTAACTTTTCAGTGATTTGTATTTTTCCAACATTAAAAGGATCTTCATTAGGTTTCTTTCAAATCTTTTATTTGGGATACATACTCTTGTTGACTGATTACCGTGACATGGGCCCTTGACCGGTGACTACTGATCACGAGCATGTGCACGAGTGGAAATACGTGTCCATGGCGTAGTGGCCTCATTTTCGAAGTATCTGATGATCAAAATAATCAAACAAATAAATTAAAAAGGAATCAATGTGTTTAATAGCAAAACATTGGATTACAAGGAATCACACTAATAAATTGTGCTCATCTGTCCTTACCATAGATGGATTAATTGAAACATAAAGATACCAAAAACAAAGAAAACACAAGATATTCATGTTAAGAAAGTCGTCTTAAAATGATGGTATTCACTTTGAATTTTTCTTCTTCTTTTTTTTGCAAGCTTCGAAAATCCCTGAAAACTCAGCAAGATGTGTCGTTAGATTATGAAATTAACAGGATTAATTCTCGAATTATGTGATAAATGGAGCTAAGTTGAAACTAAGAAATTCCATATCTATACCGTACCTATGATCTGAACAGAAGAATTAAATATATACACGGATGGACAATTACTTGAAAAATGTTCGATCACATGTGGGAGGCCTTGTCGAAAACGCTCTTCAGTCACACCATCTTCTATCATGTTCTTACTACATATCCTCACTAGAAACTTATGATAATTTATATTCTTACAGTCATTATGTTAATTGTAATTTACACATATAACATTGTAAATTTATTCAATAAAAGACATTTTTTTAATCTTTGTGCTTTTATTATTTTATTTAATTATTAATTATGAAGATAAAATCTTTGAAATAACAATTGTATAATTAGAAGTTATAATAGGATTATAATTATGAGATTTAAATTATATTATTATATTATTCCTAAAATGTTCCTAATATTAGTTTGATCAAGGTGATATATTGATAAAATAGTTAGATTAGTATACGTTATGTTTTTTTAATTAAAAAAATAATTGATCTTATTGATTAAATTGTAGAGACACTTAAACAAAAGAAAATCTCATAGATTAAAGTGTAAAGACATCTAAACAAATGTATGAGTACTTATTAGAGAATAAGTAACTAACTCGATTATGAGGATTATAAATGGAGCATTACTTGTGTACTTATGGATTACCTCATTATGATAGTTGTATATTTGATCTTTAGACTTGAAATTATTAAAGTTATATCATATAGGAGTCACTATGTTTTGATACTACTTATAATCTATTATCAGGAATAAGTTCATTTGATGGTTATTAGATATAGTAGGAATTATATGGAAATAGTTGAGTGAATTAATAAAGGATTCGTTACCCTAAAGTAATTAGAGAGAATGTTTCATGGTTCTTTGTTATTAGTAATTGAAAATCTTTGGTTATAATGAATTGAAATTTAGAAAAGTTGTTTTTTAAAATATCAATTATAAATCATTTACAAATTAGTAAGAATGAGCATAATTGGATTATTTATAATAAACACTGATTTCAATTGGAATATTGGATAACAAAAAAATTAAATTATACATTATAACTATGCATAAACAAGTTAAATCAAACCACTTTAATATTCTTAATATTTGGGAGGTCATGATATGTTTTTAGACGTCAACCATAATCTATAATTATAAATTGTTTAATTAAAAAACTAAAAATAATTTTAATTTATCTAACTATAATTGTGAATTATAATTATAATCTATAATAATTACCAACGTATTAAGAATCTAATGGTCTATTAAAAGGGAAGGAAGATTTTTAATTAAGTTGGACCTAATTAAGAAGTTTTAGAAACTTCAGGAATCAATATGTGATATTTGATTTGATTAAGATTGATTTATAATTATAATTAAAGTTTGAATTTAATTATAATTTTCATAAATTCTAAAGTTATGAAAAATTATATTTTTTAGTTAAATAGGAAGAAAAAGAAAATATAGCTAATATTATTCTATTTCTCCCCCCGAATCAAATTTAAGTCCTTCCTTGAAGTTAACCTGTGGATATTGTTAGAGATCGAATGATTGAATGGCTTGAGGATTGATGGATTCGCAAAAAAAAGGAAGATTTACAAAGAAAAGTGAAATATGTTAGTGTAATCTTATTATTTTTCAGGTTTTATATTTCAAATTAAATCTTGTTAAAATTGATCCATAGGAAAATTTTTGTTGCTATTGCATTGTGCACCTTAATACGATCCTAACATATTTCTTAACAATGGTATTATAGTCACCTTTGGCATATTTAGTTTGATTCATATTTTTGATTATATTTTGGTTTGATATGTGTAAGATTGCAAAACTTTTAGAAGAATTGTTCTGGACATATTGTTAATTTTCAAGAGGTGTTTTGGATTTTTTAATTTTTCTGCTAGTTGTGAAATTTTTTTTCAAGAGACTTGTTCTTTGAGCATTTAATTAACCATTTCCTGCATATGTCATTTACATTTTCCTGTTTTTAGAAATAGTTTCTGGAAGCCGTATTATAAATGCCTAAAAATCAGTCGATTCCTACACATGTTCATATCTTCTACTTTTAAAAAGTGCTTCTGGAACTATATCTGCATTTTTGTTCTCAAAATTTGGAAATTATGGTGTTGTAGCTTAAGTTGCTACTGCCTTGGTGTTGTTGATGAAACAACCTATTATGCATGTCCCTAGTTTTAGTGTTGAAAAGGCTTCTTTAGTCTAGTTTATGAAACGAAAAAAATGGAGCATACCCCCTTAGAAATTGATTTTTACATTGAGTTACTATTGATGGTTTCTAGAAAAAGAAGAAAATCTTTAAAGATACCTGTTTATTGTTGCATTTTTCTAGAAAATTGATGAACAATGTTTAAGTTCATGTTTTTTTAAGGTTTTTTTTTTTTGCTTTGGTCCCTTTGAGCTCCTAGATTCATAAGTTTCTGGTTTTTTTAAAAAAACTGTTCAGTTTATTAATGCTGCCATTACTCAAGCATAACTGAAAATGCTTCAATAGGTTTTTATAAATACAATCTTTGTTGATCCGTTGGTTTTTCTAGACCTTTAATGCATAACATATGCATTGTAATTCTTAAGTGTTGCCTATAAATATTTGTTTTAATTAATGAACTTGAAATGCATATCAACTGCTAAACATTATTTTTATTTAAAACTCTTGAACTAATTATTAATGAGTTATTGTTCATTTATTCAAGCTCAATATGTTCAATAAATGTTATTGCAATTATAATTTGTGTTAGAAGAGTTTTAACAGATATTTACTATACATTTCAATGTTTTTTATTTGAGCTATTGTTCCTTGATTAATCCCAGTTTGAATGGGTGCTAATAGCCTAAAAAGAAACCACTAGTAGCAAGTGTAGCTACTAGTGAGCTAAGCTTCATTACCACCTTTGGTACAAAAGCTTTCTCTCTTTATAGAGCTTCATGATAGATAGAGCTATGAAGTGAAGAAGTTGGTGGTTTGGTCTTCCTTTTGTTTAGGTTTGTTTAGGTGATAGTTAAATGGAGATTTTCAATAAATACTAAATTCCTAATGTTCAATGATGCTTCCATTCGGTAGATGTCAAATTTTTTTAACACCATTGACATTGAAACCACAAGCATATACTGTCAACAAGTAATATAAATGGCAAGTAACTGAGTATCTTATTTCTCAAGGACCTACGTGTAACTACTAAGGCATTCAATATTTAATTATTCAGACAATCCAGTTATTGATTTGATAAGAACTTAAAAGAAAAAAAAACTAAACTACGAATTTAATATAACATTGATTAACAGATTAAAATTCTTCCGATTATCTAAATTAGTTAAAGTTTTGGATTTAGATGGGTTAATCACTCTCAAGTTTTGGAATGATCTAGGATTTATTTCACTTAATCAAGACATTGTTAATAGTTAAAGGAACATCTTTTTTCTTTTAAACTTAAATTATCTATTTGATCCATAATCAATTTGGAATAAAAGGCATGGTCTTAAAAAGCCTAAGTCTAAGTTCTTTAGATCTAGGAATCTTCATAAAATATTCTAAAGTTTGTTCTATTTTTAAATTCTATTGTATTACTTAATTGATGTTATAATAATTAAAAGCCACTAGCTGTAGATCTTTTTAATTTCTTGTCAATCTAACTCAAGTTATCAGGTTAATTAAGATAAATTAAGCATTTAATTAGGGGAAAATCATCTAACAAATGATTCATAACCCATCTAATCTCCTAAATTTAGTTGAAATGAATTACACACATATATTCATCAATAAAAATCAAGATATAATAATAAAGAGCATATTCATTGAATGAACATAATTATAGAATCTATATAAATAATAAAGAAAACAAAAGAAATATAACCGAGATGTGGTCTATCCCTGTTGATTCTTACTCTTCTTAATATCTGAATACTCTTACGAGTCTTAATTACTATAGTAATGAAAGATGAAAAACTGAAAAATACAATGAAAACTCTCTATAATATGATGTGTCTTAAGACTATAGCTTATATTTTTATATCCTCTAAGGTGGCTATTAGGATTCCAGACTTAAAGAGCACAAAGTGGGGTTAAACATATCTTTTTGTTTCATCAAAATATCCTTTACTTCTTGGATTTTATGATCACAACAGTAGTGAGGTTAGACATCAATGACGCCATTTGTGTGCATTATTATTCTTCTATCTTCAGTCATGACCATAACGGTGGGGCGTCATAAGCACAATAGCACTTCTTAGTGTTACTGATTTATTTTTTCTTCAATTTGCATAACAACGATGGTTTCTTAAATGCATAATGGCATTGTTTAGGTCTACCATTTTGTTTCTGGTCACTTTTGTTAAAAATCAATCTTTTTTGTCCAAGTAACTCTAAAATTTGAACAAATTCAAATCTTAACAAAAAGAACTAATAAATATCATGAAATTCATATTTTTAATAGATAAAAATTCTATATAAAGTACCTTAAAAATTATTCATTATATTCGTTAACATATGTGCAATCTCATGTCACTCAAATAATGTGAACTGAATACCCCCTGGGCAAAATTGAAATTATTCCAACACCTATAAACTCGTACAATAACCCATCAATCCCATCAATTGAAACACTTAATAGACATTGAAAAGTAAAATTCCATTTTGTGTAATTGTGGATAAACCCATTTTTAAGAACTTAATAAAACATCGGGTGCTTTAACATTAGCAAGAGATTGCAGAATGAGCACCCCAACTGAACCATCGTTTTAGAGGGTTGTACAATACTCTTTCATTTAATTAATTTGAAAAAAATCAATTTCATATAATTGGAAGCACACAGACTCAATGACTAATGAAACACTAAAAAACGTGAGTTGAACTCCATTAAGTACAAGTCCCTTTACTTGTTTTAGGATTTAAAATGATTGATTTATGCTAGGCAGACATGCTGCTGGCCATACCACCTTTTTATTGCATATATGGCACCTGTCTATATTCAATCTATACTACCACTAAATGTATTGAACATATAGCTACATCTAAACTATACCACCATTTCATCCAAATGGTTACGAGTAATGGGCTAGATCTAAAGCCATGCACATCCAGTGATTGGTACGTCTAAATATTCCTAGGTCATGCCACCAATTAATTCTAAAACATGCTACCATTACATGCTTCCTAATCCTATCACTTCCCGTACCATTACTTCATGTACTTTACATAGCAAAAATTGATCCAAACTACACTGTTATCACATGAAAAATCTACCAAAAATTCATCCATATGGTTTCAAGTTATTTATATTACTCTTACCTATACATCTAACAAGAGATAACAACACTTATGCATGCCTATACCACCATATCTCTTAGGAGTTGAATGAACACTAGCTATCTCTTAATCCATTACAATGGCCACTCTATGTGATAAAGCAACTCTGTGTTTAATGGCCCAAAAACTATCATTCATTAATTTTATTGGATTCAATATAAAATACATTTGGTTTAAAACAATTGCTTTTATTTACAGTGTTTGGACTGCCGTAAAAATGCCAAGGTTAGTATCGTTCTTAAACGACAATGGACTTACCTCACAATAGTCATCCTCTGATAACAAGGACATACCGTATTATATTGGGAAGTTGGCATACTAGAGTAGTAAAAGAATTTTAGTTTTATTTGTAGTGATAAAACCCTTTATTCTTGGGTAAACAAAATCGTGGAACATCGGGTTAAACATATTTGTAGTCCTAAACCTTTTATCATTTCCTTAATTGAGTTCTATACCTTTGAAACTTTCTATTGAAATCCTATACCTATTCGGATTAATCAAAGGTAGTCCTTATAGTACTTAATTGGGAAAATTGTGAAAGGTTTAGGATTTAATTGAAAATATTATGATAGGTTTAGGACCACAAATATTCAGGATAACCCTATTTGTAGTCCTAAATGTTTCACAATTTTTCTAATTAAGTCTACAAGGACTATCTTTGATTAATTTGCATAGATATATGACTTTAATATGAAGTTTTAAAGGTATGAGACTCAATTGAGAAAATGGTGAAAGGTTTAGGACTACAAATATGGTTATCTCGTGAAACATCTTTAGAAGGAAATATAAGACAAGACCTATGTCTAATGGAAATGAATATATTATTTAGTTTACAATCATTGAGCTTGACATGGTAATAAATACCTATAACTTGCAAAAGCCAATGTGAACTTCTATGCCTGGTATATTTATTGATGCCAATTTTGACACTCTTGAAGCTTCCCACCACTGTACCTGCAAACTTATGAGGTCGATCTAAAATAATGCCTCAACTAAGCTTCCTCTCAAGTACACAAATTTAAGGGTTTCAGAAATTGTAGAAACAAAATAGTTTCTTTTGGTATTACCATGTCATCCTATACCTACAAAGTTTCCACCAGACATGACCAATCTTTTTTTACTAAATGTTGACACCTTCAGCATATTTTTATCACTATTTTTTGCATGTTATACTTTTTTAAAGTTGGATTAGAAGATTTCAAATAATCTTTGCTTTAGAGAACAGAAGTCTTTAAATTATTCTTGTTTCTTCCTGAATCGCGTCCAGTCTAGAGGATTAATCTCATTAGAATATGTAATGCATCTTCTTCTCCTAGGTAGGCCATAGTAAAAAACTCTTTCCTCGTGTGCAAACACATAAACCATAAGCTATTTTTTAGTATTTGAAGGTAGTGGTCATAGATGCTTACCATCCTAGCCATATAAGACTTAGGTGTAATTTGGTGCAAACTTGGTGCCCTAATTAAGCCTTTACAGCAAACCATCACATTAACATTATTTTTAATTCTATAGAGACCAAATAATGAAGTTTTAAAATTGTTTTGATTTGTTTCTATCTTCTTATTCGTTGCACATTAATTTCTAAACTTCTTATAGGTCTCCATGGGAAGGCCATACAACGATAGTGCATATGAACTAGGGTTTAGGAAACTGGTATAAATCACATATTTTCGACTCGTTTGTACCGCTCGTATTGTGTCAGGTCGATACATTAGTGCTCGTACTATGTCAGGTCAATACATCAGTCCTAGTCGAGCTTACCAGCCTGTACTAACCTAAAACAAGAGTTGATTTATAAATCTTTGAAAGTGCGAGAACTAAAATGCGATTTTTCAAAATTTTACAAATATTGGTCGACTGATTCTGAAAACATCGATTGATTGATATATGAATTAAAACGCCCCCTGACACCCTTCTCTACCAATTTCTTCTTCTTCTCTCTTCTTCTTCTTTGGTGCTTTTCGTCCTCTTTGCCCAAATGCCTTTTTTTTTTTTTTACACAAACTCATACATTTGAGTTTAATCCTTTACTTTTTACCTTCATCTAACTCTAACAATTTAAAAATGCATCCTAAAATACCAAACAATCACAAAACACCTATTTTACAAATTTAATTTCCATATATTTTTCGTTATTTTTTAAGTTTTACACTAGATTTCAGCAAATGATAGGAAGCTTTAGTATCCCTCTTATATCTACATCCATTTTTATCAACCTATTTGAAAAAATTGGTAAATTTCTTAACTTCAAGATTTGAGATTTTTCAATTTCGTTATATTTTCATTAAATTGTTATTAATTAGTGTTTAGTTTATCAATTTTAAGCATTATAAAGTTGAATTTCATATGAATGTATATAGATTGAATCAAATTCAAATTTAGGTAAAATTAGAGTTTCATAATTGAGAATTTTTAATTTAATTAAATATATGATTAAGTTAATAGAATCATCAATTGCATTTGATTTGATAAAATTTAAGATTTCCCCAATTTAGACATATAGAAATTAGAGATTTTTCAATTTTTAGTGAAATTTTTTTTATGTTTTTCCAAATTAAATATATATTCATGTAATTAGATGAATGATTAAGTTAGTAGAATTATGAATTACATTTGATTTGATAGAATTTAAAATTTCTCCAATTTAGGTAAATAGAAAGTGGGGATTTTTCAATTTTTATGAAATTATGTTATGTTTTTCCAAATTGAGAGTATATTAACGTAATTAGATGTATTATTAAGGTAGCAGAATTATCAATTGCATTTAATTTGATAGAATTTAAAATTTAACCAATTTAGAAAATTAAAAATAGGAGATTTTTCAATTTTTGGTGAAATTATGTTATGTTTATCAAAATTAAATGAATATTAATGTAATTAGATGTACAATTGAATTAGTAGAATTGCCATTTGAATGTATATAATGACTTTTGTTTATTTGCTAGGTACAAGTAGTTTATTGTACCTAATGGTTTAATTAATTGGATTGATTTTTACAAGTAAATGCAAGAAAGTTCGACTTCAAGTATTATTAGTAATACGTCAGTAAATTTGATGATCTATCATGGACTTATAGTAGACTTGTTCATGACTTGAAGAACCAAATTATAAAACTATATTATGGCAAGACTTTGAGAAGTAGAGGAATCACAAGATTGAAGGGGCATTTGGTTGGAATAAAGGCGACATGGAACCTTATAAAAAGGTTCCTCATGATGTGAAGTGGTAGGTGAAGATTTTGATTGAAGAGTACCAACTAGGGAAAGATAAAATAGTTAGATTGAATTTCATAATTGGTAGTAAGAGTTTATTTTACAATGTTAGTGGACCTTTTTTTTCCTTCCACCCAATAAGAAGAGAGTGACTCACATAGAGGTGAGGTAGGACAAAAAAGAAGAAACTCATTTGTTGGTTTTTTTTCACTTTGAAAATAATTCCAAGAGCTTAATCTTCTATTCATACTACCAAGCAAACAAAGGAGATAGGGGACTAAGTAGATATGACGATGGGTAAATGGTGGTGTGATGTGGGTGTACCCTTCTATGCTGCTCATTTACATTATTATTAGCTTATGGTTGGTGTTATTACCTTATATAGTTTGGGATATAAAGCCCTTTCTATGAATGAATATAGAGGTAAATTTTTAGCTAATTTAGTTGCTGAAATGAAAAACTATTTGAAAGAAAAAAGAATGATATGAGCTTATTATGAGTGTTCAATCATGTGTGATGGTTAGACTAATAAGCGGCATAAGTCTATCATTAATTTCTTGGCTTATTCTGCTAAAGGGACTGTGTTTTTGAAAATTAGTTGATGCATCTAGCATGGTTAGTATTATTGATTATCTATTTCAGCTTTTTGATGAAGTTGTTAATGAAGTAGGGTCTGAAAACATTGTTAAGCTTATTACTAATAATGATGTAGCTTATAAAGCAAATAGGAAGAGGATACAAAGTATATATAACTATTTATTTTGGAATTCATGTCTCATTGTATTGATTTGATGTTAGAAAATATTGGAGGTGTTAGATATTTTCCTGTGATAGAGGAGACTGTGCCAAAGGCAAAAAAGGTGACTAGGTCTATTTATAATCAAGCATGGCTATCGAATTTGATAAGGAAGAATTCTACTAATGATAGGAACTTATTTTACCCTAATAGTTACCATATTTGCAACTAATTTTTTATCACTCTAGAGTTTTATAATGATAAAAAAGGAGTTGAGATAGATGTTTACGAGTGATAAGTGACTTGTTTCTTAACATGCCAAATCTAATGCGAGATTGGAGGTTATAAGGATTATACTTGAGGATAAGAAGTTTAATCCAATTGTCAGTTTATAATAAGAGTTTATGAGCCCTTGGTTAGAATGCTTTGTCTGGCGGATAGTGATGATAAGCTTACGACGAGATATCTATATGATGTCATTGAGAGGGTGAAGGAAGCAATACAGGACAATTTAAAGAATAGATCTCCTCTGTACATTTCTTTTCTTTCTATCGTTAATGATAGATGGGAAAACTAGTTTTACTCTCTTTTGTTTGCTGCTGGTGCATTCCTCAATCCAAATGTATATCTAAAATACAATTTGCGAAAGAGAGCTAAACTTAATAGAGGGATTTTTGATCATCGATAAGCTCAATCCAAATATACATTTCTGAACTTTTATTACCTATTTAAAATTAAACATTACTTCATTTTGTTTATAAGATTCTTTTTTTCGCCCTATAGTTTTTAGTGAGATTGATTTAGAGGTGATGTTCTAGAATTACAAAGATTTGTAATTCAAATTTTGAGTCAATGTGTGAATATTAGTAGGTGTGAAAGGAATTAGAGCACGTTTGAGTTCATCCACTCCAAAAAGAACAGATTGTAACACAAGAGGTTGAATGATTTGAGCTACGTTAAATACAACCTAAAGCTTCGAGAGAGATATATTATTGTTGTTATTATCATTATTATGTTCAATATTATTGTTGAATTTTGTTAGAAATTTGATTTTATTTATTTACTGGGACTCTAAGTAGAACAATTAGTTCTTTAGATCTTATTTCTTTGGATCATATTGATGATTTCATGGATTGGGTTTTTGAGACACCAAGTCTTCTATATGAGAGTGACTTAGAAGAAGATGTTGGTTGGGAGGATATTGACACATCATTTAGTGTAATGAGATTGGATCATAGTGATTATCAGACTTCTCTTAATAATAAGGACTTTGTGTCAAATGATAACTAAATCCAATTTGATTTATGTGAATATCGTCTTAAAGAATGGAGATTCAAAATTTTCGGGGTTTTCTCTTCGTTATTATTTATATTTGATTATATATATTAACTGTTAATATTTTTTCTAGGTTTCAATTCCCCTTTACAGAGTTCCTGTGCTAGATTATTATGCTAATTGTAGCATTTATTATTAAAGTATTGTTCTCATTTTATGATATTTGGATATAGTTGATTATAGTTTCATGATTGGAGGTTATTATTTGATGATATTCTAATTTATTGATCTTCAGTTATATGGTTTAATGTTTTGTTCTTTTTCTTATATTAATTTAGGTTAATATTTATTTGAAAATAGATGAAAATTAATATTAATAGGAATTAAGAAAATAGTTTTTATATTGTAAATATTTCATAATGTTTTTGATGAATTGATATTAAGTTATGATGGTTTGATGCATTATTCTTTTTATTATATTAATTCAGGTTGTAATTTATTTGAGAAATATATGAAAATTAATATTAATAGATATGAAAATATATGAAATTGTATTATATTTATTGTTTTAATTGAATACTTGAGACAAGTTGAAATTATATTTATAAGAGATGCATAATATATATATATAGAAACCATTTGCAAATTTTACAAAATTCAAGAAGTATTTCATAATTTTAAAAAGTCATCTAGTATTGATACTGATATTTGTCGGTACCGGTACAGTACTATTTCAAGAAAAAACCGATATTGATATGATACCAGTTTTCAAAATAAATATTTATATAAATTGCACTACTCCTCCCAACACAGATATGTGGAGTGACATGAAA
>JAOXYD010000136.1:12175632-12191952 GCA_028565735.1 Pinacopodium congolense
GGGGGGCACCCCATCCGTATTCTTTTATTTTTGTTTTTTTTTTCTCTTTTGTAAATATTTGTTGATTTGTTTACTTTGTGTGTTTTATTTTCTTTTGTGTGTTTTGTATAGATGGAAGATAGGTTGCTATTCTTTAAGAGGGAAAGCAAGCGGATGATATTTTCTCCACCTCGAATTTCAAGGTTTACATCTATCAGGGGAGTATTCTTGTTCCCATTCCCTTTGTGTTTTTTTTTTAACTTTTAGGACATTGAGGACATTGTCTATTATAAGTGTGGGGGTAGGGTCAGTTTCAATTTTTTTTTTTCATTTGAACTGTAGTGAATGTTAAACTATGAGATTCTGTTATAGTAGTTAGACTGAGAATTGAGTTGTATACTTGAATTTAGATTAGGAAAATTGAGAGGAAAGTGAATCATTTAGATTGATTGAAGTATTTAGTTGCATAAACTTAGTCAATAACTGATGCTGGAGAGATTAGATGATGCATGAAATTTTGATAGATTTTCATATGAGCCCATTTGAGGTTTTGAGTCTATATGACTACATTACATATTCATTCTATTTTATTTGTTATGTGTTATGCTCTCCTAGGATGATTACCTTTAAAACTTGCTTTGAACCTGTTTGATACAACTAGTTTCATGCTTTATAGAAATGATTAAGGCCTTTTTTTGTTTTAAACCCCTTAGTTTAAATGACTTACGAAGTCATTTTTCCCTTGCAAACCCCTTTGAGCCTTTAACCTTGTTTGTTTCTGAATCAATCACCTTACATTGAAACCTAAAAATACTTTAACTTTATCCTGTCACAAGTTGAATAAAGTACAAAGTAAGCATTTGATGTTTATAATTTAGGGACCTTTTTTGTATTGTATTCTAAGATATTTTGGGAGATACTTCTACTCATGTTTTGTTGATATATGTTGCTATTGTTTTTAGTTTTATTAAAGTAAGAAAAAAAAGAAGAAAAACAAAAAGAAAAGAAAGAAAAAAATGAATAAAAAATAATAAGAAAAAGAATAAAACATAGTAGCATTGGTTAGTAATGAGTAGTTGCTGTCCATTTTTGCTTATCTCAGAATTGGTATTTAGGTGTCCCTTTTACTATGTATTTTGTGAATGCTTGTGATTAACCCTTTAACTTTTTACCTTACCTTAACCCAATCCCCATTACAACCTTATAAAAGCCCTTTTTATCCATGATGGCATGTATTCTATGTAGAGGAAAATATATGAATTTTCAAGCCTATGGTAGTGTAGTCTCTTAGAGGGAGTCTTGAGTGAAACACGAACCTTCACATACTTGAGTGATTTGAAAGAACACCATGAGGAAAGTCCATCTTCATTTTATGCTTGATTTTGATCAATGGTGTCTGTTTACCTTTGACTTTGTTTATGTGCACTAATGAAAAGATTATGATATATGTAGTAGCTCGATGCTTGAGTTTGTCAAAGTTTGAAGGATTGCATACACTTGGTTTTCTTTGAAAATGAATTGATAGGATATCTTGGTTATATTTAAATTTTTTGAGGACAAGCAATAGTTCAAGTGTGGGGTATTTGATAGGGATGCATTTTATAGTATTTCTATATGTGTTACAATGCCATTTCATTCCTATTTTGTTATTTAAATGCTTAATTTGCGTTCCTTTTGCTTTTATATGCATATTTGACTCTAGGGCAAAAATACAAGTTAAAAGGGTCCTATTTTGATCCTAATTGGAGAAAATTTTGAATTAGAATTGGTGTGAAACCAATTTGAGGACCTAGAACATTATGCTATGAGGTTCCACACCAAATTTCAAGTCTATATGACAAGCCATGAAGAATTCACAAAGAAAAGAACAAGATAATCTCGTTTAAACTCCAGATTTAATGTAGGTGACTTTAGGGATGTATTAGGAGCACTTTTAGAGCTCTAATTGATTTGAAATTTTATGGGGTGCAAGATCATCACGTTAGGAACCTACATACCAAATTTCATAATAATCGGAGGTGTGTAGGAGGCATTAGAGCAGAAAAGGAGATCATAGGTTGAAGCTATTAAATTTCAGGGAGTAAAATGGCTCCTGTTAAACGACGCCTCCAAGGCCCTAAATGACATTGTTTTACCCCTGAAAATAGAAAAAATAAATAACACTAAAACATCCTAGTTTCACAGAAACTCTTAATATAAAAGCCAAGATGCGTCCTCTACAGTGGAGACCCTTCTCTTTTTTATGTGCAACCGTTGTTCCTTAATAGATTTAGGGTCCTTTTTGTTTTCTTTTCCATTTTTAGCTTAGTTTTACTCTTATTTCTTGAACTTTCTTAGTTTTTCTTCATTTATTTTGAGTTATAAACCTAACATTTCATTGTTCTTGATGTTTTTTTATATTTATGTTTTGTATTTTCTATCTTTTCGTGTTTTAGTTGTGTTTTTGCATATTATTGTTTGGATCTCTTAGTTTCTATTAATATAAGTGTTGTTTCTTTTATTTTCCAACATATTTTAATTATGTGGTTGTTGGGTTTTGTGTTTAGGATGGTTTTTAAGTATTTTCAGTTTGTGTTTTGTGTTAATTCCATAATGTTTAGTTAGTGTGTGTTTGGGATGGAAGTTAATAAAAACGTACAATTTCCTTTAACTATTACATGAACAATCATATTTAACTAAAAACGCATTCTAAAAGTACTTTTTTTTTTTCTAATTATTAGCCTTAGTCCTTGTAGATGTTTCCTGTCCCGCACTCCTATGATTTGAACCTACACGGATTAACAACCATGCTAAGCTTGAAAGTTTAATGGGGAAACACTTACTTTGGATGACCACTCATAGGAGTCATCCGCTAAGCACATATATTCATGAACATCTCACAAATATATATAAAGATGGTATAATTAATCAAATAAATAATACAAACATGCTTAAATATATTTTTGTTTTATATACTATAAATTCACCTTTTAAACTCGAACTTTGATATTCAACACTCAATAATACAAATTATCAATACAAATACAAATGCCCATGCATATACCAATTATTGATGTTGTTATACTGTATTTCTTATTTATATCTCTTTACTTTATCTTTTGTGATAGGCCTGCATATTTTCTGTGAGTGTGGACAACGGGTACTATGGATATCGGAAAATATTAAACTATGGATACCTGAAGGTATTGAATTGTGGATATCATAAGGTATTAAACTGTGGATACCAGTAGTGCTAAATTGTAGTAGCTACACTATAACTCTATAGGCATGCCTATCTATCCACAACTAAGACAATAGAGTAAGCACCATAATACATGTATTCATACATATGAGTCATAACTTACCACCATTAGGAGGGTGTCAAAGTCACACTTTTATAATCATACTATATATATATATATATATATATATATAAGAAATAAATATGCATATCAATCATTTATGTACTAGTACATTTTCTTTGGAATGCATTATGCTCAATCTTAAATTCCATTGTTCAATCATCTAATTCACACATGATAATCCCTACTGCATTTATTTGAAAATTTTTGAAAGGTCTAATACACATTCAAAAAGATTAGGATAAGAGTAAGTAAAAATAAAAATTGGAATAAAAAACAATTCCACGATCATGATAGATACTCTTTCCATTCATACCATTACTTTTTTCTTAATTTTCATATAGAAAAAGTTAGAACTGGGTTTCTAGCTCTTCTATACATGTTTTCTCCTTTGTATCTAGTTTCTATAGTACTAACAGTCAGACCATTTGGACTTCTAAGTCATGAGATATAAGAAAAATATAACAAACTGCTCTAAAACATAGGCAACATTAGGTCACCTTTTTCTAATTTAATTTCCAAGGTCATAGAACTAGAATTAAATTGAAGTCTCTTCTAGAGATATTTACCTCTATGTCTTAGGTTTCATATGCAACTAAACTCAGACAATTTGGGGGTCTTTAGTCTTAGTTATGACTCAAACAAATCCTAGACAAAATTCCACTACACGATACTCTTTTTCCGTCAACCAATTCTATACAAAATATCACTAAAATAACATGAAAGCAACATCCTAGAAATAATTCCACATTAAATAAATGAAATCCTAAACCTAAAAATTGATAAAGTAGATCTTCTATTGCCTTTCCTTCCCTTCCTCTTTGGATTTACTTGACTCACTAACTTGATTTCCACCTATTCTTACATAGAAAATGATGGGATGAAGAAGGTGAAATGAAGAGGAGAAAATCTGAATTTAGAATGTCATGCACCCCCCTCTCCATATCCCCATTCTTAACTTTCAAGACCTACACATATGATTTGTTATTATTGGTCACACATGCCTTAATCTAATTGGTCCACACTTTCTGTAATCCAATTAGTCCATGTGTTAACTTTAGAAAAATTATATATTGATCCTTCTTCTTCCTTTACTTCCCACGTTGGCCTGCAATCTTATCAATTAATTTCATTCCTCTATATGTTAATTTCTAATTTCATAATTTTCATGCAATTTGGTTAATTATTCCATGAGTTATACCAAAAAAACTTGTTCAAAAATAGGGAAAATAGCTATAACTCAACTTCAAGACAAAATTCAAAAACTTTAGAGGCATAATAAAATTTTGGTTCCTTCATGAAATTTTTATCTATGTATCTAGATTAATTTCCAATTTTAATTATCTAATTTGGAGGTATACAGATTAAGATATGGCCAAATTATAGAGGTATGTTCATGCCGAAATGAACATATTACCCATTTATCCAAATCTTTTACATTAAATACCATTATGTTAATTCATTTGTTATGTTCACTTCTTGATGCACGTTAGATATGCTATAATACTTCTAAGGTATATGTTGGAGCCTTACATTTCTCTCCCCTTTAAAAAGAAGTCCGTCTTCAAAATTCATACCTGTATTGAAGAGCTGAGGATGTTGAGTTCTCATCATCAATTTGGGTTCCCAAATTGCTTCTTCAGTACCATGGTGTTGCCAGAGCACCTTTACAAGAGGAGTTTGCTTATTCCTTAATTGTCTCACTTCTCTACTTAGAATTTTTTTTTTTGGCTCTTCATCATTTGAGAAGTCTAGTTTGATCTTTATTTCTTGTAAGGGCAGCACGTGTGAATCATTTGATCAGTTCCTCCATAGCATTGAGACTTGGAATACATTGTGCAACTTCGATAGTTTTACAGGAAGAGCCAACCTGTATGCCACTGGTCTAATCCTTTCAAAGATTTCATATGGACCAATAAATCTAGAACTGAGTTTTCCTTTTTTCACGAATCTTAGTACCTTTCTCCAAGGCAAAACTTTTAAGAAAACTTTGTCACCTACCGCATATTCAATATCTTTCCTCTTCAAATCAGTATATGATTTCTGTCTATCACTTGCAGTTTTCAATCTTTGCTGATGAATCCTTACTTTTTCTTCTATGTCTT
Organism: Pinacopodium congolense; assembly: GCA_028565735.1. Taxonomy (NCBI): domain Eukaryota; kingdom Viridiplantae; phylum Streptophyta; class Magnoliopsida; order Malpighiales; family Erythroxylaceae; genus Pinacopodium; species Pinacopodium congolense. The sequence continues at coordinate 12,181,058 of JAOXYD010000136.1, forward strand.
TAACAGTGTCAGGCCCAATCATTTTATTCTCAATCAGTTTTATCCAACAAATTGGGGTTCTACATTTTCTGCCATATAATGCTTCATATGGTGCCATGCCTATACTGGACTGATAATTATTATTGTAGGCAAATTCTATCAAACGAATATATCTATCCTAACTACCAGGAAATTCCATAACACATGCCCTAAGAGTGTCTTCCAACACATATATAACTCTCTCAAGTTGACCATTTGATTGTAGGTGAAAGGTTGCGCTAAAGCTCAATTGAGTACCCAAAACTACTTATAAACTTTTCCAAAACCTATAAATCGTGGGTCTCAGTGAGAATCAGTTGACAATGGCACTCCATATAGCTAAATAATCTCATTCATATATAACCCATTTAATCAATCTGTAGAATAATTAGCTTGAATTAGTATAAAGTGAGCTAATTTGGTGAGCCTATCCACTATGACCCATACTGCATCATGTTTTTTTGTGTGTAAAGGGTAGGCCTATAACAAAGTCCATAGTGATATTATTCCATTTCCACTGTGGAATTAGAATGGGATTCAATAGGCTCGATGGGACTTGATGTTCAGCTTTTACTTGTTGACAAGTCAAGCATTTGGACACATAATCTTCAACATCACACTTCATTCCTAGCCACCAGTAATGTTGTTTCAAGTGTTGATACATCTTATTACCCTCGAGATGTATGGTGAACATAGTATTATAGGCTTCATGTAATAACTTCTTCTTTAAGTCCTTTACTATAGGTAAACATAATCTACTTTTAAAGTAGAGACTTGTATCATCTTTCACTACAAAATCAGTTTGTTTCCCTTCTTACACCTCTTATATAAATTATTGCAACTTGGCATCATCATTTTTTGCATGTACTATCATTTGTCTTAAGTCAAGATTAACTTTTAACTGAGCCATCAAAGCTCTATTTGGTGCAAATGTCCATCTACTATGCTATAATAAAAGTGTTGAGATAGACTTCTTACTCAAAGCATATGCGACCACATTAGCTTTTCCTAGGTGGTAGTCAACTATGCATCATAGGCCTTAAAAAATTTGAGCTAACGTTGTTGCCTTAAATTTAGTTCTTTCTGTATGAGCAGGTACTTCAAACTCTTATGGTTTGTGTATACCTTACATCTTTCCCTATATAAGTAGTGTCATCAAAATTTTAAAGCAAACACCATTGTTTCCAATTCTAAATCATATGTAGGATAGTTCTGTTCATGTGGCTTTAATTGCCTTGAAGCATAAGCCACTTCTTTCCCATCTTGCATCAATACACAACACAGGCCATTCTTAAAAGCATCACTGTACATGGCATATTCTTTGGTAGGAGTAAACTGTGTCAACACTGAGCTTTGGTGAGCATCTTCTTCTGTTTAAAACTAGTTTGGCATTTGTCATTCCATTCAAACTTTGTTCCTTTCCGAAGTAACTTTGTGATTGGAGAAGCAATTATTGAGAACCCTTTGACAAAGTGTCAATAATAACCAACTAAGCCAAGAAAACTTCTCACTTCTTTCACATTTTGAGTTGTCTTCCAATTAAGAATCACCTTAACTTTACTGGGATCTACCCTAATACCTTTCAAAGAGATTATATGCCTAAGGAAAGAAACTTCCTTTAGCCAAAAATCACATTTGCTTAATTTGGCAAATAATTGCTTCTCTCTCAAAGTTTAGAGCACAATTCTCAAATGTTGAACATGTCCCTCTTCATTCCTCAAATAGACCAATATATCATCTATAAAAATAACAATAAATTGGTCTAATTAAGGTTGAAATACTCTATTCATAAAATCCATGAAAGCAGTCGGTGCATTAGTTAATTCGAAAGGCATGACTAAAAGCTCATAGTAGCCATATTGGGTCCTGAATGCAGTCTTTGGAACATCTACATCTTTTACCCGAAGTTTGTAATAACACGACTGCAAATAAATCTTGGAAAACACTCATGCACCTTTCAATTGATCAAATAAATCTTCTATTATGGGTAATGGATACTTATTCTTTATAACCACCTTGTTCGACTATGTATAGTCCTATACACATTTGTAGGGTGTCATCCTTCTTTTTGACAAAAAGAATTGGTGCTCCCCATGGTGACATACTGGGCCGGATAAAACCCTTGTCCAATAGCTCTTATAACTGAGTTTTTAACTCTTTTAACTCTGTAGGAGCCATTTTATAAGGTAGCCTTGAAATAAGAGTAGTACGAAGTACAATTTCAATAGATAATTATATCTCCCTCTCAGGTGGCAAACCTACTAATTCTTTTGGGATCACGTCAGGAAACTCATTTACTATTAGAAATCTTGTAAATTCACCTTCTTCCTTTTTTAATCAAGTATCAAAGACAAATACGCCTCATAACCCTTTCTAATAAGTTGTCTTACTTGTATGGTTAATATTGCATTTGTTAAAGGACTAGGTTGAATACCATGGACTATTATTTCTGAACCATTACAATCTTTGAGCACAACTATTTTCAACCCACAATCAACTATGGCTTAGTGTTTGGACAACTAATCCATGCCTAAGATAAAATTAAATTCATGGAAAGGTAATTATATTAAATTAGCAGTAAATTGTTTCCCATAGATCATAATAGGACAGTCTCTATACACTCTATTCACATATATGTTATGGCCCAATATACTAGTCATATGTATATCATAGGCTAGTCGATCCACTAATAACATGATACCACACACTCTCCCAGTATAAATGTATGAATGAGTGAAACCGGGATCTATCAATGTATATATATCAAGATTAAAGAGAGAGAGTACTAGCTATAACTTCTAGGGTGTCCTGTTCCTCATAAACCTTCATAGCATATGCCTGTGGTCGATCGAATGATGCTGCAGGACAGTCAACAAACTCAGATGTTGTACTCATAATGGTCCTAGACTAACCTAATCCACTTTTGTTTCTACCTCGTCCTTTAGATGTCATAAGTGCATTGAATGCCCTTCTGCTCCCCTAGGATAAGCTAACATGTCTCGAGCCTTATGGATAATTAGTCATCAAATGATTCATACCTTTACATTTAAAACAAACCCTAGTCAACCACTTGCACGTTCCCTAATGTCTCCTGGTATAGTGTGGGCACTATAGTGGTTCATCTCCTTATCTAGTTGAAAAACGCCTACTAGTATTAGTTTTTGTGAACTGGCCTTTACGTCTTCCTTTGGTGGGTTGGCTATAAACTACTACTGGAGACATACCTTGCAAGTCTCAGGTTCTCTTACCCGAAGATGGGCCACCTCTAACAAAACTCCTCCTTTATGTCCTTTCTTTCTTGGCTATTTCTTATTGTAAATAGGTTACCATCACTAGATATTCTTTAATGGAATCATTTAATCCATCATCAAATTGTCGACATCAAAATGCTTCTGTTAGAACTGGCTCTGGAGCATACTTATTAAGTCGGCTGAACTCCTTTTCATACTTAGCCACAAATAGGTTTCTTTGTCTTAAATTCAAGAACTGCTTCCATTGAGCTACATTATAATCTTCTGTGACATATTTCTTCTTGAACGCTTGGGTAAAGAACTCCCAAGTTAGAGGGTTAGGCAGTTGGCGATGAAGTAGAACTAATTTCCACTAATCATAGGTTGCCCTTTGTAAGAGAGAGATAGAACAGGTAACCATTTCTTCGGGTAGACACCTGATCTCATTCAGAACCCTTTGTGTCCACTCTAACTAGTATTCTGCTTTATTTGATTCTTCTAAAGTCATGTCTACAAATTCTTCTACCCCAAGCTTTTTTAAAGCTTTTATGGGAGCTTTATACACGGTCATTTTGTCCATTAGTCTCACCATATTATGTGCAAGTTTTAGAAGCATCTCCCTAGGTACTGATGGTACTGGTACTTCAACCCTTGGAGGCTCAGAAGGATCCAAAACTGATTGATCTCCCCCTATCGCACTAGCTAACTCTTCCTCAGCTTCACGAGATCTTTCCATCTCTACTATTTATAAGAAAACAGGGCCATCTAGATTAGGCCAACACAAGACCAAACTCTATCACACATCATTAGACTTTTATTGTATAGAACTGACTAAACCGGGCTCTAATACCACAAAATGTAACACCTCCTATGCGAAACTTATAATCATTCACATATAAGACAACCAGTCTTCGATACATACAAGCACGATGTGTATTTCTATTAAATGCTATATATATATGTACACATTACAAGACTCCCCGACTCTTAACATTGTCAATTAATAATAGTAAAACATATATTTTTTGTGTTTTTCATTTACATGGTAATCCAAAAGAAAACATACAATTTCCTTTAACCATTACATGTACAATCATATGTAACTAAAAACGTATTCTAAAAGTACTTTTTCTTCTAACTGTTGGCCTTGGTGCTTGCAGATGTTCCCCGTCCCTCACTCATATGATTTAGGCCTATACGGATTAACAATTGTGCTAAGATTGAAAGTTTAATAGGGAAACACTTAGTTTGGATGACCACTCATAGCAATCATTCGTCAGGCACAGATTTTCATGAACATCACACAAATATATATAAGGATAGAATAATTAATCAAATAAATAATGCAAACATGCTTCAACATTTTTTTTTTCATATACCATAAATTCACTTTCAAAACTCGAACATTGATATTCAACACTCATTAATACAAATTATCAATATAAATGTAATTGCCCATGCATATACCAATTATTTATGTTGTCATAATGTATTTCTTATTTATATCTCTTTACTTTATTTTTTGTGATAAGCCTGGACATTTTCTGTGGATTTGGATAACAAGTGTTGTAGATATCTGAAGATATCAAATTGTTGATACTTAAAGGTATCAAACTGTGGAAACTTGAAGGTATTGAACTGTGGATACTATAAGGTATCAAACTGTAGATACCGGTGGTGTCAAATTGTAACAGTTACACTGTAACCCTATAAGTATGCTTATCTATCCATGATAAGCTTAATTTTTATACCATATTTGCCTCTAATTTAAGCTAAATTGTTGTATAATTGATTATATTTGATGTTTATTGGCTTAATTATGTGTTTAATTGATGAACATGCATTTGGAGTTGATTTAATTCAGAAAATCTGAGAAACAGCTGTTGAAATTCAAAGTTTTAGAGTAAAACAATAGATCAAGCTAGGCACCGTTCAACCCAGGTAGGAGTCGTTTTACCCCCAAGTCAGAGACTTAAGTGGCGATGCTCAACAAGCATTGTTTAACTCCTTTCAAGTGCCGTTTAAGTAGCAGTCAACACTTTTCCAGCTGGATCTCCTTCTCCACTTACTGCAACTTGCCCTAGTTGCTCTCCACTTGTAGCTGACATAATAAGAGTTCAGAGCACCCATTTGTTAAGAAGATGAATAGAGAAAAATACAACATTTAGAAAGAAATTAGATTGAGAGAACATGAGGAGAATCTTAAGATTATTTTTTCTTTTTCTTCATGTTTTTCATCTTGTTTTGCATATCTGAGTTGTATTTTGGAGTTGTTGAAGCTCAATACATATGAATCAACCTTGTAAACGTGTTTAGAGCCAGAAATTGATGAACTTTAACTGATTTCCATCTATTAAATTCACCTTTCTTTATCATTTATGCAAGAGTATGATGACTTTGATTTTTTTCTTGCATAATACGAGTTTTTGATCTTGTTTTTGGTTAGTATTTATTTCTGAAATGACTTGAGCATGTGCTAAATATGTTTCCTTATTAGATTAAGGGTTGTTCTTTGTTTTTGGAAGGGATTACAGCTTGTTTTACACTAAACATGTAAGATAAACTTAAGAAATAACTTAGGATCCAAGAAATCTACCTTATTTATTGGATAAATCCTTAAGAAACTTGATTAAAATCATTGAATAAGAAAACTTTGATTTATCTTAAGGGTCATAATTTGAATTTTCAAATTTTTGGATTTAAGATTCTTGTTTTTAAAGCCTTATGCTTAAGATTGTGACATTACCAAACTCTAACTTAAGTATTTAAAGATTAAACTTTTTCTTAACTATAGCATTGCTTAGATTAAGTGAAGTGATCCTAGAATAAGTCCCTTAATCCATATTTAATCCATTCTAGTCATTGAAGAACAAATTCCTAACCAAATTTATCCATAAATACAAGTCCTTTTATCGAACTAAGTTATTCAGCATAACTTCAATGTTTTGAAATTGTTTAGTAATTCTTGTTTTTTATTTCATATAATTGAGATTCTCTGGATAATTGTGATTAAAATTATCTTAGTACTTGCAATTTTAGCAAAGTATCCCCGTGGGAATGATACTTAGATCTTAAATTTACCTCCACTTTATTGCTTGAGACTGGTGCACTTGCCATCAGTGTTGGTTTGAATTAAGTTGAGAAAAATGTGTTAAAAGAATATTATTTTTTAATTAACTTGAGTGAATTTTCATTTATAGAAATCAACAATAAAGTTTTTTACGTCGTTGCCGAGGAACAAAGATATTCATAATTGGAATACTAGGAGGAATTTGAGAATATTAGTCTAGAGCTGTTAATATTATTTATATTTGTTTTAATTGCTTTTTTTTAGTGTGTTTTTATTTTTGAATTGTGTTTTGTTTTAGTTTAATTGCTTGTTTATTTTCAAATTTGTTTGCATACTTAGGGATCAAAACCCGAGAAGCTTGAATTTGATCCGGAACTTGAGCGATCGCTTAGGAAGCAAAGGAAAGAAACTCGAGTGAGAACATCTAAATTTGTAGGAGTAGAGACGTCTAGTGCACAAACCTTTGGTCAATCACTTGAATTAGACATGGATCCACGTGAACTAATAGAACATAAACTTGTTGAGGGTGTTATACCCTTAACTATGAGAGATTTAGTTTTAGGAAAAAGAGGGCAACATATGGCTAGCATTATACGACCTAGGATCAATGCCAATAATTTTGAAATCCCTCATAACATTATTTCAATGGTTAAAGATTCTCAGTTTGGTGGATCAACTTTTGAAGATCCAAATAAACACTTACAGAATTTTCTAGATATTTGTGATCTTTTTAAGAGTAATGGAGTTCTTGATGATGCGATTAGAATAAAATTGTTTCCATTTTCCCTTAGAGACAAGGCTAGAGCATGGTTAAATACACACCCACCTGGTTCCATTACAATATGGGACGAGCTAATGAAGATGCTTCTAACTAAGTTTTTCCCTCCTATAAAGATTGCAAAATTAAAGACTGAAATTAGCTCTTTTTTTCAATATAAAAATGAGATTTTATATGAGGCATGTGAGAGATATAGGGAAATGCTGGTCAAATGTCCTGACCATGGTTTCAATACCTAGCAACAAGTGGATATCTTTTACATAGGCCTTATACCCTTTACTCGATGCATTATCGATGCTGCTACTGGAGGTAGTTTCATGCATAAGATTCCAAAAGAAGCATATCATTTAATAGAAGAGATGGTGATAAATCGTTATATAATTTTGAATGCCATCTAAGAAAGCCACATGGGATGTATGTTATTAATAATACAGTTGCTTTAGCAACCCAAATAGATTTGTTAAATAAAAAATTTGATAGGTTGGTTAGTGGAGTTGGAAGTAGTGGACATGCAAACCAAGTAGAATGTGAACATTGTGGTAACCCATCCCATGCTTCAATAGATTGTGAAGTAGGCACTCCTTTTGCTAGAGAGCCTAATCAAGCCCAATTTGTGAGCTACAATAGGCAAAGGAATGATCCTTACTCCAATACTTATAACCTTGGATGGAGAAACTAACCAAAATTTTTTGGCGTGAAAATCAAAACACGTACCAACCCCCAGCCTAGATAACCCAATAAAGAGCTCCACTGCCAGGATTTACAACAAACCCACCTCCTCTTGCAAAATCAAGTTTAGAGGAGACAATGCTTAAATTTATACAAGGTAATGAGTCTCGATTGCAAAATCATGAAGTAGCCATTAAGAATTTAGAGACTCATATTAGCCTAATTGCTCAAATTTTACAAAAATGACTTCTTAGTAAGCTCCCAAGTACTATTGAAGCCAACCCAAGAAAGCATACAAAGGCTATTATTTTGAGAAGTGGTAAGGAAGTAGAGAGTCGAGAAGTAGGAAAGAATGATGATAAAGAAAATGAAAAAAAATGATGAAATAGTGGTGAAAGTAGTAAAGAAAAAAAAGAAAAAGGTAAGGAAGTGGTCGTCGAAACTCAAGATCAAATCCAACCATGTGTTCCTTACCCACAAAGATTAAAGAATGAAAAATTAGATAAGCACTTTGAGAAGTTTTTTAAAATTTTTAAAAATTACATATTAACATCCCATTTACAGAAGCCATAGCACAAATGCCAAGCTATGCTAAATTTTTAAAGGACATTCTATCCAAGAAGAGAAAATTAAATGAATTTGAAACTGTTAAGCTTAATGAATAATGTTCTATGATCCTATTAAGGAAATTGCCTTCTAAGCTAAGGGACCCTAGTAGTTTTACCATTCCTTGTGCCATAGACAGTTTGCAAATAGAGAGAGCACTTATAGATCTGGGTGCTAGTATTAATTTTATGCCTTTCTATATTTTCAAGAAATTAGGATTGGATGAACCAAAACCCACAACAGTTTCATTGCAATTGACAGATCGTTCAATTACTTATCCACGAGGGATTATTGAGGATGTGTTAGTTAAGGTTAATAAGTTTATCTTTCCTATGGATTTCTTGGTGTTGGATATGGAAGAAGATAGTAAGGTGCCTATCATTCTTGGAAGTCCATTCATGGCCACAGCAAGGGCACTAATTGATGTACATGGCGGTAAATTAATTTTGAGATCCTCGGAAGAAGAAATTAAGTTTGATATGACCAAAGTAATGCAGCATCCAATGGACATTGATTATTGCAACTTTATAGGAGTTTAGCATTGTTTTAGTGATCCTTAATTTGAATTGTGTTCTGATTCATTGCAAAAAGTATTGATTCATTCTTAGTCTATAAATCCAAATGACAATGAAATGGCTGAAGTTTTAGAAGCTTTGGATGTAAGGAATCTCTCTTCAGGATGCATCCTTTGAAGAGATTTGAGACTTTAGAAAGGCCTATCAAGCGTTTGCCAAAGCCATTAATAGAGGAGCCACCTAAATTAGAACTAAAACCTCTTCTTGCTCATCTAAAGTATGCCTTTTAAAATCCTCCTTCACAATTTTCAGTGATTATTTCATCATCTTTAGTTGATATTATGGAAGATAAGTTATTTAGAGTTTTAAGAGAGCATATTAAGGCTATAGGTTGGACAATTTCGGATATTAAAGGATTGGGCCCTTCTATTTACACACATAAGATCTTTATGGAAGAGGGCAGTAAGTCTTTTTTTCAATCACAGTGTAAGTTGAACCCAAACATGAAGGAAGTTGTTAATAATGAAGTTATAAAATTGCTAGATGTCAGGATAGTTTATCCAATATCTTATTCACCTTGGGTTAGCCTAATGCAAGTGGTGCCAAAGAAAGAAGGCATTACGGTGATTCAGAATGAGAAAAATGAGCAAATAGTAACAAGGAAGGTCACTGGTTGGCGTATGTGCATTGACTATCAAAATTTGAATAGTGCCACTAGAAAAGACCATTTTCCGCTTCATTTTCTTGATCAAGTTAGAGAAAGATTGGCAAGGCATGGTTTTCATTGTGTACTGGATTGGTATAATGGATATTTGCATATCCTAATTACCCCGGAGGACCAAGAGAAAACAACTTTCACTTGTCCTTACGGAACATTTGCATATAGGTGTATGCCTTTTGGGCTACGCAATGCTCCTAGCACTTTTCAACACTGCATGATAACTATTTTTCCTAATATAATTGAGTCATGCATCAAAGTTTTTATGGATGATTTTTCAGTGTTTAGAATGTATTTTGATTCTTTTCTGAAAAATCTTGATAATGTGCTTAAGAGATATAAAGAGAAAATTTTAGTTTTGAATTGGGAAAAATGCCACTTCATGATACAAGAGTGTATTGTACTGGGTTATAAGATATTCAATAAGGGTAAAGAAGTAGATCCAGCAAAGGTAAAGGTCATTGCTTAACTCCCATCTTTAAATTCAGTTCTAGCAATTAGAAGTTTCTTAGGTCATGGTAGATTCTACAAGAGGTTTATAAAGGATTTTTCTAAGATTTCTAAGCCTCTTACTGATCTTTCAACCAAGTATGCAACATTTAACTTTAATAAGAAATGTATGCACTCTTTCAAACTTTTAAAGTCCAAGCTTACAAACGTACCAATTCTAGTCTCACCAGATTGGTCTCTTCCATTCGAATTAATGTGTGATGCAAGTGATTTTGCCATTGGCGCAGTTCTTGGGCAAATAAAGGATAAGATATTTCATCCTATTTATTATGCAAGGAGGACATTAAACAATGCCCAAAGAACTATACCATCACTGAGAGGAAATGCTTGCTATTATCTTTGCATTTGCCAAATTTTGTTCTTATTTGGTTTTTTCAAAGGTAACAGTATACACTAAGCATGCAGCATTAAAGTATTTAATGACCAAACCTGATGCAAAGATGAGGTTAATCATATGAGTTTTATTGTTGCAAGAATTTGATATCATAATCAAAGATAAGAAGGGTGCTGAAAATTTTGTTGTCGATGGTTTATCTAGATTGAATGAGGAAGTTATGAAAAAATATGGTGAACATAACTGTTGCATTAGTTAGGTGACTTTAAAATTAACGGACGTTCAAAATGATTTTTACTTTGATCAACGTACTTATCAGGCAAGTGCACCTATCGCAAACGTAATAAAGCGGAGTAAAATTTAAGCTCCAAGTGTCGAACCCACAGGGAATTGTTTACTTAACTACTAGGTTGATTGGATTACAATTATTTAGGAAAATCCAATTAA
>JAOXYD010000136.1:12221785-12249235 GCA_028565735.1 Pinacopodium congolense
TGTGTTTTTTATGCTGACTCTAAATATTAATCTATCATTCATTTAAAAGAGGGTAACATGTTGATTAAGTATAACATAACACAAACTAAGCATTTTTGAACTAACAATAGGAATGAAATTAAGTGAATTTGCATACAAAAATATGATAAAGTTCATTCATATCAGTTATTAATGGATAAAATATCGTAATTAACTAATTGGCCTCATTCATCTTACCATATTATTTTCGAATGACACGATGTAGTTTTAGATGACTAAGAAATTAAATATCGCTTATTGTAGTACCCCCGATATGGAACATACAATTATTCACACATAAGACAACCAATTGCCTATATATATATTCACGATGTATATTTCGGTTCAATGCTATATATATACGCATTACAAAACTCCTGAATGCTTAACATTTTCATTTAATAGTAGTAAAATATTTTTTTCAATTACATTGTAATTCAAAAGAAAACATACAATTTCCTTAAACCATTACATTTACAATCATATGTAACTGAAAACGCATTCCAAAAGTACTTTTTCTTCTAACTATTGGCCTTGGTCCTTGCAGATGTTCCTTGTACCTTACTCTTATAATTTGGACCTATATGGATTCACACTCGTGCTAAGCTTGAAAGCTTAGTGGAAAAACACTTAGTTTGGATGACCACTCACGACAGTCATATGCCAAGCACATACATTCATGAACATTGCTCAAATATCAATAAGGATGGCATAATTAATCAAATAAATAATGCAAACATGCTTCAATATATATTTTTCATATACCATAAATTCACTTTCAAAACTTAAACAATGATATTCAACACTTAATGATACAAATTATCAATGTAAATCCAAATGCCCTTCATATACCAATTATTTATATTGTCATATTGTATTTCTTATTTATATCTCTTCACTTTATTTTCTGTGTTAGGCTACCCATTTTCTGTGGGTGTGGATAATGGCTACTTTGGATATCCGAAGATATCAAACTATGGATACCAGAAGGTATCAAACTGTAGATACTTGAAGGTATCAACCTGTAGACATCGGTGGTGTCAAATTGTAGCAGTTGCACTGTAACTCTATAAGCATGCATATCTATCCATAATCAAGACAATAGATTAGGCACCATAACATTTTATTTAATCATTTGCAAATTTCACAATTCATATATCAACAAATCATATGAAATATATTTCATATTATAAAATTTATATATGTATTCATATGTGTGAGTCATAACTTACCACCATTAGGAAGATGTCAAAGTCTTACTTTTATAATAATACTATATATATATATATATATATGAGCAACAAATATGCATGTCAATCATTTATGTATCAGTACGTTTTCCTCGAAATGCTACTCCAAAATAGGGGCAGCATCAGGTCACATTTTTTGACCTTAATTTTCAAGGTCATATAGCTAGAATTAAATCAAGGTTCTCTTTTAGAGATATTTATCTCTGTGTCTCAGGTTTCATATGTAACTCAAAGCAAATAATTTGGGGATATTTATGCTTAGTTATGACTTAAAAAATATAACTGACTCAAACAAACCCTAGACATAATTCTACTACACAATACTCTCTTGTCATATTCATCCAATTCTATCCAAGATAACATCAAAATAACACCAAAGCAACATCCCATCAACAATTCCACATCAACTAAGTAAAGTACCAAACCTGAAACTTGGCAAAGTAGGTCTTCTATTACCTTTTCTTTCCTTCCTCATTAGCTTTACTTGACTCACCAACTTGATTTCCACCTAAGATTGGCTTAATTTATTACATGTAAAATGATGGGATGAAGAAGGTGAAATGGAGAGGAGAAAAATTTTATCTTAGAATTTCATGCATCTCTCCTCTCCATATCCCTATTCCAGAACGTTCAAGACCCACACATATGCTTTGTTATTATTTGTCACACATGCCTTAATCCAATTGGTCCATATGTTAACTTTAGAAAAATTGCATATTGGTCCTTCTTCTTCTTTTACTTCCCACATTGGCATATAATCTTATCAATTAATTTCATTCCCCTACGTCTTAATTTTCTAATGTCATAAATTTCATGCAATTTAGTTAGTTTTTTCGGGAGTTATACCCAAAACACTACAATTTGTTCGAAAATAGAGATAACATTCATAACTCAACTTTAAGCTAGAATTCAAATACCTTAGAGGCACAATAAAATTTCAGTTCCTTTTAAATCTATGTCTCTAGATTAATTTCCAATTGGAATGATCCAATTTTGAGGTATATAGATCAAGATATGGCCAAATTATAGAGGTATGTTCATGCCAAGACGAACAAATTACCCATTTATCTAAATCTTTTACATTAAATACTATTATGTTAATTCATTTGTTATGTTCACTTCTTGATGTACCCTAGACAAGCTATAATACTTTTAGGTATATTTTGGGGACTCATGTTTCTCTCCCCCTTAAAAAGAAGTTCATCCTCAAAATTCATACCTGTATTAAATAACTACAAGTGTTGATTTCTCATCATCGATTCGGGTTCCTAAGTTGCGTCTTCAGTTCCTTAACGTTGCCAAAGCACCTTTATAAGAGGAATTATCTTATTCCTTAACTGTCTCACTTCTTTAGCTAGAATTTTCTTTGTCTCTTCATCATATAAGAAGTCTGGATGGATCTTTATTTCTTGTAAGGGTAACACATGTGAATCATCCGATTAGTACCTCTGCAGCTTTTAGACATGGAATACATCATGAAACTTGGATAGTTCTATAGAAAGAGACAACTTGTATGCAACTACTCCAATCGTTTCAAGGATTTCATATGGATTAATAAATCTAAGACTAATTTTTTCCTTTTTCCTGAATATTAGCACCTTTTTCCAAGGGGAAACTTTTAAAAAAACTTTGTCACTTACCACATATTCAATATCTTTCCTCTTCAAATCAGTATATGATTTTGTCTATCACTTGCAGCTTTCAATCTTTGCTAAATAGTACTTCCTTTCTCTTCTGTGTCTTTAACTTTGTCAGGCCTAATCATCTTATTCTTAGTTAGTTTTGTCTAACAAATTGGGGTTCTACATTTTTTGCCATATAATGCTTCATATGGTGACATGCCTATACTGGACTGATAACCATTATTATAGGAAAATTCCATTAAAGGAATATATCCATCATAGCTTCTTGGAAGTTCCATAACACATGCCCTAAACATGTCTTTCAACAACTGTATAACTCTCTCAGATTGCCAATGTGCTTATGGGTGAAAGGCTATGCTAAAGTTCAATTGAGTACCTAAAGTTGTTTGTAAAATTTTTTAAAACCTTGATGTAAACTGTGGTCTCAATAAAAAACAATTGACAATGGCACTCCATATAGCTAAATAATCTCATTCATATACAACCCAACTAATCGATCCATAGAATAATCAGCTTGAATGAGTATAAAGTGAGCTGATTTGGTGAGCCTATCCACTATGACCCATACTGCATCATGTTTTTTTACGTAAAGGGTAGGCTTATAATAAAGTCTATGGTGTTATTATCTCATTTTCACAGTGGAATTGGAATGGGATTTAACAGGCTAGATGGGATTTGATGTTCATCTTTCACCTGTTGACACGACAAGCACACATATAGTCCATTACATCACGCTTTATTCCTAACCACCAGTAATATTGTTTCTAGTTCTGATACATCTTGTTACCCCCAAGATGTATAATGAACGCAGTATTATGGGCTTCATATAATAACTTCTTCTTTAAGTACTTTACTGTTGGTGCACATAATCTACTTTTAAAGTAGAGACTTCTGTAATCTTTCATTATAAAATCAGTCTATTTCCCTTCTTGCACCTCTTATATAATTTGTTGCAACTTGGCATCATCTTTTTGTACATGTGCTATCATCTGTATTAAGTTAGGATTCACTTTTAACTAAGAAATCAAAGCTCCATTTGGTGCAAATGTTCATCTACTATATTGTAATAAAAGTGTTGAGATAGACTTCCTATTCAAAGCATCTGCGACCAAATTAGCTTTTCTTAGTTGGTAGTCAACTATGCAATCATAGTCCTTAAACAATTATAGTCAACGTCGTTGTCTCAAATTTAGTTCCTTCTATGTGAGTAGGTACTTTAAACTTTTATGATCTATGTATACCTTACATCTTTCCCCATATAAGTTGTGTTGCCAAATTTTCAAAGCAAACACCACTACTGTCAATTCTAAATCATGAGTAGGGTAGTTCTGTTTATATGGTTTTAATTGCCTTGAGGCTTAAGCCACCACTTTTCCATCTTACATCAATACACAACCCAGACCATTCCTAGAAGCATCACTATCCATGGCATAGTCTTTGGTAGGAGTTGGCATAGTCTTTGGTAAGAGTTGGGTATGTCAACACTATAGCTTCTGTGAGCATCTTCTTTAACTGCTCAAAACTGGCTTGGCATTAGTCGTTCCATTAAAACTTTGTTCCTTTCTGAAGTAACTTTGTGATTAGAGAAGCAATTACTAAGTACCCTTTAACAAAGCATCGATAATAACCAGATAAGCCAAGAAAACTTCTCACTTCTTTCACATTTTGGGGCGGCTTCCAATTGAGAATCACCTTAATTTTACTGGGATCTACCCTGATACCTTCCGAAGAGATGATATACCTAAGAAAAGAAACTTCCTTCAACCAAAAATCACATTTACTCAATTTGACAAATAATTGCTTCTCTCTCAAAGTTTTAAGCACAATTCTTAAATGTTGAACATGTTCCTTGTCATTTCTCTAATAGACCAATATATCATCTATAAAAATAATAACAAATTAGTTTAAGTAGGGTCGAAACACTCTATTCCTCAAATCTATGAAAGAAGCTAGTGCATTAGTTAGTTCGAAAGATATGACCAAGAACTCATAGTGGCCATATTGGGTCCTGAATGCAGTCTCTAGAACATTTATATCTTTTACTCGAACCTGATAATAATCTGACTGTAAATAAATCTTGGAAAACACTTATGTTCCTTTCAACTGATCAAATAAATCTTTTATTCTAGGTAATGGGTACTTATTCTTTGCAGTCACCTTGTTTAATTGTCTATAGTCTGTATACATTCGTAAGGTGTCATCCTTCTTTTTGACAAAAAAAATTGGTGTTTCCTGTGGTGACACACTGGCCCGAATAAAACTCTTGTCCAAAAGCTCTTATAACTAAGTTTTTAACTCTTTTAACTCTGTAGGAGTCATTCTATAAGCTGGCTTTGAAATAGGAGTAGTACTAGGTCCAATTTCAATAAATAATTCTACCTCCCTC
Source organism: Pinacopodium congolense (assembly GCA_028565735.1). Lineage (NCBI taxonomy): Eukaryota > Viridiplantae > Streptophyta > Magnoliopsida > Malpighiales > Erythroxylaceae > Pinacopodium > Pinacopodium congolense. The sequence continues at coordinate 12,227,083 of JAOXYD010000136.1, forward strand.
TCAAGTAATAAACCTAGTAACTCTTCTGGGGACACGTCAAGAAACTCATTTACTACTAATAAGTCTTGTAAATTCACCTTCTCACTTTTTGAATCAAGTATTAAAGACAAATACACCTTACAACCCTTTCTAAGAAGTGTTCTTGCTTGCATAGTTGATATTACATTAGACAAAGAACTAGGTTGAGTACCATGCACCACTGTTTCTGAACCATCAAAATCTTTGAGCATAACTATTTTTAACCAATAATCAACTATAGCTTAGTATTTGGACAACCAATCTATTCCAAAGATCAAGTCAAATTCATGGAAAGGTAGTTTTATTAAATCAGTAGTAAATTTTTTTCCATAAATCATAATAAGGTAGTTTCTATACACTCTATTCGCATATACGGTATGGCCCAATAGACTAGTCACACGTATATCATAGGATAGTTGATTTACTGATAACATCCTACCACATACTCTCCCACTACAAATGGTTGAATCAGTAGAAGTAAGATCTATCAATGTATGCATATTTAGATTAAAAAGAGAGAGAAAGTACCAGTTATAACTTCTGGGGCATCTTGTTCCTCACGAGCCTTCATAGCATATGCCTGTGGTTGACCGACTGATGTTGCAGGATGGTCAACAGATTCAGATGTTGTACTCATAATGGCCCTAGATTGGCTTGGTCCACCTCTATCTCTACCTCGTCCTCTAAATGTCATAGGTGTATTAGATGCCCTTTTGCTCCCTTAGGATGCACTAATATGTCCCGGGCCTTGTGGACAATTAGTCATCGAATAATCCATATATCCACAATTAAAATAAGCCCTAATCAACTACCTGCACGTACCTTAATGTCTCTTGGTACAGTGTGGGCACTCTGGTGGTCCATCTCCTTGTCTAGTTGAAAAACCTCTATCAGTACTAGTTGTTGTGAATTGTCATTGACGTCTTCCTCTAGTGGTTTGGCTATAAACTAATTCTACTGGGGACACACCCTAGAAGTCTTGGGTTCTCTAACCTAAAGATGAGCCACCTCTAATGAAACTCTTCCTCTATGTCATTTCTCTCTTGGCTATTTCTTGTTTCTCTACTCTAATAGTTGCTTCAACTAGTTGATAATATCTCACCTGTTGTAGAGAAGTTACCCCTACTAGATACTCTTTGATGGAATCATTTAATCCATCCTCAAATTGTCGACATCAGAATGCCTTTGTTAGAATAAGATCTAGAGCATACCCACTGAGCTGGCTGATCTCCTTTTCATACTCAGCTACAGATAGGTTTCTTTGTCTCAAATTCAAAAACTGCTTCCATCGAGCGGGTTTATAAGCTTTTGTGACATATTTCTTCTACTCTTGGGTAAAGAACTCCCAAGTCAAAGGGTTAGGCTGTTGAGGATGAAGTAGGACTAATTTCCACCGATCATAAGCTGCCATTTGTAAGAGGAAGACAACATAGGTAACCATTTCTTTGGGTTGACACTTGATCTCATCTAGAACCCTTTATGTCCACTCTAACCATTATCCTACTTTATCTAATTCTTTTAGAGTCACGCCTGCAAATTCTTCTGCACCATGCTTTCTTAAAGCTTTTATGTGAGCTTTATGTGTGGTCATTCTATCCATTAATTTCACCATATCATGTGAAAGCTTAGAAACATCTCCCTAGATACTAATGGTACTAGTACTTCACCCTTTGGGGGCTTAGAAGGACGCAAAATTGACTGATCTCCCCTTACCACACTATCAGCCATCTCCTCCTCAACTTTACGAGATCTTTCCATCTCTACTATCTATAAAAAAATAGGGACAACTGGATTAGGCCAACACAAGAACAAACTCTATCACACATCGTTAGACTTTTACTGGCCAGAACTACCTAAACCAGGCTCTCATATGACAAAATGTAACACTTCTTATACGGAACCCACAATCATTCACACATAAGACAACCAATCTCCTACACATATATTCACGGCATGTATTTCGATTTAATGCTATATATATACACATTCCAAAACTCTCCAATGCTTAACATTGTCATTTAACAGTAGAAAAACATTTTTTTTTCATTTACATGGTAACCCAAAAGAAAAAATTCAATTTCCTTTAACCATTACATGTACAACCATATGTAACTAAAAACACATTCTAAAAGTACTTTTTCTTCTAACTGTTGGCCTTGGCACCTGCAAATGTTCCATATACCTTACTCCTATGATTTAGACTTACACGGAGTAACACCCGTGTTAAGTTTGAAAGTTTAGTGGGGAAACACTTAGTTTTAATGACCACTCACTGCAGTCATCTGCGAAGCACACATATTTATGAACATCGTACAAATATAAATAAGGATGGAATAATTAATCAAATAAATAATGCAAACATGTTTTAATTTTTTTTTATATACCATAAATTCACCTTCAAAACTTGAGCATTGATATTCAACACTCAATGATAGAAATTATTAATACAAATGTGAATACCACTTCATATACCGATTATTTATGTTGTCATACTATATTTCTTATTTATATCTCTTTATTTTATTTTCCATGTTAGTCCTGCACATTTTCTGTGGATGTAGATAATGGGTGCTATAGATATCCAAAGATATAAAATTGAAGATACCGAAGATATCAAACTGTGGATACCCGAAGGTATCAGCCTATAGACACCAGTGGTGTCAAATTGTAGCAACTGCATTGTAACCCTATAGGAATGTCTATCTATCCACAACCAAGACAATAGAGCAAGCACTATAACATTTTCTTTAACCATTTTCACATTTCACAATTCATATATCAACTAATCATATTAAATATATTTTAGATCATAAAATTTATTTATGAATTCATACATGTGATTCATAACTTACGTCCATTAGGAGGATGTCAAAGTCGCACTTTTATAATGATACTATATATATTTATATATATATGAACAAAAAATATGCATGTCAATTATTTATGTACCAGTACGTTTTCTTCGAAATGCATTATGCTCAATCTTAAATTCCATTTTTCAATCACCCAAATCACATATGATAAGTCCTCCTACATTTATTTGAAAGTGTTTGAAAGGTCTTATACACATTTCAAAAGATTGGGATAAGAGTCGGTAAAAAAAAAATCAGAAACAAAAACAATGCCACAGTTGTGACAGACACTCTCTCCATTCATACCACTACTTGTTACATAGAAAAAGTTAGAACTAGATTTCGAGGTCTTCTAGACATTTTTCCCTCTATATATAGTTTTTATAGCATCAATAGTCAGACTATTTGGACTTTTAAGTCATGAGATATAAGTAAAATATTACAAGTTGCTCTAAAATAGGGGCACAATTAAGTCACCTTTTTCGACCTTAATTTCTAAGGTTATAGAGTCAAAATTAAATCAAAGTTTTTTATAGAGATATTTATCAATATGTAGGCTTCATATGCAACTAAAATCACACAATTTAGGGGTCTTTAGACTTAGTTATGACTCAAACAATATAACTAACTCAAACAAACCCTAACTAGACTTCCACTACATAATACTCTCTTGTCATATTCAACCAATTCTATCTAAGATAACACCAAAATAACACTAAAACAACATCCCATCAACAAGTCTACATCAACTAAGTGAAGTCCCAAACCTAAAACTTGACAAGTAGGTCTTCTATTGCCTTTTCTTTCCTTTCTTATTGGCTTTACTTGACTCAACAATTGGATTTCCACTTAATATTGGCTTAATTTATTACATGAAAAATGATGGGGTGACGAAGGTGGAATGGAGAGGAGAAAATTTTAAACTTAGAATTTTGTGCATCTCTCCACTCCATATCTCTATTCAAGAACTTTCAAGACCCACACATATGCTTTGTTATTATTGGTAACACATGCCTTAATCCAATTGGTTCATATGTTAACTTTAGAAAAATTGCATATTGGTCTTTCTTCTTCCTTTACTTCCTACATTGGTATATAATATTATCAATTAATTTTATTCCCCTATGTCTTAATTTTCTAATGTCATAAATTTCATGCAATTTGGTTAATTATTTTGGGAGTTATACCCAAAACACTACAAGTTGTTTGAAAATAGGGATAACAGATATAACTCAGTTTCAAGCCAGAATTCAAATACCTTAGAGGCACAATAAAATTTTAGCTCCTTCATGAAAGCTTTAGATCAATGTGTCTAGATTAATTTTCAATTAGAATTATCCAATTTTTAGGTATACAGACCAAGATATAGTCAAATTATAGAGGTATGTTCATGCCGAATCGATCAAATTACCCCATTTACCCAAATCTTTTACATTAAGTACCATTACGTTAATTCATTTGTTATATTCACTTCGTGATGCACCTTAGACATGTTATAATACTTCTAGGGTATATGTTAGGGCCTTACACTTATAAACTATGACATTTGTTCCATGAGTTTCTTGATACCTTATTACAAAACATGATATATAATTTGTTTAATTGATGATGTGATTAGATGGAATCTTTACTAATCATTGTCACTATATTTTAAAGGTGTGACCAAGCCTTAGGGAGGCTTCACCTTTTATCTTCAATTATATTAACAATTTTACTAACTTATGATTCGTTCCTTCCTTAGGGCATACCCGTGGCTTAGGGAGGGGCAACTTTTGACTTTAATTATGTTGACTCATATCTGGTTCCTTTCTTAATACTTGTTCGTGTCTTACGTAAAGTTGCGCTTTAGCTTCAGTATACTGACTTATAACTGGTTCATTCCTTATGGTGTGCTGTGTCTTAAGAAGGATTTCCTTTTGACTTCAATTATACTGATTCATAATTAATTCTTTCTTTAAAGTGTGCTGATGCCTTAGGAAGTACTACCTTCTGACTTCAATTATAATGACTCATAATTAGAATTTTAATTATTGCCATATTTATTATATTTTCATATCTTTTTCATACTTAACATCTAAAATTCTTATTTCATTCTCTTTCATATCTATTATATTTATGCTTCATTTTTCTTATTTTAGACCTCAAATTTCTTTTTCTTTTTTAATATTTATTTTTGTTGTAGTTTTAATTTTTTAATCTTTTCATTTCCTAATTTTATCTTTAAAACCTTTCCTTTGTATTAGCAAATTAGCTAACTAAAATTTCTAATGCAAAATTAACTTTAAAAAATCATGTTTATAATAAATTTAAAAATTAAAAACTAATATAATGAAATTTTAATTATGAAATAATAATAATAATTGAAACAAAATAAATAAAAGAATTGCTTTAGCAAAATTACTTTTAAAAGTACTAGAAAAATAAAAGTTTAAAATCTAAAATTAAGAACATGCAATTCAATCCCAATGAAAAGTTTATGAAAATAAAATTTAATTATAATAAATTTAAAATTGTTAAAAAAACATATTTTTTTGTTTTCTTAATTTTATAAATAAGTGACTACATTATCTTAGAAGTTATTAAAGATAATTCATGTCTTATGAACTAGAAACCATTTATTATTTCTGCAAATAACATATCTTACATCCTTAAGTAGTAGCTTTACCATTGCATGATTATGTTGTTATAAGACACAAAAATTAAAGACACAATGAAAATATGACTATAGGAAATCCATAAAAATTTTATTCACAACTTGACTCTTCATATAGAGCTAAAGTCTAATAAGAAATCTATAAATTTCTTATATACAGGCTATGACTAACAACTTACTCATATTAAAGGATAACCATAAACTAACTTTCTACTTAATTAACTAACAACTTCCTAATATCAAGGGATAAACATAAATGAATGACAAGGATAAACACATGCATCTGCATATAACACTCTTGCATCGATCTTCTCTATGTCTTATGTTGCGTTGGTAAATTTAACAATTGAAGTTCTTTTCCTTAAAATAAAGTCAAAACCAACTAACTGGTAAGTATACCGATCACAAGTAATAGAGTGAGTATTTTTATACTTGAATTTTCATCCCACAGAGATCACTTATAATCAATAGTAAGTAAAATGGCTCACAATTATCTAAAGAAACCAATTTGAGTAATTAAATTAACTAATTTACCAAACTAAACTAAAGGGTTTTCAACTTTGGAAATAAGACTAACTTTGAAATTTAAGGATGCTTAATGAATTAGATGGTCAAGGAAATGATTTTCAATGATCTAAATGGATTAATTAAGGATTAAGGGACTTGTCCTACGACAACTTCACTAAAACAAGACAAGGTTATGATCAAATCAATGTCTTTTCTCTTACTTTTGAAGTTTAAGGTTTGGTCCCCTCTTAAATTAACCAAAAGAAAGCTTAAAGTGCAAGAAACTTAATCTAAAAATTCATATTCTTAGATTAATACCTTAAGATTAACTAATCACTAGTCCTACATTGATTAAAATCAAATTACTTATTGATTTTCCAATGGATTAAGAGATTGGTCCTTTTTTTTCCATTTACCTTCTTAATCTTAAACAATCTATTCAAGAAAAGCTTTAAACATTCAAATAAGTAAAAGACAGCCCTTAATCATGTCTAAGCATGTATTTAGATCATCAAACAATCATTCCTCAACCACAAATACGTTCAACCACTCATTTGAATGAAGAAAGAAAAGATATATAACTCATGTTCTTGAATATATAAGTTTAAGAGTGGATTTCAATACAAAAGATGAGTTTAAAATGCACCAAATTGAGCCACAAATATGCCTGCAGGTCTAAGACAAGTGATTGAGCCTTTACAATCCACAAAACAACTTAAATATGTAAAGAAAATCAAAAAAGACGAAGAACACTAGTTAGGAGCCCTAAACTTTGAGAGAATATGAAGATTGATCTAAAAAACGTGTTTCTCTCTATTTCTTCTTATTCTTTTTGGCTTCCAAACCTCCATTTATATGTCAGCTATAAGTGAAAAGCAACGTATGCAAGTTGCAACCAGCCAATAAGATTGAAGATCTAGTTAGAAACTCATAAACTAGTACTTAAATAACGTTTAAAAGGAGTACAACAGCGAGCTATAAAACCACTGTTTAAGTCCTTTGCTTTGAGAGTAAAATGATGGCTTAAGAAGCACAACGACAGGCTAACTGAGGTCATCATTTTAGTTCAAATTCCAGAATTTTTGCTGTATAATCTCATATTTTCTTCAAGTTTTAGCTTCCATGTGCAATATTAAGCATATATAAACATAATTAAACAATTTAAAAGTAAATTGGGAGCAATGTACCTAAAATTACATTAAATTGAGATAAAAATGCATTGAATTCAAGGCCTAACATCGTAGTAGCTACCGAGACTAATTTTAATTCTTAAAGGTTTTAAATCTAGCTTTTGATAGAGCTTTGGTGAACATATCCATAATTTGATCCTCAGTTCTGTAATAAGATATATTGATTTCACTTTTTAAAAAATCGATCTTGAAATGCTTAATTTTACCATAAAATCACAATATTTTGTATGATATGCAAAACATCTCCATGTGGTCAATTTGACCACACTTTCCACAATTTACATATGGTCTCCATTAACACATCATTTATGAGTGACTCAAGTTTTTTTAGTGTGGGAAAGATGGATGCATTTCTTCCTTGTTTTTGCTGTTGTTTTTCTTCATTTTTTTCCTTTTATCATTTACTCATCCTGAATTTTGTTTCTTAGATTGAAAATGATTATAAAAAGAAAGTCATTTGAAGCTTGCCACCATTATCACTTTGAACAACTTTAATTCTTACATCAAATTGAGTATATACAAATTGAAACAAGGACTACAACAACCCTTTTGCTTCATAACATATTTATGAAACATAAAAGAACACAACTTATATCAATTAAAATTATTCATAATAGTAAGGAGAAATATGTGTTATGTACAATGGAAAACAAGATCATAAATATCTACATGAATCAAGTTAAAGCAGCATTAAAACTTTGTTACCTTATTATTAAAAGAAAGTATTTTGTTTTGTTTGGCTAAATGACACACTTCATAAGCACCTAGACGTATCATTTTGGCCAGTGTATTTTCTTTGCTTAGTTATTGAAAATTTTCTATAAATGAATGTCCAAACTTAAAATGCCATAGATCAAAGTAAGAATAATCAATAATAACAATGTGGAATGGGATATTAATGCCTAATAAAGCCATCTTATATAAACTGTTAACGTGTTATTTCTAATAACTTGATGTCTTAAAGTAGATAATGAGTTAAACATACTAGTCACACATAATTTGAAGTATATGTAAGTTTTCTTGTGAATATGATGTTAAAAGTAATGTATTTTATTTATCTATCAAATAATTTATTTTATTAGAATAATCTTATGATTCCCTTAAGATTTAATGAAATCTTTAGAATTTGATGTAATTTCTAGATATTTTTCCCAATCTTTACGGAGTAATGTATCTCTAAAATGGTATGTGTTACAAAGGCTTTTTAGGTCACCAAACTTTACTGCAAGTCATGCCTAACTTTGCACAGTAATCTCATTTAGGTTCATTTAAGTAAGATTCAACCTTCTCATGTGAACATCGCTAAATAAATTTGTTAGCCTTTGAACACCTTACACGCACACTTGTGTTTAAGTGTTTCACTTACACACCAAAAATCACACAAGTATATAATAAGAGAAAGAAAGTAAAAAGAGATAATATATAATGGAAACCAACCTTTTTTTCCCTCTCACAAAATGTCAAAAAAAAAAGTACTTCCTTCTCAAAGTACTTTATGAGAATTCCCCACTCGAAACCCTTACAAGAGAACTGCCCCAAAATTTATTAACTCTCTAAGTTGTCTCTCCTTTGAATTTTGAGTGAATTAATGAATGAGGAGCTTTGGCTCTAATAAGTTATTTATAAGCACTCTTACTTGAAAAATAAGTACAAGACAATTAGGACTATAAGATTCTAGTCTATCTTAATAATTAAGAACACATCATTTAAACCAATAGAAAGACATCCCCTTCCTTATAAGAATCTTTTAATTAAATCATAATCTAATAAAGATAGAGATTACATGAAATTAAGAAAAAATCTTTTATATCTTTAAAGATCCCATGATCTTCAGAAGTTCAGTCCTACATGGTATCTAACTCTTCGACTTGATATTTATCTTATATGATCTTTAAGTTGAGCTCATCATATGATTAAGCGCCATATCATCTACAGTTGCCACGTCATTACTGATATGTTTTCTAAGTCACCAAAGCCTATCCACACATAGGTATATTAATGCATATCTATGGACAAGTCTATCTTCCATGATCAAGCTCCCTCACAATGCAGTCTCATTGCTCTATGATTAAGTACAAGTCATAATTCAAGTTAGTATAAAACCTTGCAGATTTTACATACCTTCAACCTACCTTGTTGAAGTCAAGTGTTAATATGAAAACCTAGCACTAGCATGCCTTTGCGTATTCTCATGGGGTCTCGCATGCCTTAGTTCATCAACTAGGCACAGTCTTGCATTCAAATCTTTCATGTCATCAAAGATTTCTGTCGATGAACACCTACACATGCCCACGTGTATCTAATCTCCCCTACTTTTAACATATTCATTAATACTTTTTGCTTCATTTTCCAATTCCACAAGTTTTTTTGGGATTTGCTTGTTTACTTGCAAGACTTTGACTTGTTCCCTCGTTAACATGCCTTCCTCGTACTAACTTGTGTGCTAAACATTGGTTAAGCTTCACTAACACTCGTATGATCTCGTAGCTTGGATTTAGGGGTCTAATAATATGTATTTCCTAATTCTTTGGAATGAATCCCTAATCTTTAGGGATGCAATATGTCATAAAGATTAACTCATAATTTGGTAGTTCAGTTAGTATATATACACCCACATATATAAACCATTTAAATAAATGAAAATTATTTTTAGAGAGTTTATAATTATGACATGATATCATAGCTTCTTGCTTTTTCTGAAAATCTTAATTCTCGTTATTTTATTTTATATCTCTTATCCATTATATACTTTCTTTTAGCTTAATATTTTCGAGCAAGCATGTCAAAATTGGTTGAAACTAGCCTTGTCTTAAATGCTCATACATCTCATAAAATTACTTATATTACAATTAAGGGTTTATGGGGTATTCAATCATCATATCAATTGAAAGGACAAAATTATTTGGAAATGGTCACAATTATTTTATACTTTCTTGAAAGCTAAAGGAAAATTTAGTCATTTGTTGGGTAGGAGTTTTTTAAATGAAGACACTACATTTGAGGCAATAGATGAAAAATGTTCCTTCATGATGACTTTATTATAGAATTAACTCTAAAGTTAAGTAATATGTTTATGTTCGTTAGTACCATCAAGGAAATTGGGGATGTTATTATGCAAACATATTCTAAAGTCTATAGTGCTACTTAAATCTACGAGATTAAAACAAACATTTTAGCAACCAAAAAGAAGAATTGATCCATCACAGGATATTCAAATATCTTGTAAGTTTATGACAGGAAATGGACTAGTACCAATGTAGTGAAATTCATCATAGTTAGGAAGATGCAATTTTAAAATGATTCATAGAAAAGGATTGTATTTATGATTTTTTTTTCATCTAGTTCTAATGTTAAGTTTGATGTTGTTAAGGTGAAAATATTAGAAAAAGAAGATTTATCCTCTTTGAATAAGACAATACTAGTGATTTAAAGTGGATAATTGATTTCAAAGCCACAGATCATATGACATGTTCTTTTAAACATTTAACTTTCTATACTCCTTGCTCTAGCCACAGGATAATAGCTGTAACTGAGAGCTCCATAATCACAATAGGCTAAGGAGACATTTACATAAGCAAGTCCCTCATATTAAGAGATTTTTTGTGTGTTCCTAAGCTATTTTGAAACCTTATTTCTATTAGAAAGAAACACCAAGTTAAAGAAAGCCCTTTAGGGTAGGGACTTAATTAATTACCGAGGGCTTGGTTTGGAAGATGTTATGAAGTAATGACTAGGCTAGGATACAAGTAGAGCTAAAAAGACCATAAAGGCACTCAAAGTTAAGAAGAGTAGTAATCCTATCGGTGTATATGGATATTATCATAGTAATAGCAAAAAATAAAAATAAGATGCCCAATTTAAAAGCGTTTTTAGTATAAAAAAAATTTAATGTCAAGGAGATTGAGAAGTTAAAAAACTTTCTATGGCACATTTTAAACAAGGAATCTATTGGCCTACTCTATTTGTTAAGTGAAATTTATGGCACATTTGCAATTGGCTTACTCTATTTGTTAAGTGAATTTTAGAATATTTTTAAGATATATTTTTATCTTAAAACCCTATTTAAGTGCTTAAATTTTTAATTATTGTTGGAATTGTTCACTTTGTAGATAAATGTGATTAATTGAAGATTGGTGCAAAAAGAATACAAATTTGGCACTTTTCAGGCTCTCAACATCGGTTTAGAGGTCCCGAGCACTTTCTTTGAAGGCTGCAGCATCAGGACAACAATGACAGTCCACCACACATCCACGACGCCATTGTAAGTAAATTTGAAGTCCAACCACTGTGTTGGCTAGATAAGTAAATTTTCACCAAATCTCCATAATTATGGTTGAAGCATGCTGAGCAATTAAAGCCCTGCTTGGTGAAGACAAGGGAGGCTACCCTTAAGCTTTTGTAGGTGGAAAAGATCCATTATACAGGGTAGAATAGATTAGTGATAAAGTTGGATTTTTCTCTCTATAAGTTTTCTTGGTTTTCTCTTAGTATTCTTAGTGTTCTTGATTCAAACACTAGTATTTTGTGATTAAGATTTGTTTTCTGAATTAACAAACATTGCAGCTTGTTGTTCAGACATATATCTGAGATTGAAGATCATTTTATGTGGTTTTTTAACTTAGATTACTTCATGTTATGCTCTTATTTTAAGATTAATCAAAGTATGATACTTTAACTTACATATTTTCATGTTCTTTGATTTTCTTGAGGATTGATTAGCGACTATAAGTTCTACTAGAGCTGGGATCATATTTCAAAACCTGCAAATAATTTAGGAGCTTCTCTTGGGTGTTTTCTAAACTTAAAACTCATTACATACATCTTTATTTATGTATTAATCAAAGATGTTGCATAAGATGCCTTTTTGACTGCAGGTAGTCAAAAAGGAGCTTTCTTTTTTGATGATGACTGATAAAGTATTTTTGCGGAACTTTGGAATTCAGGATGATGAGAGTCTCAGGAAATGGAAGGAACAGCTTCTTGGAAGCGTTGATTTTGAAAATATTGGAGGTACTGTTTAAACTTCTGTCCGAATGACTAAGACCTATGTGTTTTAATGGCCTTGCAGTTAGAATTTTCTTCTAATATATGCTAACAGAGAGTTTCCATTTAATTATTTAGTATAGCACGTGCCAAAACATTTTACGCACTGGCTTTATATTTGTCCTATCTAGATTTGCTGCTAGACTGGAAGAGACTGGATTGCAAGTGTATCTCCGGTAAGGATGGGATGGTTCACGTGGGTTGTATAACAAATGATATACAGTGAACCTCTGGTCTTATCAAATTGAGTTTGGCCTATAAGTATTAGCGTGAGCTATTAGTTAGGGCCTCTTGCAGCATTACTATTTAATTTGAAGGCTAAGTTAGAATATTACAAGACTCAGGTGTACTGATATGAATTGGTATAAAACCTTTGAATTGTGCGTGTTTGTAATTCTCTGTTGGATTTTGTGAAATTGGTTCATCATTTTTGTTGGCTGCAGAGACTCTTGATCCTGAAGTGAAATTTTTTGAACTGTCTATCATATCTCCTGGGAGGGCTGACATTGTCCTTTCTATCCCGGAAGATGGGAAGCCCAAGGGCTCATGGTTCACATTGAAAGAAGGATGCCAATATAACTTAAAGTTCTCTTTCAAAGTCAGCAACAACATTGTGTCTGGACTCAAGTACATCAACAACGTCTGGAAAACTGGTGTTAAAGGTGAGGTGGTGGCCAAATTCATGGTATAGCTTAATTTTATAACACTTATTTAAATATACATTGTTATTCAGTGGACAGCTCAAAAGAGATGATCGGAACTTTCAGTCCTCAACCAGAGCCTTACACACATGTAATGCCTGAAGAGGTCACCCCACATGGCCTTTTTGCTAGAGGATCTTATACAGCAAAATCCAGGGTTTGTTTCTACTTTTTGAGCCACAACCTACAGTTGACTCGATAGTCTATTTTTGCTTTCTTCTGGATTTGGATATCTGATTTGGTTTGTCGTATGAATTTTTTGGTGGATTCTATCTGTCTCCATTGAGATTTTGATACATACATATATATATGTATATATATATATAAACACCCTGATAGGCTGAACTTTAGCATGGAAGTGTGACTGTCCATTAAATTTTATCATTTTATTTCTGGTCCTAAATGAATGCTTCAATCATTGACATATCTTTTGTTATATTTTTCAGGTGCTTACAATGTGCTCCATCTTACCTTGTCGCTATAGTAGGCACTGTTTGACGTTGTCATATATCATATAATTCCGCCTTGTCAATATTCATTTGCATGATCGTAAACTTAGTTAATCCAACATATCAATGGTTGAAAACTCTTACAACAATTGCAGTGTGATTTTGAACTCAAAACTTCTTTTATTTTTAATGTTACTATCATCTGTGTTGTTCAATATCTCAGATGGTTTAAGCATCTTCTTTACTCTTAGTTCACAGTTCGCTGTTGGTCTGAACCTTGTCTTATGATTCTTTTTTGACTTTCTCAGTTCGTTGACGATGATCAAAAGTGCTACGTGGAGATTAATTATACTTTTGACATCCGAAAAGATTGGGCTGCCACTTAAATGCAGTTGGCAACAAGCAGGAACTTGTCTTCTGCGGCTTTAGTTTCAATTCTCCTTTCTTTTTCTTTTTCTTCTTAGTAACATTTTAACATTCTTGTAGCCATTGATTCTTATCAGTTACTGGCAACGAAGATGCTGAATATTTAATTTGTAATGTTGACGAATAAATGGAGAGCATAGCTTGTCTTATTTACCTTTTTTCCTCATCCAGTTCCAAACAGGAGTTGAGCTTCCAAGCTTTTCGGGTTCCATTTATTTTTGGAGTTCGTTAACAATGAGATAATGGCAAAATTATATCAGATTCCTTTAGTTTATCTTGTGACAATTTAAAAGGAAGTTATGGATAGATACATTCTACTTATGGTTGCTTGTGACCAAATAATGTTTTTTTTTTTATGCTCTGACGGTAAACAATTTCTAAATTGCAACTTAAAAGATTTTTGACAACTGAACTACACCGATTTTAATCACAATAATACTAAACAGAAAGGAACAAATAATTTCATTTAAGCGTCATCTCTCCGATGTATTTAACTTTGAGAATTTTAAATTGATTTTAAGAGAATACATACAATTATAGAAGTACAAAATAAAATTTAGTCCAGCGTCATATAAAAATGTTCGTTAAGAAAAATCATGCATGTAAATGTAGATACAAAGAATTTCCTCTTTTTTGGTCTTTCCATGTAAAAACTACTGCTATTGTAAGGAGGACCAGCAACGATAGTAAATTGACAGGAAGACATGAGCTCCTGCCCAGCACTTGAAAACAAACTTATCGTCTTCCTTCCTTTTTCGCTGCTCTCCTGCTCCACATTTAGCTGCAAAATGACCTCAATTTTAAACTCCAAATCCAACATAACTTTCACAATACAGAGAATGAAAGGCCCCCGTGTCTCGTGGCAGCCGTCTTCAAACTCCTCTTTTCAAAGCTAGATTTAGTTTGTTTTTAATTGGTTGAAGGTAATCCGACGTGTCTTCGATCAATGCCATTCATTTTACCACATTGCTTATTTTCTATTTAAAGAAGGTAAAATCGAGAACTCTAGTCTGCTTAAATCTACAAAACTCATTAAAAGCTGAGAAATGTAGAGAAATTTCCATGGTCTTCTGTTAAGAATGGTTTACGTGTGGGGTATCAATAGATATGGATCAAGTTCCTATGGAACAAAGTCAAACGAAAGTTCCAAATCGTCAAGGATTTTTCAGTATTGTATAGGATGGAAATAATTAGCATTATCTTGTTCACCTACAAATCATTATAAAAAGAATTAGACCTCTTTTGAAAGTTACTCTTTCACTAAATATTTTATTTCTTCTCTTTAATTTTATGGACTAAAATATTGAGCACTAAACACTAGAAAAATATTGATATTTATTTCTTTAATTTTAGTATAAAAAATTAGAAATTAAACTCAGATTCTATCCCAAAATTTTATCTCAGATTCTATCCCAATAATTTATCTCAGATTTACTCACAGATACTTGAGGCCAAACTAAAATTCACAACATTCAAATTATATAAAGTCACTTAATATCATTTCACTCTCGCCATAGGATTGTGATGAGTTGATCATGAGAAAACGTGCAATTAGCAATCAGCTGCTCACGTCCCCATTCATAAGAAAGTATGGAATCAATACTTACCTCCTCAACCAATACAACTCCTTTTTTAACTTTGAATTTGTAAGTCTTCTAGCAATACTCAGAAGTATAAAACATCAATTACTAACTTTAATTGCAACTATCTAGCCTAGATTAGCACTTGTAAAGACTAATGAAGACAATTCTTAACTATCTTAAGGCACACAATAAGTTAAACTAGTACAAGATGAAGCCTACTATGGTCAACTGACAAGCTGGAAAAAGTACGCAAATCAAAACAATGTTCCAATTCCACCTGCAATACACCACTCTAGGCCAACATTACCCAATGCGTTAAAAGAGTTGTCACCACTAAAGCCTTATAACAGAATAATAAATCCATATGATTATAATATATACAATATCGAGAAACGATGGATCTGCATATGTTGACATTCATTATTAAGTGTCATATCTTTTCTTTGCTTTGTCAACCTAGTGAGAGAGTAGTACAAATGCTACTTATAGGCTCACTAGCAAGCTCGAGAAAATTAAAAAACTTCTTCAAGATTCACTTTGCCTACAACCAATGAAGACATCATGATTCAACAAAATTATTGGAAGTAATGTAAAAGTATGGTGAGACATTTCATGACTGCAGAAGGCAACTCAACATTAAAGTCATGCAAGACTACAATATTCAACCTCAATATCTCTATTAATGGTTATTACTTTTGAAAATGGATATAAAGATAATAATGCTTGTGAAATTCTTTCAAATAGACATAGAATATATCTTTTAAAAGGTTTAAGACAAACTAAAAATATATATTAACTTCAAGGAGGCTGAAATATATATAGAATGCCTAAATATGTCTCCAAAACATAGACAAACAACATCATGGAACTATTCCTCATAAGGGAAAAAAATATTTTCCCATAAAATCCTTCATCACATAGGTAGGGCCAACTAGTGATTAGGCAAAGGTTATGAACTTTGGACCAGGGAAAGGAAGATGGAAGACCTACACATGTCATA
Organism: Pinacopodium congolense; assembly: GCA_028565735.1. Lineage (NCBI taxonomy): Eukaryota > Viridiplantae > Streptophyta > Magnoliopsida > Malpighiales > Erythroxylaceae > Pinacopodium > Pinacopodium congolense. Next base: position 12,243,505 of record JAOXYD010000136.1, read on the forward strand.
AGCACAATTATTAGTGGATATAATAGTTGTAGAGACTCTCAATCGCCTTGTATAACTAGGTTAACACTACATGTTAAGATCAAAATGTGGTGTAAAAGTAGGAAAATAATATTTAAAGAAGAAGAAGATTTAAGGCAATATAATCCCTATGAATACATGATGGTTATCAATGTGAATTTAGCAAAATTTGGAGTAAAACAAAATTTAGTTTATAATATTAACTTTATAAACATTCTCTTCTATGATGTGTTCAAAGCACTGGGACTAAGGCTATAATAGTTTACACCAACTTTGTTCCGTCTTATTACAATTGGTGCAGGCTAAGTATCCTATGAAGGGAAAATAAATCTTTCTATTATAATTAGAGAGTACCTTAAATAGTATACCAAAATAATAGAATTCCATGTCATACCTATACTTCTCATGTATAATGTTATTTTTTAAGAAACAAAAGAATTGTATTAATAAATTCAGAAGCATAGAAACTATACAATTAAGGGATAAGATTAGCTCTCAATTGAAGAGCTCATTTCAAAGCTAAGACAGAGGATGAAAACAAATTACAAAGACATGAAAACCTCATCTAAGGATGGGACCTGCTTAATTGAGCTGTTTGAAGAAGCATGTAACCATATCTCCATTCTAGTCTTAATGAAAATTTAAATCCACCTTGTTGCAACCTACTTAAGTACCATCAATAAACCATAATCAATTTGCCTAGTTTTAGATTTCTTTAACAAGTAGCTTCCATTTTGTCTCTAATGTAGAGGCTGCTTTTACTTTACTATCTATGGCACACTAGATGCTCCCTTATTCTATCAGTTATGGACAAGTTCAGACCCTCTTTTTTCATTAACTACTTGATGAAGATACTTTAATATCTTCCAACCATACTTTATTGATGATGAGGTTAAGGGCTTGTTTGTTCACAGATGTGCCTCTTAAATAGGCTAAGTTTATAGTTACAAGATCATTCTATTAGTCCTTGCTAGTTTAGTGCTTCGTTATAGATGTTGTAGAGCTGTGGCATGATCAACCATACGTGCTTGAAGTATGAATAGAAAAATAGATGCTATATAGTGTGTCTCTCCCACTTATAAAGAGTGTAGGTTTCTGATATGCTTATAAATCTGTTAAATTTATCACTTATGTTTAATCTTCTTCTAATTTCTAGTCAAAGGATTAGACTTGCTCTCGAGTGGTTGGCTTAAACCAAATAATCTTACACCATCTCATCTTAGAATTCCACTGTCTAATCATTTCTTTGTAAGCTCTGTTGCATAATTCACCTCCACTTGAGCCTAATTAGTATATTATGTCCTCTCTTCCCTCTCTAATTGTTGTGTTTAAGATCAATAAGGAAGTTGATAATGCATATATGACACATATTTTAGACATGCTTTCATGGTTATAATCTTCAGTTTGAGAGTTATTTCTATGTGAATTTGATGCTTAATTGATTAAAATTTAAATAAGATGTTGCTTGTTATGTTTTTGGTTAATATAATTGTTTTGGTAAGCAATTTGATGTATATGTAGAGTTAAATTAATTTGTGAAATCAAAAGGAGGAGAAAGAGTGTGAAGTTAGTGAGTTCCACATCCAAGATCACGACCATAAGATAAACCATACAGAGTTCATGGAGAAAATACTAAGAGAGCAAAGGGAGGTAGAGAAGTCAAGGCCTGGTTCATAGTTGTTATCAAGGCCTTAGATTTGGCAACCAAAAATCCATTATTTGTCTTACACTAGAAGTCAGGTTGTGGAACAGTCAGGCACCCATCTTATAAAAGCATAAACTTAGGTTGTTTGGAGTGCTTTTTGATCCTTAGAAGCCTAAAGCTACCATAAAGAGACCAAGGCCATTCCTCTTTATCATCTTTACCAAATTTCAGAGTAATTTAAGGAAGATAATTGGATCAAAACATCAAAGGATTGAAAATCAAGATTAATTTCTAGTACTAGTTATTGAAGATTCAAGGATTCAAGCATCATGAGAATGAGCTTTATAATTCTTTTTTTTCTGATTTTTGTTTTTTATTTTCATATGTTTAGGAACTAAATTATTAGTTCTAGATATTTATGAACCTTAAGGTGTGGTGTTTGATGTCATTCCTTTGATTTAATTTTGAATTTTTATATTTTATCTTAGTTTAATCTATAGAATTAATGAATTTGGTTTTTGATTTTTATGAGAACGTAAGGATTAATTTTAATGATCTAATTTCATGTATTTAGATCGAGATATCATTTATGTAAATAGATCAATCCATGTATAATGAATCTTGCATTGAGATCTAGAGATAGTCTTGCATAAGAATTTTGGAATAGGTGTGAATCTTATCATGACAATAAGTCCATATATCAAAATAATGCCTCCAATTAGGATGCTAATTGAGATGAACTTCTAATTTACCAACCTAGATGATAGGAATTGTACAATTCAAGAGAGAGTATGATTCACTTTAGGGAATCTATGATCTAAGCAAATCTAAAGAATCTATCAAATTAAAATTACACAAAGAACATGAACATGTCTTAAGAGGATCAATCATATAGGCCTTAACTTCTTTAATTGTATCTCATTTTAATGAAATTGCTTTGGAATTATTAGTTAGTTATTTAGTATAGTTTCATTAATTATTAAATCAATCATTAAATGAGTTAGGTTAGATAGTAGACATAATGAGATTACTAGTATTCCATTAACAATCCTCATGGGATTAATAATCTTGTCTCTTAATAAGCTATATTACAATATGATAGGTGCAATTGTCTATTGGTGGTCTTAGTATTATTATATTTGAGATTTTAGATTTATTTTATTTTAAACTTACAGGATCGTAAAAGTTCCATCAACTTTTTAGCAACATTGTCGAGGATTAATTGGGGATACTAGGAAATTCTTATCTTTATTAGACTAACCATTATTTTATTTTCTTTATTTTGTTTTTATATTTAATTTTATATATTTTCTTTTATTGATCTTTTGTGTGGAGTGCTAAATTTTAGATTGTCGACACCATTGAATGGAAAAGTTACCACTGGCAAGGCCTCTAGTATTATAAAGAAGAAGGAGTGTCAAACTATGATAGTGTAGGTGATTAGACGAGCTAGGAACATCAATGGAACTATAACTATAGATTTAGTTGGATAGAACAACCACACCAATTCTGGCACAATAGGAGCCACTTTGGGCTATCCTTACTCATTTATAATTATCAATTGTCCACAGAAGAACAAAGATTGGCATTGAATTAGGACTTAAATGAATTTATATATAAAAGTAATGCTAATCAAGAAATATTTGAAGCTAACGATGAGTCATAACTTGCACTATGTTAGATCTTAAATAAATTAATAGTTACAATAATGTCAACCAAGAATGAGTGGAAGCTAAAGAGGATTCTAGACTAGCCTTATGTAAGGTTTTAAGAGAATTTATTTCTAGTAGCAATACTAGCCAAGAAGAATTAGAAACTTCTCACCATAACTTTAAAGTCCAGATGGCAAAGTTATATGAATTAGTTAACAACTATAAGGAAGTTGAATAAACTAACATTGCAAAAGAAGAACCAATGGAGCAATAATTTATTAATTCAATCAAAATCGAAGAGGAGCTGTAAATTAAGTCTAGTGTGGATATTAAAGAATTAGTTGAGGATAAGGGCATCAACGAATTTATGGACTCTTTTAGGATATTGGTTTTTTTTTTTTTTTTGTATTACAAACGTTGAGCATTAAATAGGTGGTGTACATCACTATTTTATACCATAGAATAGTGCAAAAGGTAGAAATTGTGAAAGATGAAATCTAGCAGTAGGTACAATAAGTAATAACGAGGTGGCACATTATCATAAAGATGAAGAATAAGCTTAGGACAATGAATCTAAAAAGGGGATTCAAATATGCTAACATTAAGGTCTATTTAAAAGACCTTAAGGAAGTCCTTGTTAGGAGGCAACTCAATAGTCATCCTATCTCTACTGATTTCTTTTTATTTGAATTCTTAAAATTTATTGCATTTAGGTTTACATTTTTAGTATGTTTCATTTGATTACATTTGCATGCGCGTGAGTGTGTATTTTATGTTCCTTAAGGTTTTTAATCAGGTTGGTTACAATTTTGTGTCAAATAAGAATTATTTTGTTCCAAGCTATCCCACTCTCTCTCAATTACCTAATCTAAATCAACCATTTATTGATGTTAAACAATCTATAGGTGATCTTTTTTAATCAAAATTTTGGTGATAATTGTGGTTCTGAGTATCTATAAAATTTGGGTTAATGTCCATTGTGCTTAAATTGATTATGAATGCATGTTTGTTCATTAATTGTGTTTGTTATTGTCATAGATTCCTAAAGAAGTTTACATGTTGATTGTGATTGATAAGCACCTCATTATCTTTTATGTTATGCTCAGTTGATGAGTTTAACATACTATTTTGATACTTTCGATTAAACGGTTGATAAGTTTGAATGATTCCTAAAACTTGGAATTGAGTAATTATAGAATACATTACATGAATTATTATTTTGAGTGAATTATTTATTTCAGGATCATTATAATTTTTATAAGTGAGTATAAGGCTTATGGATTATGGTGTTGAGCACGAATATGGTTACTTACATTTGCTTTAGTGTTAACTACAACAAACTCAATAGGAAGAGCATATGGGGAGAAGTTATGCAGTTTTAACCTTGACCATAGTTAATAAACCACTGGTTATGATTATAAAACCGCCGGTTATGGTTTATGAACATCTATAAACCTTAACTTAACATTCAGTTTACAGTTTAGGTTACGGTTTAAAAACTACTAGTTAGAGTTTAATTGCCAGTTTAACTACCAGTTTAACCATAATCGTTGTTTTATTAATTTTAAAATTTTATTTTCAAACTTAAAAATTTTTAATTTGAAATTTTAAAAAATTGTCAAATATAATAAGTTGGATGTAAAAATATAAAGTTAAATGAATTAAAATATATGCCAACTATATATAAATTATTAAGAAAAAATTAAATAAAATAATGGGATTGAACTCAATTTTAAAAATTAATCATTATTAGAGGTTATAATTGTTGTGAAAAAATTATATTGATAAAAAAGTATTTATAGTTATAAAAAATAAAAAAATTACACAAATTACAAAAACTGTTAGTTGGCATGTGCCAACGATTAATGCCAACCAACCTTAGCACTAACGGTTAGTGCCTTAGCTAGTGCCAAGGTTGGCACTAACAGCTAGTGCCAAGCACTAATCATTAGTGCCAGCTATACGGTTAGTGTTTATGTTGCGTTGGTTAGGTGACTTTAAAATTAATGGGTGTTTGAAATGATTTTTGCTTTTAAAACCAACGTACTTTTGAGGTAAGTGCACCTATCGCAAAAGTAATAAAGTGGAGTAAAATTTAAAAATTCGAGTGTCGATCCCACGGGGAATTGAGTACTTAATTACCAGGTTGATTAGATTACAATTATTTAGGAAAATCTAAAGAAATTGATTGAAAATTGAAAAAAGCTTAAAACTTGGATAGTTTAGCTTAAACACTTTGAAAACAGTTTTTAATTGATTCTGAAAAATTCTGAAAATTACCAAATGTTTAAAGGAGCTATGGATTTGATGTTTGATGAGTTATTTAAGTTTAAAAATAGATTTAATGTCTGATTAAAGCCCTTCACGAAATCAAAACAAAGCTATGGTTAAGACTTTGCTTTTTCTCCATTTAATC
>JAOXYD010000136.1:12249335-12260467 GCA_028565735.1 Pinacopodium congolense
TACATTATATATGTATATATATTATACATACATATATAATATACATAATTATTATCTAATTATTATACATTATATATTGTATATGTATATATGTTATAATAATGTATATAATATATTTATTATTTATTATTTAATTTATATTATAATTATTATGTCATTATTAATATAATATTATAATAATATAATATAGTATAACATAATGTAATATGTTAATATTCTTATAATATAAGAATTGTTTTAGAGTAATTTTATAAAATAAGAATGTGTTTTTTAAGTTTATGAAATTCATTTGTAAATCTAAACTATTTTGGTGGAATTTGAATTAGTTATATTGAATTCCATAGAATTTAAATCTCATAATTAAAATAAACAATTTTTTGTATTTCAAATACAAAAATTTATAATTACAAATGAATTCCACAAAATTTTATGAAATTCATTTGTCCAAACATATGCGAATGCAATACTTCATCCCTCAAGGCAAATTTTCCCTTCAAAGGGTAGACGTTTTTCTAGCTTTTGGTTGATCGGAATTGGTCGGGATGGGGATGGTCCCTTGACACACAGAATCTGCACCTAGCACTTGCTTCAAAGTTTATGTGAGGAAAAGGTTTGACCTACAGCATCATTTACTTGTTTCTGTATCACGGAAACATAAAGACAAGACCCAGAATAGGCTACTAAGTTTGAGATTTAGACCTTCAACCACAGGACTGAAGCATAAACACTGTCAAGCACAACGATGTTCTGAATTTTCCAAGCACAGGAGGTTGAGGATTTAATACAACTATGAAATTCACAAAAATAATCCATGAATTTAGAAAAGTGATGTCCCTTTGCCCTTCTTGTCTCCACCAATCTCAAAATGCTTGCACCTCTGCATAAACCACAGAAAGAATGAACACATCAGGAAGGATAAAAGCAATAGAACACTATATGCTAAAGCAGAGTAACTGAAGACGTAATAAACCTTTATAGGATGTTGAGACACGTGCTTGCAGCTCTGGCATTGCAACCGCAACACAATCTTCTTAGTAGTTTTGGCCTTTTAAGAAAAAACAATCATTAACAACAAATCACAAGAAACTCCTACATTGATTGGATTATGCACAGAAGATAACGTAACAGCATTATCTATTACCTTTTTGTGGAACACGGGCTTGGTTTGTCCACCATAACCTGATTGCTTGCGATCGTAACGCCGTTTTCCCTGAGCAGCGAGGCTGTCTTTCCCCTTTTTGTACTGGGTCACCTTGTGCAATGTGTGCTTCCTGCACTCCTTGCTCTTGCAGTATGTCTTCTTCGTCTTTGGAACGTTCACCTGCAATGGGTGAGTTACACACTGACTCAGTTTCTTTTTTTTTTTTTTTGTGAAAAAAGATTAAATCACATTTAGAAAAAAACATAAAATGGAAAACCTCCTGCCCACGACAAGATAAAACACAGTTAAGTATCGTGTGCTACAGAAATGAATAAAGCAACTAACCATTTTCTACTCTGTTCTTGAATCTGAACTCAGTGGCTGAACACAGACAAGACCTCAAATCTTCAACCCTAGTTCCGTACATTTATTGAAATGGGTGGGAGACGTCGTGTTATAAATGCCTAAAACCTCAGCCCATGGGCTTGTAATGCCCCATTGGATCTAATTGGGTCTGGATTTTCGGGCGGGTTAATGTATGAGAGAATCAGAACCCTGCCCACGGTAGACTTGGAGAGTAAGACATAAGAGATCACTTACCGAAGGAGCTACAATATTACATGGCAATTTCAAATTAAATCACACATTGCTTAAGAACGTTTCCTTATATTAGGACTTCGCAAAATTTCTCTAGCTTAGCTTAGGCTTAGTTTGCCTGAGCACTTCTAGGGCATGTAGTAACCATAACCATGTTGGTTCTGACTTGATTGCATAAATTTTGGATTGGATTTGTAAGAGAAGTGCAGTTTTGGCAGCAGCTTAAGCATATCCTTTGAAAGACTTTAAACCATTCGTGGGGACTCCCTAACTGCACTTTGAATTAAAAAACATATTATTTCTATAGGATTATGGAAACATCTCAGTTCCCAGCTATTGAGTTTATAGATTGACATGATCAGTATGATGTAGTCATTTATGATCATTATTTCAAGTACACATATTAACTTTTATCAATCCTCACTTGGATCTCAAATGGTACTTGAAAGAGTTAGCATAATTATCCTTAATAATCATAATTATGTCAATAAAAAGAATATTGTCCAATTACTTCTTCTTTTTTTAATGTTCTAACTTTATAAGAACTAGATTGATTGTTTCTAGTTTTAGAAAATGTTAACGAATTAAAACAAATAGATGAAAATATAATTACTTTATTAATATAAAAAATGAGTGTTCTAAAATTTTTAACTTAAACAATAATATAACATGATTTTATAAACAAATTATAAAAAAATATTTAATTTGTTTTTTGGTTTTTGAAATAAAATATATGTACTATTGATTACTTAAAATTGTTGAAATTTTCATTATATAATATTCTTGATTTTTTATTTTATCCATTGAATTAAATGTTTATAATTGATAAAATTCAAAATAAAGTGATATAGGATCAATATATCTTAATTAAGTTGTCTCAACTTATTAATAATTGAAGTGTATATTGGATTAAAGGAAGTTCTAATCTTTGTTTTGATAATAACAAAACATATATTCTACTAATTATTTAAATATTTGATGTAAGGTTAAAAGATAGCTACATATGATGATGAAAGACTAAATTTGCAACTCATAATTAAATAAAAAGAAAGATCAAGTATTATATAAGATTCAAGATCTCTTGTTCTATATCTTAAGCATGTGTAAGTGTCACTTGAAATTTAAATATTCTAAGGGCTTAGAATTTTCTCTCACACAATTCATAAGTTTTTACTTTTGCATAAAGTTTTCTTTTAGTACTTGAATCAATATAGCAATTGAAAAAGGCTTTTAATTATGTTTTGAAAATATTTTAAATTAAGTTTGATGTTAGGAAAACTTTTAGAGATGTTTGAAAATGTTTTGTAGTTTTTATTAAAGAGATCAATAGTTGTTAACAGTGACACTGTTGATACACGATGTAACTATCGTTTTAGTCATTGTCCTGTAAAAACTTTCCTTTTTCATTTCAATCCAGAAAATTTCTCTTCTCAAATCGTCATCTGAGTCGTTTAATGGCTCTTACACATTGAAACCCTATTTTTACCTTAACCAAGTCGCAAAAGTGTTGGGGGAGAGAGAAGAGAGAGAAATAAGTTTGTTGAGTGATCTTTATAGAATCTCATCACCTTTATCAAGTTTCATACCATTCTTATACTATCAATATTCAATCCATCTTTGCTAGCTCCATATTCAGTTTTGTGCTTCTAAACCCCAGTTCTTAATCTTTATTATCATATTAAAGAGTTTATTTCATGTATTCTATTCTGATTGTTATTCTTATGCAAGGATTGATAACTGAATATTCACCGCTACTAAACTTCCTCAATTGTCTTGTTTGATTGTTGCTTTGAATTTTTGTTTAAACATTCCAGACCTATTTTTAAGCCTTAAATTTATTTTTTTTCTTGATTCTTTAAGGTCTTAGGAGTGTTATAAGTCAATATTTATCATTTAATTGTACTTTTAAGATGAGTTTTCATTCTTACAAGACTCTATACTTAAATTTGTTAAATGTTGATACAACCTTATGTTCAATCTGATTTCACTTATTTTTAGTTAAGTTTTTGGATGATTAATTGAGTCTTTTGCATTTTTTAAAGTCTCTAAGAAGCCCCTAAATTTTATCTTGGACATATTCATTTCTATTTGTGTTTCTTGGTATAAATCGTTATATACATCAAGCTTTAAGATGTATAAATTTTCTGTATTTCATATATCTTCATAGTTTGTGTTTTAAATATGATTTTTAAGTTTTTAAATCATCATATTATGTTTCATTAAGGTTTATATAGGGACAATGAGCATACATTTCACTTTTACACAATTAAAAGCCCTTAGTTTATTGTGCTTTAAGAGAACGACCTTTATAGGTGCATTTTTGTTAACTACTTTGAGGTTAATTTTTTAAAATAACTTTTTGCCACTTAAAAAGATTTGTTTAGACTACTCTTTGCTTGATAAAAAGATTTTCAAAGGCTCTTTTTTTCTTCGAAAAATTATCATAAGATTACTCTTCACCTTTAACAAAGAAGATTTTGATATGTAAGGGTTGTTCTTCACCTATTGAAGAAGATTGTAATTGGTACATTGATGATAGTGCAAATTCCAACATCTTTGGTGTTGATAGTACATTAGGAAATGTTAATATTGTTAAACCACTATAAATTTTGATGTCTCTTCTCTTCCTTGTCCTCTTTATATTACTGTTAAGTGTACTCCTAAGTTTATATCTCATTGTGATATTGATTTATGCATTTATTATTAATCACTTATGCAATTATTCAAACTTTACAATATTGAAGTTTTATGCCATTGATTTACCTTTATGTTGGTGTTAATTGTGCAAGGGATTCACTCATATAATGTTGTTAATTATGAAGGGAAATTGACTATTATATTTCTATAATTTTTACCTTAGATTTTCATACATTGAGTTTCAATTGTTACATATTCATTAAGACATTGCTTCAGGGTGAATTTGTGCTTAGGAGTAGCACATTAATTGGTTTTAGGTTGCCCAAAATTTTAGATTAAGATTAATTTTTATAATACTCAATTCACCTCTCCCTTGATTGTCGTTAGGACTATCAATTGGTAATAAAGTGAGACTTATATGTTTGTTTAATTTCTAATGAAATTGGAAGAAAAAGATCTCAAATGGTTCTCTTAAATGATTATTTTAGTCAATATGGGTTATATATATAGACTACCTTATTTTAAATGAAATGGCTTCTTTGAATGAAATAGTAGAATGAAAGTCTTTCTTATAGGCCAAGTTTTTAATTTATGTGAAATTATTAAAAATGGCCTTTATGAATTTTCAAATGAAATAGAAGTTTTTTCCTTAAATGAAATAACCATGCATATCTTATATGATGCATTAAATAGAATGCTTTCAATAAAGTTTCCATGTGTTGTTTGGCTAATGATGGTTAGTATAGGTTAGGGCATATTTTTGTAGGTAGAAATGATATGGAAGAAGATATAAAAGAAGTGAAGTGAAGGAAGCCAAAGAAGAGGAATAGGTTCAAAATGTTTATTTTATGGCCTTGATAGAAGAAGCCAGTCATCATCAAATGTTCAAGATAAAGTAAAATGATAATAATGGTGTTACGAATGAATATTTGCCATATGATGATTTAAGACATATTACATTGAAAAGGAAGAAGATTTCTTCCAATAATAAAGAAGTTTTTGAAGAATTTAGATGAATGTATGAATGAGAATAAATGTTTTAAGAAAGAAAGGGATGCTTATAGATTAGAATGTGAGAAGTTGACGACTAAGATGAATGACATACTAGAATCTAGGAATACATACATATTATAAATTGACAAATTAAAGAAGAAAATGAATGGCATGATAGTGTCTAGGAGTGTGAATGTTGTTTCACATTGATAGGGATGCATTTTATAGTATTTCTATATATATTTTAATGTCATTTCATCCCTATTTTGATTTTTAAATGCTTGAATTGTGGTCTTTTGCAGTTTACTTGCAAAACTGACCTTAGGAAACAAATATAAGTTGAAATAACCAAGTTTGGAGTAGAATTGGAGTGCAACTGGAACTATAAGAGATGTAGAACCTATTTTATTACTTAGATTATTATGTTATAAAGTTCTACACTAAATTTGAAGGACATATGACAAGCCATAAAGGACGTATCAAGGGAAGAGTAAGACAGGCTCAAACAAGCATTGGTTTTGGTATAGGTGAATTAGGTGATGCATTAGGTAATATTTAAGACCTCAGATTGCTCTGAAATTTTTGGAATCCAAGATCATCATGTGAGGATCATACATACCAAATTTCATAACAATCAGAGGTGTGTAGAAGGAGTTAGAGTAGAAAAGGTGAAGAGGGACAAAAGTTGTCAAATTTTGGGACTTAAAACTAATTTGTTAAATGATTTTGTTTTTATGATTCTTATGGAAAAACTTGACCAAATGGCTCCAACAACATCCCTAAAATCCTATCAGCCATCCAAGATATATATAAGGGGCTTTAAAATGTGGGGGACAATAGCCATTACCTTTTTATACGTTTTTCTTCTTGTTCTTACTAAATCTCTTAGTGTTCTTAATATTTTAGGTTGGAAATTTATGCTAGTTTAATTTCCTTTCATTTAGTTCCTTATTCTAGATTGTTTTATGCTTTAAATATTGTTTTTGGACAATTTACTTTCTACAATTTTCACATTTATAGATTATATGATGTTTAAGTTAAGTTTTCGATGGATTTTGATCTTGAAAACTATGGAAAATGTATAGATGATAGGGGTAATGTAATGGATGATCTTTTCTTTGATTTCTAGCTTTTATTTTGAGTGTGTTAGCCCAATATCTTATTTTTCTAGGTTGACCAAGGTTGGGTTTTGATGGTTTGATGGATTTATTTGTGGTTTTTGGCTTGTCCTTGATGCTTTTGGATTGGTTGTTACTTTATAGTTGAATTTATGCATGCTTTTAGGTTTCTAAGTGTTTAATTTCAGTTTGCCTATTTTTACTTTGCTATAATGTCTATTTAGGTGTAATTAGTTTGGGGTTTTGATAATTAAGTTGTAATTAGTTGATTATTAGTATAAATGACTTGAGTTTTTCATAAGATTAAGTGTTGAATCTTAGTTTTCATTCTTAGTTTTGAATTTTCTAGCCTTGATTTATTTTAATTAAATATATTTTTGATGATTTAATATCTATTTTGATTAATTTAAGTATGTGTGGCTAGTTTCCTAGGGGTTTGAAGGTATTTTAGGGATAATGGATAATTATTTATGAGAATGTGATTGAGTCCTTTTGAATTTGGTGCTTTTAAGCTTAAGTTGGATTGGAACTTAGGTTTAATGTCAAGGATTAGTTATTATCTCTAGGTTTTATTACCCTTTAGATAATTTCCTAATTCGAAAGCTAGGATTGAGTGTGTGATATGTAATAGTCCATAGTGATTCTTGAAAGTAGTAATAGGCTAGTGGGTAAACTTAGCTAGCTAGTTTAGGGTTCCAATCTTTTAGGTTACACCTTCCAAGCCTGAGAGTAGATGGCTTAAGATAGTCATTCCTTAGTACCTAATACTTCTTTGATATTAGACTAAGAGAGTTTATATGATGTTATAGTGAAGTTAGAGGTATTTCTAGAGTTTGTTAGATTCACCTATTTTTAAAGGACTGAGGGTTTGAGAGTTTGTTCGGATCCATAAGCTAACATCCTAATCAAAACACCATTTATCTAGATTCAAGGATCGATAATTGTCCTGAAATCCTGATGATACCTTCATCCCATTTCATTGTATTCTTATTAGTTCTATCTTATTTTGCATTGTGTTCATTTTATTAGTTAAAGTAATTACATCTTAGTTTGTTTAGTTCTCATCGCATCAATGGTTTTTGTTTTTCTTTATAATATTTGAAATAGAAACTGCTTCCTAACTCCTTATGGTTCAACCTTAGCTCACCCTACTGTATAGTTAGGTTGTTAGGAATTTATTATTTGATAGTTTTATGATGAGATATCACACACGAATGTGATAATGAAGAATTGATAAATAAAAATGTGAGCTTAAAGAATGAAGTGGATGCCTTTAAGGAATCATTGTCTATATTCATAAAAAAGTCAGGAAAATTAGATTGCATGCTAGGAGCTCAAAATAATTCTCTTGATAGATATGGTTTAGGATTTGTTTATGCAAATAAGTCTAATGACACCAAAACTATTTTTGTTAAGGGAAACAATCTAAAAGATAAGGTTATGCCTAAAACATCTTTAGAAAATATTGTATCTTCAACAAAATCACATACTATGAAGAATAATCATGCATTCATGTATGCATCTAAGATAAAAACTATAAAAGATGTGATTGTAGCAAAAAAATAGGCATAATTAGGAATGCATAATCATCTCATGATGAATTTAGGCCTGATGTTAAGCAATATATTCCTACACATTTTCAAGCTTCTTATATACATGATCATAACATTAAAAACTTTTCATATTCATAACTTAGGAGAAAGTTTCATCCAGAATAGAAAATGCATATTGTTAGACCATATATGAGGCAAATTTGGCTAGCTCTTGTTCAAGAATCTCAATTGCATTCTCATACACTTAGAAATGTCCCCCATGAGTATTCTAGGCCAAGGATCATATTTCATTCATGTTCTAGCCTAAAATCATACCAAAAAAGGTCATTTAGGAGGCTATACCTAGAATTGCATATAGAGATAACTTTAGGCAAAATATGTGTTCTTATTATGTTATATATGTTTATGATTTCTATGGTAGATTTGGATATTTAGAAAGGTTTTATTTTGATAAATATAGAAGGTTTTATAGTACACTAAAGGGGTAAGTAATGGAAAGGTAACTAATACTCAAGGACTCAAGATGATGTAGGTACCAAAAGTTTATTAATTTTGTTTTGTAGGTTTACCAAAAATATCTCCAAAGTGTAAAAGAAGAAGAAAATTACCAAGATACATTGTTGAACTAAGGGAAGTAAGAGAAAATACAATTGGTGATACATAAAAAAGGAGATAGACCCTCAGATTGATAGTTTAATGAATTTGCATGATTATTGATGATTTTAGAATGATATTTGGTGATTTAAATGCTTTAGAGTCATGAATAATATGTTGATTTTCGTACATAATTATTTTGATAAATATTCTTGAATGATGATTAATCAATTTAATCAAATTGAATGATAATTGATTGTTTGAATTGTCTTACAGTTGATTTGATTTTCCTCCATGACTGGACCATTACATGATAAGGAAAAATAAGAAGTATGAAAGTATGCTTTGATAAATCTTCTTAGTATGCAATTGATTGATATTTGATAAATTTAATGACTTTTTATTGTTTAATTATTGATGATTTTTTAATTATGAATAGAAGTGCGTGTAGATTTTGTTAGAACAATTTTAGTGATGTAATGAATTTTTGTCTTAATTACGTCTTATTATTTGTTCTTGCTTTGTAAGTGATTGACGATTTATTTATTTGAAGATTTATTTGTTTGAACAAATTTGAGATGATTAATTGGAAGTCTTTAAGTCTTAACATGGTTTTAGAAATCATGTTTAGGAATGCATGAACATGGAATGTAGGTTTTTTTATGTCTTCAAACAAATTGATTGATTCTTGATTATTTGAATAATTCATCGATAATTTTCCAATCACGTTGCATTAAAAATGGAATAAGGAGGCATATAGAAGTTTTTTAGACAAATCTTTAGATGAAAGCATGATGATCAAGATTTTCTTTAAACTTGCTTGCAGTTGTGATATCCTTCATATGGATTTGCACTTGCATATTTTCAAATGAAAAGATATTGTTTTTGTTGAGAGGGAGTTTTAATATTTCTTTTAATGGTTTTACAAAAATTTTTACTAAAGAATGAAGTTTGAAGATTTTTATGAGTTACTCTCATATTTTAGATTCATAAAAAGGCTTGAGAAGTTTGATGGGGCATTTGAATATTTAGTAGACATCATTTGCATTTTAATCATTTTTGTGTGATATTTGATGCATTTTGTAATGATCTCTTAAATTCCATAAAGATATAATGGTATCTTTTTTTCTGAACGATTCTTGAACTTGCACATGATTTTTGAAGCTTTGAAATTTCGGATACTTATAAGCTTGCATATGTCATTAGAATAAGAGTTCGTGAATTTGATGCGTTTGAACTTGAAAATATATGTGGTGTTAGGTTATGTTCTACGTATAGAGAGTTTGAATTTCTTAATAACTGCATGAACTTTATAAATAATAACACTATTGATAGAACTTGAGTTTTTAAAATAAGCCTTGAAGTATTAATGACATTTAATAATCTCATTAGATTTACTATTGACTTCATAAAATGATCATTTTAGTAATATTTTTTTATTCATGTGTTTAGGAGGAGTCATTATGTTTTTTTTTATTTTTGAATTTGGTGCTTTAAATTAAAATTATTGTATGAGTTAAAAATTGATGTTGCGTAAATGTTTTTGGTTGATTTAATACTTAACAAGATCAAATAATTTAATTAATTAACCTCCAACTCAAATTCAATTAAAAAATAACAATACTACAGCATACCAACCAACAAGTAATATAATTAAAGTATTTTTAAGACTCCGAGTGTCAAACCTACAGGGAATTAAAGTGATTATTAAGGTAATTAGATTTCAATTATCTAGAGAACTCAAGAATGCTAAAATTAAAGGGAACTACTAAATTAACTTAAAAATAACTAAGCTAGCCTAGGAGCTTCCAAACAATGCCTTTGAAATTAGATTAAATTAAGAATTACCAAATTGACTAATTAGCTAAGGCTTATGCTTTTAATGACTTAATTAAGTTATAAAACAGGTTTGGAATGCCTAATCTAGGGTCTTCACTGACTCAAAATATTACTATAGTTAAGTCAATGCCTTATCTCTTACTATGTTAAATTGAAGTTTAGTTATTCATTAACTTAATAGACATTAGGCTTAAAGTTCAGGAAGTTCTAATTCTAAATTCCATAGTCAACACTAAAACCCTCATGATTAACCAAACTAAATTTCCCAAATTCTTGATTTAAACCATATTGTTTACTGATTTTTCTAATGATCGAATTTCTCAAATCTTTAATCATCTTTCATCTTATCTTAAGTGATCAAGTCAAGACAAGATTTAAGATCTTAAATAAACAAAGATTAACATCTAAACATGTGTTTAGAACTCAACTAAATTATTAAAGAACCTATCCTTAGTATGAAATCAACTTAAAACATCATACATAAACAAGAAATTCTAGATTTAATATTGAACAACATATTATTGAACATATATGAACAAATAGTATGAAATAAGTGAAAGAAGAGTTTAGATTGCACCAAATATTGATCCAAAGTGATAAACAACATTCAATAAACTTAATAAACTTTTGGAATCCCCAACATTAGTGCTTGAGAACAAA
>JAOXYD010000136.1:12260567-12280981 GCA_028565735.1 Pinacopodium congolense
TTTATTTCAGCTAGCTTTTGGAACAATATTCTATACAATCTAGTCAGAAAGAAATAATAGACTCATAAGTCAAGAAGGTGTTTAAGTAAAATGTTTTATGTTGTGGTTTAGTTTCATTCGGCTATTTGTGTGGTTTTTAGGTCGGTCGACCGAATGATAGATAAAGGTCTATTGGTTGATCGAATGACTGGATTGATCGACCGAAGCAAAGAGTGAAGGCCTATCGATCGACCAAACCAAGAGATCGGTCGACCGAATAAAATTAATGTTGCATAATACACACATGTCTTGTAATATTATACAATGGATAAAAACAATAAGTATTAGACTATTATGTTTTGTCTGTTGGACAAACGGTAATATTACCATTGCATAACGGATACATAGAAAATGTTAAGTATAAATAAGATGGGTTTGTTTTATGGGAGAAAGAGTTTAATACTTGTGAAGTATTGACAATATCTATTATTCTTTATAGAGTCGATATTTGAGTTCAAGATTTATATGAATTTTATCTTTAATTTGATAAGAATAAAAGTAAGTCCCAATTAGGTTATAGTTACATAGAATATCATTATTTGAGTTGAAAATATTCAAATATAGCATTAATTATTGATCAAGCCTTAACACATTTTTTCATTTAGTGAAAATGATTGTTTGAATCATGAAGTTATTTAATAAATTAGGTATAGTTCTTTGTATTGTTCGAACAATAATGTGCTTTAGAATATAAGAGTCATTAGACATGCAAAAGTAACTATGGTTTCATTAATGATCTAAGGATATATTTTAACAATTCTTCTTAATTATAATGATAATTAAGAAGAAAGTTGTAACATTCAAGCAAGTGCTAACTAAAGATAATCTTGTAAAATTCTCTCTTTGAGGCACTGTCTGAGCAGTAGCTTGATTACAGATTATTAGTTTATTGTAGATTTATAACATATTTTATCAAAGGCATTATTTATTTTATTCATATTTATTTAATTGATTAATATATAAGATAAATTTTATGGGATAAATATATGAAGCCATTTTAAAGTTATTTTTCTTGCAATTTGATATAGTATAAAGGAGATAAATACAGTAATATTATCTCATACGATTTGCTTTGTTAATTGCATGAATAATCTAATTTTTATTATTTTTATTATTGAATAATTTTCAATATAAAGATTCAGATAATACATTCAATACTCATTTTATGATATAATTAGTTGCCTACGGTTATTTTCAATGCATGATGGTACAGTGTCACATATTTTTATATGTCGATACAGTTGTTATGTAGGATAACATACAGAAGTATCTCCGATACTTGAGAAAATGGTTTACATACCGATAAGAATGTAGTCACCACAGTGGCCTTTCGAGTTGGTATGAGAATTATGTTTGCTTGCATATTGAGAGATGTCTCTTATTTTGTATTTGGTCATTCAGCCCATAGATGTTTACCTTATATGTACATAAAGACATGTTGTGGTGGAAAGCCGATACTTGAGTGATCTATATACCCACAGGTGGTAGACTCATGAGAGTTGATGACGTGTACTCCGACCGCTTTTATGTGGAGGTCTTATACATGTGTTATGTATTCTGCCCACAGATATTTCATGATATATGGATAGGATGCTCGGTTTACCTTTTATGGCTTTAGGTATAAATGTTTTCCTACATTTGTACTAATCATACATTATTTATTTTTGCAGTCACCTTTCCGATGAATGGATGCATACTTACAGT
Organism: Pinacopodium congolense; assembly: GCA_028565735.1. Classification (NCBI taxonomy): domain Eukaryota; kingdom Viridiplantae; phylum Streptophyta; class Magnoliopsida; order Malpighiales; family Erythroxylaceae; genus Pinacopodium; species Pinacopodium congolense. The sequence goes on from JAOXYD010000136.1 coordinate 12,262,311, forward strand.
TGAATTGCTAAGTAATAACAATCTCGCTAAATGGAAAGAAGACGTAATTTTTGCATTAAGGGTGGCTGATCTGCATTTAGCGTTAACAACTGATGAACCACCTCCAATAAATCCTTTCAGCAGTTTTAAGATAGACAAAGTCAGTTATGCAAATTGGAAAAAGATAAACATGATTTCTTATCTGACGATTAAGAAGTCCATTCCAAGCAACATTTTCAATGGACTTCCGAGTATGACCTCAGCAAAGAAGCTCATGAAAACTATATTACAGACATACAGTGCCTCTCCTAGTGGTGAGGTAATGTGTCTGATCATAAGATTGTTTTCCATGAGATATACAGGAACTAGGGGAGTAAGACCGTACCTTTTGAGCATGGTGGACTTATAGAAGAGGCTTGAGGCGATGGGTTTTCCTCTTTCTGAAAAGTTTATAGTGCATTATGCACTTACGACTCTTCTAAAGGAATTCACATACTTAGTTACTATTTTTACGAATTAGCGTGAATCTTGAGATATTAGTACTCTGATATCTTATTGTAGAGCTGAGGAAGAGAAGCTAAGTGCCACATCGCAAGCAACATTGATCACGACTCATCCAAAGGGTAAGGCAAAGGCTTTCAAACCCAAAGGCAAAGCTCCTCAATACCCTGCAGTAAAAGGTCCTAGTCAGACTAGTGGGACCAAGGAACAAGAAAAAGCATGTATGTTCAAATTCTTTTGGTGTAAGAAGAAGGGACACAAAAAGAAGGATTGTTTCAAGTACAAGACTTGGAAGAAAAAGAAAGAGTAATCAGGTAACTTTTTTGCCCTTGTTATTCATGAATCCAATGTTACTTTAGCTACATCTAGTTTTTGGTGGCTAACTAGTGGAGCTTCTACTCATGTTACTTCCACATTACAGGAGTTCAAAACAAGAAGGAAGCCGAATCAAGATAAGTTAAAGCTCATAGTTGGCAATAATAAAGAAGTCGCTGTGAAATTTGTTGGACTGATGTGTTTGATTTTAGATTCAGTCTTTGAGCTTGTATTGCAAAACACATTTTATGTACTGTCTTTTAGAAGGAATTTGATTTCTGTATCCGTTTTAGATAAAGAAGGATACATTTTTGTAATCAATGATTCTACCATTAAATTATCATATGATGCAAAATATATTGGTACAGCTTTCTTATCATATGGATTATACAGAATGTGTTTAACTCCGGACAAATTCTATTCTACTTCTTACATAACTGAAAAGACTGTTGCAAAGAGGTATATCATAAAGGATAAATCATACATATTGTGGCATAAGTGATTGGGTTACATCTTTAAAGAAAGAGTTGAGAGATTGATGAAGGATGACATTCTTTCAACTCTTGATTTTTAAGATTTAGAGACATGTGTTGATTGTTGTAGAGGTAAAATGACCAAAATAAAGAATAAAAATTCCAGGTACAGTTCTGAGGTATTGGAAATCATCCATACGGATATTTCGGATCCTTACTCACTCACAATTTGTAGATCCAGGTATTTTGTGACTTTCATTGATGAATTTTTCCACTACAATTATGTTTTCTTAATTAAAGAAAAGTCTGAAGCACTTGATAAATTTAAAGTGTTTAGGACTGAAGATGAAAAATAATTGAGAAAATTCATCAAGACAATCAGATCTGGTCGAGGAGGAGAATATTATGGCAGACATGGAGTTACGGGACAAGAAAAAGGTTTGTTTGCCAGATATTTGAAAAATTATGATATAGTTGCTCAGTTTACTATATCAGGTAATCCTGAACAAAATGGTGTAGCTAAAAGGCGCAATCGCACCTTAAAGGATATGATAAGAAGCATGTAAAGCAGGACTAACCTTCCAGAATACCTTTGGGATAAAGGCATAAAGACAGTCTTGTACATTTTGAACAGAGTTCCCAGTAAATCAGTACCAAAGACCCCATTTGAGTTGTGGAAGGGATGGAAACCATCCCTGACCCATATCCGAGTTTGAGGTTGCCCAGCTAAAGTATGATTGTATAATCTGAATGAAAATAAGTTACATTCTCGTTCTACTCATTGCTATTTTATAGGATACCCTGACCACTCTAAAGGCTACAGATTCTATTATAGAGAAGGAGGTTCCAGAATTCTAGAATCACAAACAACGAAGTTTCTAGAATTTGATGTGGTTGATGAAATTTCTCATCCTAATAGTTCTGATCCAGGTAGTATTCAGATGGCCATAGTATTGTATCCTACATCCATTCAAATATGATCAATGGATCCTGAACTTAGTTACATACCAGTACAAAATCAGGAACCAGTACATACTATGGATAATATTGATACAGTTCCTGAGGTACAAGCTCCAGTTGATCAAACTCCAATAAGAAGATTCGATAGGATAAGGAGACTTACTATAGGATAAGGAGGTCTACTATCTTATCAGATTATATGGTTTATCTTAGGGAGAGTGATCATAATATTGGTCAGATTATAGATCCAGTGATCTTTACAGAAGCTGTTTCTAGTCCTCATGTAGATTTGTGGTGGGATGCAATGAAAGAAGAGATGAAATCACTAAAACAGAATCAAGTATGAGAACCTGTTAACTTACCTCAAGGTTGTAAAACCGTAGGGTGTAAGAGATATATAAAACCAAGAAGGATTCGTAAGGTAAATTTGAGCGGTTTAATGCTAGATTGGTGGGTAAAGTATTCACTCAAAGAGAAGGAGTTGATTTTAATCTCACCTTCTCTCCAATATCCTCTAAAGATGCTTTTAGAGTGATTATGGAATTAGTAGCTCATTATGATCTAGAGTTACATCAGATGAATGTCAAGATCACTTTCCTGAATAGAGATCTTTATGAAGAGGTCTATATGGTACAACCTGAAGGTTTTCAATAAGATGACATGAGTCATCAATTCTGCAAATTGAGGAAGTCATTATATGGTTTAAAGCAAGCTTCCAAAAAATGGTACCATAAGTTTAATGAAGTAATTACCACCTTCGATTTTGTGGAAAACAAAGTGGAAAGATATTTGTATTCCAAGATTAAAAATTGTAAGATGATCTTTCTACTGTTGTATGTGGACAACATCTTACTAGCATCAAATGGTTTGGGCATGTTGCATGAAGTTAAGTAACTTTTGTTCAAACAATTTGATATGAAGGATCTTGGTGAAGCATTTTATGTCTTAGATATTCAGATTCACCGAGATAGATCTCAAAACTTGTTGGGTTTCTCACAAAAGAAATATATAGAGTGTGTGTTGTACAGGTTTCATATGGAAAACTGTAAACCTTGTGTAGCATCGATCTCTCGTGGAGAGAAATTATCTTTGACTCAGTGTCCAAAGAATGAAATTAAAAGGGAAGTCATGAAGAATATACCATATTCTAGTATAATAAGTAACCTGATGTATGCACAGGTATGTACTAGACTAGATAGTGCATTCATTGTAGGTATGTTGAGTAAGTATTTATCTAACCCATGTATGGACCACTGGAATGCAGTAAAATGAGTTTTGAGATACCTTCAAGGTATCAAGGATTATATGCTCGTATAATGGAAGGTTGAAAGTTTAGATCTGATAGGATATACCGATTCAGATTTTGCTATGTGTCTAGATGATAGGAAGTTCACTTCAGGTTACATCTTTATACTAGTAGATGGTGTAGTCTCGTGAAAGAGTGTCAACCAGACACTCGTAACATCATCTACTATGTATACAGAGTTTGTTGCGTACTATAGGGCTACTTTACAGGCAATATGGTTAAGAAATTAAATTTCTAAAATGTATGTAGTACAGTCAATTGCTCGACCAATACAGTTGTACTGTGATAATCTTTCTGCGGTATTATTCAGTAATAACAATAAGAATATTACAGAGTCGAAGTATTTAGAAGTCAAGTATTTGACCATAAAGGAATTAGTGCAGAAAGGTGACATTCCAGTAGAGCATATTTCAACAGAAAATATGCTCGCAAACCCACTGATTAAAGTACTATGACCCATCAATTTTCAAAGACATTTTGACAATATGGGTGTCCAGAAGTCTTTTAACAGTGTTAGTTAAGGGTATACAAATTCAAAGTCTAAAGATTTGTGTCATTTTTAAGCATTTTGAGGTCATTGGGCATTATTACAGCATGACTTTAATTATGTCTCCAGATACATACAGTTATCTTGAAATACCATAAGTATATTGAGATATAATGAGATAAAAGTGCTCATCTTATATGGATATCTCTAAATGCGGTGTCCCAAACACCTAAAAAACACATAAAATAAATATAGAGAGGGAATGAAGTTTGTAGAATCTGCAGACTTAGAGAGAGAGAGAGAGAGAGAGAGAGAGGAGAGAAATCAGAGAAAAAATTTGTGCTGTCTTTCTTCTCTTTTCTAATGCTTAGTTCTTATAATAACTCAAGTAACTGAACATCAAGACTATATATAGCAAGAGCAGGAGATCTAGCATTGGTCATTATAAACAGTTTTGTATTAGACAACTCCATCACAGTTTAATAACCTGTTTGCCCACACTAATAGGGTCACATTTTCTTTTAGACACATATTATCCATATAGACCATTAATTCAATAAATTATTTTTACTTAATCCAATTAATGTTATCCAATTTACAAATATAGAGAGGGAATGAAGTCTGTAGACTTAGAGAGAGAGAGAGAGAGAGAGAGAGAAAGGAGAGAAGTCAGAGAAAAAATCTGTGTTGTCTTTCTACTCTTTTCTAATCCTTAGTTCTTATGATGAATCAAATGACTGAACAAGTAAAACTATATATAGTAAGAGCAGAAGATTTAGCACTGGTCTTTATGGACAGTCTTTTATTAAACAACTCCATTACAATTTAATAACTTATCCGCCTACGTTAATAGAGTCACATTTTATTTTAAATATATATTTATCCATATAGACTATTAATCTAATAAATTATTTTTAATTAATTCAATTAATTTTGTCTAACTTAAATTATGAAACAATTAAATGAACTGTCACTTAGCAAAATTATTCCAACACATTTGCTACACTAGAATCTCACCCGCTTTGAAATTCTCGTCTTTCCTATTAACGTTGTTCATGGTCCAACTTCTGAAAAGTATAGCATATATATATATATATATATGTATACACAAATATTAGTCATGAGCTGGGGGGCGACATTCCCTATATCATCTCTGCTAGAAGTTAACTGCATTTTTAAAATTCGAGAACTAGTAGTCGGTACCAAGTAATGTTGTACGAGTGATAATCGACTGAGTCCATGATTTAGAGGCATCAACCTTGTAATACTATGAAAGTTGACTTCCTAAATTTTCAATTATTTAAACTGCAAGTCTGCAACTTGAAAACTTATGAATCTAATCATTGACCTTAATTCCGGTGATTTCCAACCTTAATTAAACACTCGCGTTGTCTTGTTATATTGATCAGTATGAACATGTTTCCATCTATCCATTGCCACTTTGACGTACAAACCGTTCTTAGATGACTATCTTAATTTGATTCCTTTTCTTGAATCAAGCTATTCGTTTCTAACAAGATTCCTAGTATAATACCACGTAAATTACACAAAGGTCTCTTCCAACGCATTTAGATTACAACTAAGCAACAGTAATATCAACATTTATATGTCCCTTTCAAAGACCTTACTTAGTAGTTTCCAATCTGATGCTTTTATTTCTTTTTTCTCGTTGATAGTTGTCTCAAAATTACAGCTCCCGTGAATTCCCATCTCCAATATCGCATGTTGCAAGGTTTTGGGTTACCATGAGAATGTGATAGCTGAAGCTTAGGTTTTATCTAACGTCTCTACAAGTCAACAGGATCTGAAGACGGTACATGAGAGAGTTTTGTTCCAAGATCAAGTTTTATTTCCTTATGCTTCATTAATCTGAAGGCTACATTGAATTTTGAATTTTGACAAGATCCAATACTCGTGCAAGTACAACTTTTACTAGTGCAATAAGCAATGGTTGATTTGTGGTAAAGACAAGTAATTTTCCATGCACTAATTTTAAATATTGACGTGTAAAGAATCTAGAGATGCGTGGCTCCTGATAAAAGTTTGAATATTTCTATTTGTATTTTTATAATACTAAGTTCAAAAGGAACAATTTTGTTAGTGCAGTCGAGATTGCATACTTATTACTTTCAAATAACTAGCATTTTAAAGTACGTCTAGGCCAATCAAAAGGAATTTGGGTGGCATCATATTATTACTGCAAAATAAAAGTCAACTACTTTTTTCAGAGTGGATATAGATGCTCCAAGTTTCAGGCATCCTGTAAAAAGCCAATACTTGATTAAATCCAGCTATACGAGTGTACAATTAATTTTGTCCATTGCTTCTGGTTACTCTTCCATAACAAATATCGTCTGCATATTATATATATATATATATATATTGTATACTTCTTCTAGAACTTATTAATATCATGTCAATTTAATGAACAGTTTGATAATGATATTAATTTTGATTGCGTGATAACTTTTATGGGTTTTGGTATAATGGTTCAAAGCTCGGGTTATTATGACAATTTAATACTCGAGATTAAAGTCTAGGCTTACTAAAGTAATGACTTCTCCCTGTACTATGTAGGACTCAACAATTTGTGCCACTTGTATGTTTCTATTTGCTTGTTTTGATTATTGTACGAGCATAGCATACTTCCTACTTTATATGAATTTTCTTGTTTATTGCTCGGTAGTAAGCGTGTTCTCTTAACCATTTTACAAATTTGTGTAATCTATTTTTTAAATATATAAAAAATTAATTAATCATATTGAAAAAAAAAAGGTACTCAGTACCAATTAAAAATTTGAAATTAAAATATTTTATACTAAATTTAAATACTGATTAATATCGATCAGTATTAATTAGTATTGTAAATATATATAGTATTGATTAATATTGGTAGGTATAAAAAAATTTTAAAAAATTCTTTTAAAGAAAATTTTATATTTTAAATTTTAAATTTTATAAAATTTAAAAATTAATTTATAATTTTAAAAATTACTTAAAATAATATTAATATTAATTAATATCGATATAACATTATTTTAAAATTAAATCTGATATTAATACTAATATAATATTTAATACATTGACTCATAATTACGATCCGTGGAATATCGTAAAAAGAGAGGGGGGTCATGTGTCAATTCCTAACAGAAGAGTACGATCTTTTTGTTTTTTTAAATAAAATATCATGCCCGCTCCACATAGACAAGAAATCGAGAACCACAACAAGATCAACTTCCCTCGTATAATTCGTAATGTATAATTATAGTCCGAAATTAATGATAAAGAAAGAACCCAAGAAAGCAAAGACAAAACGACGGAGATAGTTTGTTCTCATGGGTGATAGAGAGATTGGCATCAAGTGACGTCGTCGTGTATATATAAGGCTCCTCAAGAAAAAGCCTTCCTCACCTCACCTATGGTCCTCAGCAGCTAGTCCTTTTTACTCTTTAGCTCTCTCTTTTTCTCAGGTCTCCTTTACCAATGTAATAGTCACCATCTAGATCTTTCACTCCAATTCATCTTCTTCCACTCTACAGAAGCACCTTCCGTATCTGAATGGCTATGGGGATGCTTCCTTAATTGGTTTCACGTCCTGTTACCTACGGTTTTCTATTATAGTCTTTTTTCTTTTTTAAATTTGATTTCTCTTTTTCTTTCTCTATCTCTTCTTCCCTTGGTTGATGGTGATAACCTAGGAAAAACCGGTGGTTTGTTGGTCTTTGTGTGTGAAATATCAATCTTTTCCTATTCATGGACAAACTTTTAGTTCCAAATAGTTATTACCTAGTGACGGTTCCTTTCAGACCATCAAACAGATACTTAAAATGGTTGAAATGCCACGTACGCCCATATAGGCAATCAAGTAAAGTGTGCATAACTTGTATTCTATGGTAGAAGTTGCCTTCCTAGTTCCTCCAAACGCATGTGCCTACTGTTGGAGTGTCGGGTCTATTCATTCACTTGACCAAAAGTCAGCAGATTTTTAACATCGGGGTTCAAATAGAAAACCGATTTATCCAACTTTCTTGCCCCTTTCCGCGTTTTCCCCAAACGTTTATGTATATCTCACACTCCGTACATATATACTCTTAATATATATATATATATATGGTTCTTTTCTCTTAGGCTCCTTTCTGGGATCAATAGTTACGATTCCGATCTTTGTTTGATCAACAGTCATCGTTTGCAGGTGCAGCATCATCGAGACTCATCTGCAGATGCACACAACGACTTCGCTTGTTGGTAGTATGTACAAACTATCAGCCTTGTTGGCTTTTTGAGTGTCTTCTGAGCTTATGAATCTTGATGATGCTGCATCGGCGATGGATGACTATGTCTAAAATAGATGGATCTAAAATTTTCTGCAGCGACAAGCAAGGTAAAGCGGCTTCACTTTTGCCTATAAATATGGTGGGTAATTGTTGACAGGTAAGATATAATGACGTTTGTGCTGTATAGAATATATAGTACAAGCCCAGTGGCAATTCATCTTGATATCAGTGTTTGTGGGTTCATCCTTGTTATTTGTGTCCCTGCAGGAAATAAATGAAAGATACTACGGCCAAGGACACAAACAAATATATGAGATCATGGGAACAGGATAAATTCTAAAAAGTAAGAATTACTGAGTTATTTTCAATTTTGTTGAATCTTTCATTGATATTACTGTTTTTTGCGAGGGTTACCATCTTGCAATATACTATATATCCAATTATTTTCAGGGTTCAAATAAAAAGAGAAACCAAAAGGTTCATGAAAAATAGGGTTTTATCTGCTTAATTATACAGAAATTTAGGAATGAATAAAAAGTGTGTGCCTGTTTGCGTCTTGGTGTCTGTGCAGTACTGGATCAGGTTGAGCTACTATGTATACAGCACACACTTTTTATATTCCTTTGAGCTTGTTCGTTTGTCTCTCTATCTCAGCACCATGTCTCCTGACCACAAACCAAACAGCAAAAATTTGATAGCTTAGTACTGTCATTCGATCATCAAAATGAATGGAATATAAGACTGCAGATTCAACATAATCCTCACTTCCTAGACAGGCCTTCAAGCTTTTGGTTTGCATTCTTAATTTTAGGTGTCCGTGTGGGAATAGGAATATTTGCAGGAGTTATTTTTTATTAGCTTCTGTGATCTTTTCAGAAACTATTATCAGTTCATCCTTCGTTCGAATGCTGTGTATCAAGCAAACTTTGGTATATTTGCCAGTGAATCAGCCAGAAGAATGGAGCAGATGTGGTGTATTACCTTTTGTTGAAAATATACAGCAAATGAAGTAACTCTTCTGTTGCTATTTGGATACTTTTTGTTTCCTTTTCCTGACTAGAATTTTTGATGCACTATGAATATATATCCCATGTACATACATATATATATATATATACAGACGGTAAAATCATCATGCACGTGGTCCTTCCAAAAGGATCTGAAATGGAAAACGTCAATATGAATCTATAAGTTGACTCACTTGGGTTTTTGTTTTTCAACTGCACGTGATATACATGGAGGTAGGATAGTTTTTTGGATCGACGAGACGGTGTCTTGCAATTTGTTCCCTATTCTATATTTGCTTGCAAGCTGCAGGCGGCTGTTAATAAACTTGGATGATGATAAAAAAGAACAGTCTACTTTTACATGCGCCTGCACACGCTAAGTGACAACGATCTATTTCCTTGTTCTAGGTGATATCTCTCCACCTCTATATAGTTCGTAAAACAATGAAAAGAATCTTCTTTCTGGTGCTGTTGGATCAAACTTAAATTTGAATTGGCTAGAAAGCACGTAACAGAAAAGGGAATCCACTTATGGAAATTAAAGGGGTGATAATAATATGTTCCAAATACACCAAACCCTTTCTTTGGTCCTAGTGTGGGATTAAATTGAATTTGAAGAAGAACCTGAAAGCCGTCTGAAAGCTCATTCATGACCTACAAGTCCTCTCTCAAGTCTTGATTGGATGCCTTCTTCCATATGACTTTTAAAATCACTTCTCTTGCTTTTTCTTGTGGGGTTTATCTTGCTGTACCGTGGATTTCATTTCATTTCACGAACTATATATTCGGACTTGTGTGGTAAATTTCGAAATAGTCACTAGATGCTGTGAAATCTTGTATTAGCAAATGGGGAATTATGAACAACATCAATGTAATATATTTCCAAATGATTAGAGAATAATTTTTTTGATATATAGTTTGTAAGGAGAAGGATTTATTTCCAAATTGGATTGAATTTATGCATTAAAAATTATTGAAAATCCATGATTTGAGTTTTTTTTTATACAATAAAATTAATTGATTCTCAAACCTCATATTAAAAACTGACTGAATTTTGTGTAAATTAAGTGTATTACGAAAAAAAAAAAGATAATAAAACTTAGTTGAATTCGGATTTAAGTTACTAATTTAGGATGGATAAATTATAGAAACTTTCCATAAGAGATGAGAAAATTCAACGATAGATTTTTTCTTCTCCTTTGTTGATTGTCCATAATTAAAATTCAAACCTTGCTTGTAATTCAATGATATTTGTAGGTCATGAATGAGCTTGATAACTATCACAAAAGAATTAGTCAAAGAATATATATCGCATCAAAGTTAATAACCTCCACAGAAGAATTACAGAAGGAATATATATGGCATCTATGTAACCTAAACAAGAGGCACTCAAGTTTAATGTTGTTATTGAACATAAAGGTTTGATGTTGCTGCAGTCGTAAGGTGGTATGCGAAAATAATCATTCTACTAAGATATGTAGAAGTTCAAGATCCCATGTAAATCAACCGGAATGTCACCAATTCTTATAAGTTTGATTCTATTCAAAACGTTTACCGATTGTCCATGACAGAAGAAGCAACAAAAACATTTAGCTGAGCACACAAGGGATAGCTATAAACGAACATAGAATTCAATTGACAGTAACATGTAAAATTCTGTAGCACAACTTAAAAAAATGAAATAACTGATTTAGCAACCAGAGAAACATCGTCTTCCCTTCAGTTGATACTTGATAGCCATCCATTTATTGTACGAAAGATTAAAAATTAATTGTAGGCATACTAATTTGTACGTCCTATTTGTTGAAACTTAGGACACCATGCATTCCTCTTTTCTCTGATCGCGATGTCTCTTAATATCACATAAAACTCTTCGCTATTCTTCACTTTAATATTTGATTTGGTTTCTTTACCATGTACACCAGAAGTAAGAAACGTTAAATGGTCATGGTCCCCCCCACTATGATCACATTTGATGGTGAACTTAATTCATTGATCAGCCAAGTTTAATTGGTCCTATTTCAGCATAGAGACTTGGCTGCTTTATAACCAAATATGAAGGTATGGTCATGTTTTATGTCGTTGGGGTCGATGGGCCACCCAGCGAAATCAACGGTCCCCACCACTTCAGAGCATGATGACATATGTACAACCATATGAAGAGTCTCCGTCTGCGAATTATGATGGAAAGTACGGATGATACCCAAAATTGAATGATCATGACCATCGACTTTGTACTTTGTAATTTGAGGCCACACGAATAACGGGACTGGGCCAACTTGTGTATAATAAAGTATGTGATTTATTGAACACGGTGAAATGTAGCTCGAGAGCGCTTTACAACCTTTTTTTTTGTTTTGTTTTGACAATTACTGTCGATCTTTACATGAGAATTTCGTTGTGACTGTGGAAGACACGTTTCCGGTACTCGTTTGAGAGAAGTAATCAGAGAAAAGCTGAACATATGCTCGACAACATATAATAAGGGGCACGATAATATGGTGATATCACCAAATCTTTTCCTCGAGCTAATGTCAATGAACCCTACACATAGGGGAGCAGGGTCATCAGGGTCGCGTGTATTTTATAAGAGCAAACAAGATGAGGTGTGCTAGAAGAAAATTCAGTACGTATACTTCCACATTGGAGTTACGGTAATGTAATTTTCTGAATAGTGCATAAGGGAAATAATACTACGCGTGCATTCCCAAATAGAAGGATATCGCCTGCAATAATGTTGACATGACTAAAGTGATGATAATTGCTGTATACGGGCTAATATGAGTACCGACCAAGTAGTTTTCTCTTTTGAATAAATATAATTGGAACGTGTTAGGCATCTCACTTTACCTGACTAGATGTTTAGCTAGTTTAGCTAGGTTATGCTTTAGGTTTAGAAAATGAAAGAGCTTATACGGGCAATAAAGTGGAAAAGATGTTAGAATTGAAATGCTTATCACTTTTTAAAATTTTTTTAATTAATAAGAAAAAGAAATAAGGAATTTAGGAATTATCATTTTTTTGGACTTAAAGAAATTAAGAATTAAATTTAGAAATTTGGGACTAAAAGATACTTTATGTATTGAAAAGATATATATTTTTCAGGTAAATGGATGAGTTTTAAAAAAAAGATCAATTTGATTTGGAAAAAAATGGACTTTTAAAGGGACACAATGAATTATTTTTTTATTTGATAAAAATATAAAATGAACTCTTGATTGGATAAATAAGACGATTGATTGATTTAAAGGGTGAAATAGACGTAATTTTTATTTTAAAATAAAGAAGAAAATGACTTAAATCCAATATATCGAACATGATATGTAATGAAATGGATTTGATAAAATTTGAAAAGTTAAAAAGGAGAAAACATCTTAAATGCACTGGACCAAAATGAATCATGCACTTGTAAATGACATTGAATTAAAGAAAGCCTTTGATTTTGGATAAAATTGGCTTTTGATTTAAAATGAGGTTTTGATTTGATAAAAGATAAAATGTGCAATTTGTCCTCTAATATTTTAAAAAAATTTAAATTACCCCTTAACATTTATGAGAATATCACTTTTCTCTTTAACGTTTGTAAAATAATATATTTTATCTCTTAACGTTTACAAAATGGTGTAAATCGCCCCTTTAATACTAATTTCATTAAAATTTTGTTAATTACTTGTTTAATGATTAATTAATAGTTCATTTATAGAATATTGATAAAATTATTATTTATCTAACAACATCTTAAAGGAATTAGTGTTAAGAGGGTAAAATGTACTATTTTATAAACGTTATGGGGCAATATATACTATTTTGTAAAGTTATGAGCAAATTACATCATTTTATAAACGTTAGGGAGTAAAGTGGTACTTTCAAAATGTTAAAGGCTAAATTAAACTATTTCTTAAATGTTAAGGGGTAAAGTAGACATTTTACCTTGATAAAATGAAATTTTATTTAAATGAAAAAAATGAAGAAAAAGGCATGACAAGTTTAACTTATTATTGGGCTTCATTAGCTAATTGGGCTTAATTGACTCTATTTCGATTTTTGATTTTGGCCTTGATAAATTAAATTTTTTTTAGGATCCAAGTACACAACCGGTATTTTCATAACTGACGTAGACATCTTCAATAAAAAATTATAATATAATAATAAATATATTATAATAATATTAAGTAATAATAAAATTATTATTATATACACTAGATGGGTCTACCTATCATAAAAGGTCATGATTGACAAACCACCTAGTTTTCCCTTTTTTTTAATTGATGCATCTAATTTTATTAGATTTATTGAATTTTGATTATCATCACTCCCCCTCTACTCCTTTTGTTTATGATTTTGTAATCACTCAATAACATCACAAAGGAAAGAAAAAGAGGAAAAGAAAGAAAATATATCTTTTGGATTGATTTTAATTATATTGAACCTATATATTAGGTACAAAACACTACTTGAAAACAAAATATCAACATGTGAAAGTAAACTTAACTAAGAAAGATTCGCATTATGTTTTTTTAATAAAAAATTTAGGGGAAAATAAAGCATATAAATTATATGCTACCTAACAGTTCATTGCACAACAAAGATTAGAAAGCAAAATTGATAAACTTGAGAATCCATGATCACCTTAATTTGCTTCTTATCTCATCACTCTTTTTTCATTTACTTCAATACCGCTTTTGCAAATTTTCAAGTACCAAATTTTGTCAACCTTCTCTCCAAAAATTTAAACAAAAAGAAATAAGTGAGATACAATGAATATAAAATAAATAAATTATTGAATTTAATATTATGAATAATCAAAGAAGGGAAATTTTTATTATAAGTTATATTAAAAGATTTATATCCAAAACAGTAACAAATATGAGTTATTTCATTAGATATCTTATGGCTTTTTCGTTCATCACATGACCAAAAGGATGTAACATTTGGTGACAAAAAAAACTATCCTTGAGTGTTATCATCTCCACAAAATTGTCTTCTTATCATTACTTCATCTCTAATTTTCTCCATTGATTTTATGACACTTTATTCGAACACATCATGAACAAATGCCACTGCTTTACCGAGAAATCAATCAATTTAGCCATGACAACAACACTCACATTTGAAAACCATTATGCTGAAGTTATGATTTAACATAAAAGCATGTCATCTTTATCATTTCAATTTGCATCTAGTTGACTTCTTTATCCATTTAATCCTTCACAAAGACATTTGGAGTGCATTTATTAGTACATTTCTAGTAAACTTACATCATAAATAGCTTCATTATCACATTATCGTGTTTAAGGTGAAAACAAATCGAAAGTCTAATATTGTAAAATTCCAAAATGACAACAAAACTTGAGAAGAATAGAAAGAGAAGCCCAATCTTAACTTCCTTTTCATAATCAACTAACAAGCATTCCAAAAGCTAGCAAGCCTAAATCAAGGCATGAGTGATCACTAATCAACATAATTTGATACTAATATGATTGGTCAGTTGGACATCCATCAAATAATTTCTCAAGAATATAACATCTCTTAGGAATAAAGGTAAACAACAATTTGAGAAACATACTCAAATAGAGGAATTCTGGGTTGCTTATAAGCATGAAAACAAAGCATTGCAAAATGACATCCTGACTTGCTTGAAATGAGACATAAAAACTATGATCTTGATGGATAGAATTTCGATCAAACTTATGAACATTAAGTTTACATTTGGAGTTTAGAGTGAATTCTTTGATGGATAGTAAAAAATACGACACAAATTAAAAACACAATATTTCCATATGCTCCAAAATTATATAAGACAGTCATTTGATCTTATATATTGCAATAAGATGCAAAACACTCATAGCACCACATATTTGTATCAATACACTAAAGGCCACATCAATGCACCAAAAGTCAGAGTTTCAAGAAAGAAGCACATAGGTGATTAATAAGAATCTTACTCGCTTCTCTAAAGAATGATGCCGTTATGGAACTAACATAACTTAATAATGACAATTGTTTTGATTCCATGAATCTATCTCAATGAAGCCTTTCAATATCGAACTAAAAGTCAAAATAAAGTAAGGAAAGGTGATTCTTCCTTTCTTATTGGTGGCGATAGTTCCTATCAATTTAAGGATAAATCACAAATTCATTATTAAAGAAATGTAAATGGTTTGATATAAAATAAATATAAGCGATATTAGTGGAACATTAAAGAATCATAAGACCCTAGAATTAATATAGAATACATATGAAAGTATAAAAGTTGATACGTAGGTCTAGTGATGAAGATAATATGAAGAAGCCACTTGAGCCTGTTGGAAATGAAAGGAGCCAAAATGGTGGAAATTTTGAATGTAATAGAAGTATTGAGAATCGAAATTAAGATAAAGATACAGTGATGGTGACGGATGTTATTACAAATGTTAGGCGGAAAGACGGTTCATTTTCATAATGTTCTGACTCCCTTCTGTCTTTGCCTTCTTTGCCTCCCAGTTGTTCCCTCTTAGTTCTCTTGCTTGGCTTTCTCTACTTTTCCTTTCTCCTTTTTGTCCAATTGTTTCACTAACTGGCATTTTTCATATTCTATTTCCTAGTTATTGAAAATTTTTCCTTGTTCACTTTATATGTGTCACGGGCTCGAACTTCTTAATCTTGTGATCCATATGACACTAGCAAACTCCTTGACTTGGAAACACCTTTCTTGAATAGAATTCTAGTTAAGTCTTCTCACAAATACTTCTTAAGAACACTTTGATCGAACACTTGACAGAAGCTATGTAATATGATAGATAGAAGGAACACAAAAGAGCTTTGGAAAATACTCTCTTTACTCAAGAGATTACAAAAGAATGGGGGTGACATTACAAGTGAGATCCTTAGCCTATTTATAATCTTCCATCTCTCAATAAATGGCTAGGATCGTTATAATCCAATGGCTTACAATGAGTCTCTAGAATCATTTATATAAATATCCTACAAATCACTCTACCTATCAAGTAGCTAATTATGCCATCTAGAGTTTTTCACTCACTTTAGACTTATGAAGAATCTTCTAAAGAACTATGAGGTCAAACAGTTAGCATAGCCTCTTTGGTGGGGTGAACTTTCACTATATGACATTCTCCCCTACTTAACCTAGCAAAGTCCTTGTTGCTTCGATCTTGCACACTTATGGTATTACTCTACGTTCTCCTTCCTTAACCTTTGCCTATTTAGCATGAATGGTTATTCACCTTTGGACGTCCCACCTTTATACCTGAATCAGGATGTCTTCGCTCGACTTGTTAATTCTCTCTAACTCATGGCTTGTGAGTTATAATCCTTCTTCTTCTTGAAGGAATCCACCAAAGGAATTCTCAGACTTGTGATGGGTCTTAAACTTTCCTTAATGTTATGAGCATCCACCTCCAAGATTGCTCTACTCGACTTTGGCTTCATCACCAAGTCATAACTTGCCACAAGATCTTGACAACTTACTTGCTTTCATATGGACTTCGGTTGGTTGAGGAAATGGCTCAATGCCATAAGTTTGCCTTCTCTACGAACTTAGAATCTTCGTCCATTGACTCCTTATGTTGCCTCCTTGGTTCTTCAAACTTAAAAAACATGCCTTGCACCTTCTTGCTCACATGATCCACCTCTCTTCCTAGGTGGAAGGGACTTTGGCAACTTGGGTGGTGGCTCTTCCTTAAAGAATTGGATACCCGAAATGTGCTTGGCTTGAAGACTTGTCTCTCTCATTAGTGACGGCATATTCGCCTTGCTTCCCTCCATGATAAAAATGGTGTCGACTAACGGGATTGGCATTGCCTTGACTTGATCGAAGAACCATGTTGAGCGCTAAAGGGTAATTATCTAAAGAAACAACTGAAAGGTTAATGTGGCCACACCAATCACCAAGGCATACCTTAATTCTTGGGCACTCCCATGTATGGTTGTCACCTTTGAGTTCACAGCCTTAATCCACCCTTATTTCTTAGTATATTTGATGCCTAACCACTTAAATTTTTTTACTCAGATTAACTTGTCGTAGCATCTCCACCAATGCTTTTACCTCTTGACCACCAATCTTGAGTTCAACAAACAAGAGGTCCCTTTTCTTGAATTTAGGCATCTCTATCTTTTTTTTTTTGTTTTAAGGAGTTATAGAAATCCTATTATCACTTCTTCTAATTCACTTTCTACCCTCTCATTGATTAAGGTCGAGAGATTGCTTTTCTTCAGATAATTCCTAGTCCTGTGTAGTCCATCATAAAAGAAACAATTAGGTGTAAACTTTTTCTTATCTTGGTCTCCATTGGTGTTCTTTCCTTTCTTATACTTGCCATGTTTTTCATGTTTGTGGGAGCCCTCCTTACTTTCATAGTAGTTTCCCTCGCTCTTCTCCTTGTCGTCCTTGTCTTTGTTAGACTTGGACTTATCAAACTTCTTGAACTTGATAAGGGATTCAGCCATGGTAATGGCATTAGCAAGATCTTGGGCTCTATGGTGCTGAATTTCCATCTTTACCTAATTTTGGAGACAATCCTTGAATTAAAAGAGCACCTTCTTGTCAAGGTAGTCCGAGATTTCCAAGGACGCTTCAGAAAACTTTATCATATAGTCCCTATTGTTTCCATCTTGATGAAGATGTCTTAGCTTAGTTCTCACTTCCTTTTCGATATTTTCTGAGTAGAACTGCTTTTTGAGTTCTCTCTTAAACTCAGCGTATGTTTTAATGGTGCATGTCCCCTTCTCGATGTCCCAAAATCTTCTTTTCTGCCACACCATTGTGATCTTCAAGGTAGAGAGTGGTACTATTGATCTTATTAGTGTCATCCACAACACTTAATGCCTTGAAATATTCTCTGAGCTCAATAAGAAATTGTCCACCTCATTCGCATTCCTTGCCCCCTTGAACATCTTAAACTTGAGAATATTTATCCTTGAAGGATTGGTGACTACTGTCGGATTAGCAATGCTTTCCCCTTAAATAATTTCCTTTTTGTAAAGCATTAGCTCATCCTTGGTCTCTATAAATTCATTTGAAACTTTCTCGAACTCTTCCTTTATCATTATAATCTCGGATTTGAAGACTTCTTTCGAGGCCTCTACTTGATAAAGATATTGTGAGAGGGATTCATTCAAGGCACCATGGCCTAAGTTAGTCGTTTCCTAGTTTGTAAAGCTGCCGTGTCGTTAAATCTAGAGAGCTTGTTCTAGGTTGCATCATGGTTAGGGATGAGTTTCTATCGTATATGACTTATCTAAAATCAGAGGAACAGAGGGTTTGAGAACTTGTTTGAACCTATAGGCTAACACTATAATCAGAATACCTTATATTTAGATTCAAGGATCAAAGATCATCCCGACATCCCGAAAGCATTTCCAACCCGTTTC
>JAOXYD010000136.1:12296362-12316219 GCA_028565735.1 Pinacopodium congolense
TCATTATGCAATTGAAAAAATAATAATATGTGTGTATGTAATGCAATTATAGGAGAGCACATTGAGCAGAATCCAGAACTTTCCTGAATACTCAGACATTGAATGTCTAGAGATCTCTGTGAGTTGGACTAGGGTGCATAATCACTCTATATGCTATGGTTAATTCAGTTATTTCTGCTTATATTTTTGAAATTGTGAAAACTAATATGATTATATATATATATAATGTGTAGGTATAAGGTGATGTGTCTACTATTATTATGGATAGTAACTGTCCAAGGATGTTTGGTATTGGGAATACATTAGGAGCGCTAACTTGTATGTGAACTCTGAGACCTATATGTTTAATTATGTTAAATGTCAGACTCTAATCTGATAATTGTATTCTGTATATGTGTTTTACATGTGATCCTATTCTTATTTGATCGAAACTGTTTGATATTGGTAATTAGGTTTTGTGCTTGTTCTTATGATTTCAATTATTTTATTTCAATGCTTATCCAATTTAATATTGCTTGAATTTTTGTTTAGAGTTTTCATTTAAGTTTAGTTTAATTATGTTTTGGTTAATTAAGTAATCGTTTAGTTAATATGTGTTCGTGTTAGTTTAAGTATTGAATTGTGTTTTTCCTTTAATGTTTTAAATTTTCCAGCTTTGGTTTAGTTTAATTAATTTTTTGTGTCCATTTAAATTTTGTTTTTCTTAATTTAATTATGTTAATCTAGTTTAGTTTTGGGTTAGAAGATATTAATGGGATTTTAGATGAATAATTGTGAGAATTGATTAGGAATTAATTGGACATTGTGATTTAGTTAAAGGTTGAATTGAGATTTCGTATAAATGGTATGAATTAAAGAATAATTCTTAGGATTGGTCATCCTAGATTTAATTTCTAATTCTATTTCTAGGAATAAACTTATGATACGTAATCGTCCTATTGATTTTCATAGGTAGTAATAGGCTAATTAAATTTGTTAGTGAACTTAATCCACTTAGACTGGAATTCCAATTCTTTAAGTTACACAATCCAAGCTTGCGAGATTGAAGCTTAGGCTAGTCGTTCCCTAGTTTGTTAATGCTATCACGTCGTCAAATCTAAAGAGCTTATTCTAGGTTATCTCGTGGTTAGGGATATGTTTTCTATCATGTAGGACCTATATAAAAATTGGTGGAACTGAGGGTTTAAGAGCCTATTCGAATCTATAAGCTAGCATCTTAAACCAATCACAAATTATCTATTTCAATGATCAATTATAAGTCTGGAATCCCTAATTTATCTTTCACTCAACTTTTGTATTTTTTATTCACTTCTTGTTTGTTTGCTTTAGTTTCTTTAATTGTATTTAATATTTAGTTTTAATATCTTTGCATCCAGGGGTTTTTGTTTTTCCTTCTTAGGTAGCATTATAATAGTTTTAGAATACCCTAACTCCCTGTGGATTCGACCCTGACTCACCCTAGCTACTTAGTTAGGCAGGTTAAGTAAATTTATTATCTGGTAGCTTACGACGAGCTCACCAAATAGCTAGAGTGAGTCAGGTAAATTTATTATTTGATAACTTACAACGATCTCACTATTTACCTATTTTTTTCATAAATTTTTTTTCATCACAATAAGTTTTCATCATAAAGAAATTCTTCCATTCTGTAGAACTACGTTACAGCTATAAATGGTAAACATATCTATGCACATGTTCTTATAAGGGAATAGATGCCATATAAGGGGAAAAGGGTTTATCCAACACAGAAACTAAGTTATTGAGTATTTGACATGCGTTTCACTTATGTCATAGCTGGATAAGAGGGTACTGTCAATGACTCTCAAATTCTTTTCAAAACTATTGCAATCTAACTATACTATAATTTTGACCAATCTAATCCTAAACCAACCAAAAGTAACCATACCTTATCAACAAATAATATAAAATGGTAAGAAACTGAATATTGTCTACCTAAGAATCTGAGCGTAATACTAAGTCAATGAATGTTTAAGTATCTAAACGAATCCAAATTGATTGAGTAAAAGAAACAAAAAGGAACAAAAGAAAAAATAAATAACGTTCAATCTAAACACATGCTAATAAATTAAGAGTCTAATAAATGATAAATTAACTAGGGCCTAGAAATTTAATGGATTAATAAACAAGAAATAAATCGTTGGGTAGATTGAAGCATTCATCACTAAAACAAGATATAACCATTGGTTATGGAAATACCTTTTCTCTTTTAAACTCAATTCATCTATTTAATCTAATAAATAAATTGGAATAAAAGGCATAAATCACAAAATGCTTAAACCTAAGTTTATTAGATCTAAGAACCTTAATAAAAGACTTTAGAGTCGATCAACATCTAAATTCAATCATATTACCTAATTAATCTTTCAATAATTAAAATTCAACTGTCATAAGTACTTTCATCATCTGAAAATCTAACTAAGATGGCCAATCAAAGAAAGATTAAATTAAGCAATTTAATTAGCCAAAAATCCTCCAAAAACACTAAACCTATTTAATCCTTGCCCTCGGTAAACAAATTAAGCACACATATTCAACAATAGAAGTAAGAATGTAATAGGAAAACACATGTCTATTAATGAAAAACTAGAGCCAATGCAAAATAAGAAAGAAAGATGAAGCAATACAATCAAAATTGATCCTTTTTATTAGAATCCCACTCTTCAATCAACTTTAAATGCTCTTGAATGCTCTAATCCACTTGCTTAATGCAACGTAAGAACAAAAGAAAAGAAAACCTAAACTAGAACCTAATCTAAGAACAAAAACAAGCTAAGCTTGTTCCTTTAAACCTCCAATCCTTTTTTTTCTGTGTTTTTGGCACTTTTTATAATGCTTGAGGTGGCTACTAGGGTTTTAAGATATTTGGATGTGATTGTCAACCGTAACCTTCAAAAAATACTAGAAATTGATAACTTCTACCCCTCTTTACTTTTTTTGCTCTAACACCTTCTATACACCTCTAATGACCATGAAATTTGCTATATAGATTCTTCACATGATGTTCTTGCACTCCTATAAAATTTTAGGATAATTTGAGCTCTAAAAATGCACCTAATATAGGTCCAAAGTCACCTGTATCAAAATTGGTGCTTATTTGAGCTTATCTTGCTCTTCTCTTAATACATCTTTCATGATTTGTCACATGACCTTGAAATTTGGTGTAGAAAGTCATAACATGATGCTCTAAGTCCTAAAATTTATTCCACATCTCTTCTAGTTCTAGAGGTACCTCAAAATGCTCACAAAATTGCTTCCATTTTCATTTTGGGCTCCTTTTTATTCTTTTAAATCCAATTAAGTTCAAATAGCTTTGAACCTCCAGTATAATTAAAAGAACTCATAAATAGAAAAATTTTATAAATATTTAAGAGTGAAAACACATTAAAACTTCGTATAAAAACCAGTATAAAGCACTCCTAAAAAATAGTTACAAAATCGGAAAACCAATTTCCAATGTTTTTGCATGGTATTACATATATTAATTTCATAGTTAATTGTTTCAATTTATGAATTTAATTTATTAATATTACGTTTGTCAATATGTTTAGGTAAGTTCTATTTAGCCGACTCATGATATGCTAACATGCCTCGGTTTCTTTCACCATATCATGGTGAAAGATATCATTTACAAGATTTTCAAAGATGAGGAAGACCATCAAGTCCAAAAAATTGTTCAATTACGCATCCATCGTTGAGAAACGTTATCAAAAGATGTTTTGGCATGTTGAAAGTAAGACTTCCTATACTGTCAAACATGCCTAGATACAATATGAAGCAAAAGAGACAAAATAACACCACAACACTATAATTGAAGCAGCAAGTTCACAAGTTAAGTATAATACAACTCCTGCACAACTTCGAACTATGTCTCAACTACGAGATGCAATCGCTGAACAACTGTGAAATGATTATCTTCGAAGACATTCTTATTGATTAATGTAATGTTTATATAACTTAATATACTTGTAACTTCATTAAACTATTGTCACTTAATGTATATGTAAATTAATTAATGTGTTTAACTTCATGAATGAAAAACTTTTATTAATGTAAATAATGTTTCATTGATTAATTTATGATAACAAAATTGAATGTATTTTATAATGTATCTATAATGAGTTAATATAATCTTTGTAATTATTCTTAATTAAATGAAATTATTTTTAATGTTACGTGTAAATAATATTTTTAAATCTTATGTTAAATTTAAAACATTATACAATACATTCTAAACAAGCAAAAACATTTTATCATCAGTTAATCCTTCCTAATTTTGTGTGAAAATTGTAAATCATACATGATTTAACCTTCTATTTTGATTTTTTCCCAAAAAAGAAATAGTAACCAAAAACATAAATAAAAAACAATAATACAAAACAGAAAACAAAAATAAAAAACAACAATCAAAACTATTAAAACCAAAAATTAAAAATAGAAACTAAATTAAATAAGTCCTTAGTTACAACTCTAAAGTAGGCGAAATTTTATCAACTAAGGACTTGTTTAGTTCAACTTTCTAGTTTTCTTTTATGTTTTTGTGTATTTTATTAATTTTTTTATATTTTTTATTTTTGTGCTATCTTTTACAATTTTCATGTTATATTAATATATTACTTTTTTTATTTTTATGTTTAGAAAAATAGAAAAAGAAATCAAAAACAAAAATAAGAAACAAACATGCCCTAAATATTTAACTCTACCAATGTTCTAACTTTTCTTTTCTTTTTTTTTGAAAAAGTCAAAATTAAATTAAAGAATAAAGAGTTAACAAACGAGCCACCTAACATCAAAATATATCCGAGCTAGGAGCAAGCTAACAAACAAGGAAATAGTGTAACTAATCCAAATTAATTTAAGCTACATCACGACACTAAAAAAGGAAGAGCTGAAGAACCAAGAAGACTAAAAAAAAGGTCCAGGTTCTTTTGGGGAGTATATATTTAATGTTGTAATAGACGTTAATATATAAATTTTAGTATTTAATATTTTGATTTTGTGTACCGTTATTATTAGCAAAAGAGACAAAATAAACTGAATAATTTTCTTATCGCTGGGGTGCAGAATGTTTCAGTTTGCTTAATTCTTTATTAGAGACATCATACAGTGGTTTTTTATAGCTATTTTTTTAATAAAAAAATTCTAGTTTTTGATGAAATCTACATGACTACTGTTTTCAGCAATATTGATGACCATCGGATCCATCTCGTTGACGCTTGGTTTGCAGTTGGAATTTTCCATTGGGATCTTTCATCAATTTTTTCCTTAGGTTCAATCCTCTGATGGAAAACAGAAACATTACCTTAAACAACTGAAAATGTTTGATATTGTTATTAGTTTTATTTTTATGTGTTTCTATTGAATTTTATATTTTTTATTTTATGTTGGATTAGTGAGTTATTTTTTTATTTTTATATTTTTTCAATTTTTATATTTAACATTTAAAAATAAAAAACAAAAATAAAAAAAAATTCAAAACATCCTCTCTGTTAATCACATTCTAATTTGGAAGAATCTGAAGCTCATTATTTCGGGAAATCGTATATGAGCCTTTGTTGATACTTACTAACTAGAGATGGGTTGGACTTACCAGTCTAATCCCGTCTGTTTAAGCCATCTTATTTAAAAGTTTGACTACATAATTATCACTCATCATATATAACCATCTTTTATATAAAATAAAAGAATATTTTAATATTTTAATTAAAACACCTTTTATTTTATACATAAATGAAGACTATGAATGATTATCTATTTAATGGCTGTCTAACTTTTCTTCTTATTTATTTTTAATTTTATATAAGAACACCCTAAATTCTCGTAAGTTACAGGTCACAATCACGTATCCTCTCTAATTTTGATATTCTAACAGAATCAAAATAGAAAACTATAACGAAGGATGATAACCAACGGCTTCGCTGATTTCACCGCCATTAACTGACACACCTGTTCAACGTAAAATGGGCTTTGGCAAGAAAGGTAAAAAGAAGCCTTAAACGCTGTCTCATCCGCAACTTTTTTTTTTTTTCCTAATGCCACAAAATGGGCCTACTCATTTGTTGGCATGTCCTGAATTTCGTCGAAGGCTATATATATTAATTTTCTTTTTTCTAAATAGGATGATTAATTTCCATTTCTATAATAATAAATAAATACGGTTGTTGGTGGTGATCGTGTACCAAACTACAATTATCAAGAGAGACCAAAAGATTGAGCTAGTAGTAGAGGTGCGTGTTGTCGCACCGCCCCCGAATATCATTCCGAAGTAATCGCCCTCGCTGCCACCACTGGACCCCTCAACTCCACCGCTGTTGGTCCCACCACCGTTGAATCCATAATTGGAAACGCCATCTCCATTGTCCCTGAGCAGATGATCGGTATCAAACGACAATATTCATGAGATGCTATGAACACAGAAAAGATGCTTAATTACATGTACATCGCATGGTTGGATAATGAATGTAACATACAACTATTGGTTCCCTACCAGCTTCCAATAATTAATGAACCTTCCTATCATAAGACCCACAAGCTTTGACTTTTCATGCGCTAATAATGTCAAAAGTTATTAGAGTGTAACAGCTCATGTCGTAGGGGATTTCGAAAAGGAATAGTTCTGTTCAGTTGCACCCACATGGGGTTAAAAGCAGCTCGTTGGGTCATGGGCTCACATGACCAGACTGTTTTCTCAACTTTGGACTGTGAAGGCGTTTTCTAACAGTAGAAAAACACGTAAGGCAAGTAATACAATCTTTGTTCCCATGAGATAAAAAGCCGATTAACCAGACAGACAAGAGTATATCTAATCTAAATGATTTCAAGTAATTTTTCATTAAGGCATAAAGCAATGTATGAATACACGAGTCTCAGGGCAAAAGAAAATTAGTAAGAGATGCAAGTGGAAAAACAAGTTAAGGCAGGAAAGAAAGCAATGGAAGTGTAAAAAATAAGATGCAAGCAAATAGAGGCGAGAGGGAAAGCTCCTTTTCCAGTATTCATGTGGTAGCTAGCTGTTAATATCAAACAAGAAGCGTAGGACCCACGATGCGACTCAATAACATGCATTGGCTGGAAAGCAGATTAAAGAGAATATAACCGAGCCACATTTGTCAATACAAACATTGAAATCAAGCCAGCCAACTTCTCTCCTACAAATTTCCATCCCTACAAAGGCCCATCATCCTTTGCAAGTAGCTGCTGCTTTTGCTTTTTACCCATTCTTTATATAACATGTAAAAGTTTTTTTTTTCTTATTGGCTCCTCAATGTTTTAAAAACATTGGTAACTCAGAAACAAAGACAATTAGGGTATATGTTAAAATGTGAAGTCAGTTAACATATATAAACCCTAAGGACGTTCGCAAGTCCCAAGCACAAGAAGCCTACCGGCCCTACCCACCCACTTACTCGGTAAAAATAGGGTGTCTAGATCTTTCTGTCCTTGAAGGGTTTGGGGGCATGGGTGTTAGGTCTAAGAATCACAAGAGCAACGGTCAGATGAAAACTTGGGAGGCAAGAGAAAAAAAAAATCTCGAGGAACAAATATGAAAATGGCAAAAAGGAACAGAAGATTAAGACAAATGAACTGTAAAGCTGTTGGTCTCTGTAACCAAACAAGATTCCCACCGCACGCCCATCGAAAAGTGTCACCCAGTTTCCACACTGGATTCCACTTCTAGTTCTTAACCAATGTTCCATCAAGCATCACATAAATACCCTTGTGATGCACAGTTAAAAATGATTTGCAATTTATATATTGTCTAGTTAATAATAGAGTACTAAAATCAGATTTAAGTACCTTTGACCACCGAAGACACCAACGTTCACCGTGAGTTGGTCAATTAAACCAGCAGACTCTGGCTCCACGCTTGAAGCCCTCGAATACTGTGCACTAAGACCAGCCCCAGATGGCACAAAAAACGCTCCGTTTACCATCAAGTCACCCTCGGACCTCCAATTCCAATCCGTCCACTGTCTCTCGTCTGTATCCACACGTTTCGTTACCTGTTCCAAAATTTACACTTTTAAACGCAAAAACTTACCGAGCAAGGTTGGTTTCACTGTAATGTAATGTCATTCATATTTTATTATATCTATGTAACCATATGCCTTACTTCCTTAGCGCTAGGATCGGCTGGGGCAGTGTACCGATTCCCCTGACTATTAATCGTAGGGTTCGCACTACCGCCGATCGCATACATCTCCCAATGCGTGAAATCATTGTTCACCACGTGTATATAACCGCGTCTACAACGAGGCATACGCTGCACCAGCGCCACACCGAAGTGGTTAAACGCTAATGTTACCTGCATACCCGAGTCTAGGTCGTAACCGTCATCGTGACCCAACAGCATTACATCGTTGTGGTGGGAGAAATAATTGTTCGATATTGTGATCGCTGTGGATCCCATTATAGCATCGATAAGACCATCAGTACAATGCGACAAAGAGCAGTGGTCTATCCATATCTTTGATGATCCAAAAATGGATATCCCATCACCGTCCGACCTCCCCCTGTACCCAACGTGAGTCGGCGATGAGGCTATCATAGTGTTGCCCGAGGGCTTGCAATCGTAGACACGGATGTTGTGGATTATCACGTGAGATACGTACTGGAGGGTCAAACAACCGTTGCCAGTTATTTGTATGTTGGCTCCACGACCGTCGATGGTTTTGTAGCTGTTGATAATGAGTTCATGTTTGAGTTTGATGAGCATGTTAGTGGAGAAGACTATCCAGAGGGGTTCTTCTTGGATTACGCCGTAACGGAGTGTGCCAGGAGTTGGGTTGGCGGGGTCGTGATCGGAGGAGTCCGTTACGACATAGATCTGACCACCTTTACCGCCAAGTGAGCCTTGGCCGAACCCAATGGCGCAGTCGGCTAGTCGTTGGCGGTTGGCGGCCCAGTTGGAGCTGCAACGCCAACAGTCGTCGATGGGGTTTCCGGTTCTGCACTGGTCTTTTTCTTGTGTCGACAATAGTTGTCTTCTTGATAGAGACGCATTGACTCTCCTACACGACTTGAACAAATGTGAGATATTAAAGTGAATGCTTTTGGCTTTAAAGATAATCTGAGATTTGGAAAGGTTAAATTAAGAAAAGAACCCAATAGCTCTCTACTTGAAATGGGAAAACCATAACAGACGAACCCAGATAAATGATATCAGGTTTAAAACCAGAGCATACTCTTTTTGGTTGATTGGAAAATGTAGTTCAACCCCAAGAAGACGAACCCAGATAAATGATATCAGGTGTAAAAATGAGAGAGGAAACAAAGCATACTCTTTTTGGGTGATTGGAAAATGTGGTTCAACCCCAAGAAAAACTTCTTTAGTTTGTTCCCTGTATATGGAATCTCTTGGAACATGGATAGACGCTATCAAACGGACCTTACCCAGGCGCCATTTTTTTAGGGAACATGCGGTTGGGGCGGCGATAAAAAGACGGCAAACAAAGCCGAAATGTGAACTCTTTTTTGAATCCAAGGCAAAAGCAATGATGATTAGGCAAAAGAACATGTAAAACCTGGTAGCTAGAAGTACCCAAGTAGAGTTTTGACTCAGAAATCAGAAATGACTCGAAAACCTTAAATGTGGAAAACCAAAGCTGGAAATTTGTTCTTGTAGAAGGGATGAACTTGCAGAACTGTAGAAGCAACGTGCAAAACCATTAATTTGACCAACACCAGATGGTGGTTCATAACTCGGGTTGAAAAAAGCTCACCTTTTAACGTCCAGAGCTACAGAGTCAGGATCGGGGTGTTGGTGTGGAAGCGTGAGATTAAAAGTGGAACAACTTGAAGAGACAATGAAGAAGCCGCAGAGGTAAAAGAAGATAATGCGTATACAAGGAAGCATCCTTGAAGCAGCCATAGAAATGGGTTTTGAGTGTTTGTTGCTTTGCTCTTTACTTCTATGTGAAAGTAAGCCCCTTTGAGAAATTCATGGACGCAGGTCTTGCTCTTGGACTTGAATGCTCAGAAGCAACAAAATCTAGGAAGGAGAAATCTGGGGAAATGTGGCAGTGGCTTTGGCTTATATAATAAAAACAAGATTAGAATAATACAACATAGTGAATAATTTTAAAAAGCGTTCATTTCTGTTAAGATGTTGGAGATTCTCTTTTAATGATTTCAATGAGAAGAGAAGGGGGAGAGAGCAAGAGAAAGGAGTGGCTGAAATAAGGACAACCAAAGAAGAGAAACCAGGCTATAAATTCTTCCCTCTAGCGAGACTCACTTACATTCCAAAATTGCTTATTCATCATCCTGGATTCAATAACAAAATCATACCAGAAAGGTCAAAATATGAAGGGAGAGAGGGCTGATCCAGAGTCTGAAAGTTTTCTTTTTTTCTTCTCTGTCTTTGATATTAGTCCCTGTTTTTGTTCTTGGGTATTGAGATGAAGATTCTTGGAGGGATGGCTAGTTGGCTACGAGGATCTATACCCCATTCTCGCATTAAGGTCCCCTTGAGGCAAAGACAACCATTTCACTTATGCCTTTGGTGAGACTGTAAACATACAGTTAGATCCTTTATCCATAACGCAGCTTTTCAGTGTCACTTTTCACAGCTCAAGTGAAGACAGTGACCCCTAACTGCTAATTTAAGCATAGACAGCTCAAGTTCCTAGAAATCAAATGACAATAAATTATGCTATTGCAATTATTCCAATATTTTCCTAGTTGGTAAATGAATAAACAATTTTGGTTCTGAATTTTTGTAAATTGAAACTTTTGTCTTCCACTAAAAAATTATTGGACTATGCAATATGGGAATATACATCAATATACTACATTAATATACTGCCATCTTAACTAATAATTAGTGCCTGATTTTTACCAAAGCAAAAAAAAAAAACAACAACAACAACAACGATTAATACTTGACTATAACCCCATTGTCACTGGCACCGGCACCAGACCTCGCCTCTTTATGTTTTATTTGCGAGCAAACTCGAAGCTTTTCTCCAGCCAGTGAGGGGTCTCGTTTTTTACCTTCCTCGGCAAACCCAAAATTAACACGATCTAAAAAAAAGAGAATTTAAAACTGAAATGGAATTAATTCAACTGGAATTATGAAACTCATGGTAGCTGAACCTGTAAATTTAATAAAATCGTGAACATAAAGATTCCCTGTCAGTTTTCGCTTATCAATTGATGGCTCAAAACATACCACCAAGCTGTCATCTGTACGCACTTTTTTTGTTTTGTTTTTGAAAGGTAATACAAAAAAGAATCATGAGTTGGATGGGTCTTATGGACGTCTCCTGATAAATGACGCTCACAACCTTGTTAATGAAAATGAGTAATAATTTGTATTCTAATATTTATAAAAAAAAGTTTAAATTACTCTATAATATTTATAAAAGTATTATTTTATTTTTTAATATTTGTAAAATAGTGTATTTTACTTTTTATTTTCTATTTAAAACAAATGAAATTTGTAGAATTTATTTACAATTTTAAATATTTGTGAAGATGAAACATGTGTATAAGACTTCTGCAAGCATTGAAATGTAACACACCTTGAAATGTAGCATACCATATTCACTTGCCACCTTAGGGAAAGGCCCTTTACAAATATGGCCTTGGTGTTTTGAAGCTATTCCTGAAGTGCTAAAAGAAAAAGAAAATGAAAGCAACCCCTAAACACGAAGATAATTAGCGAATACAAAACAAATAAATAAAAACACATAAAAGAAACAAACAGAAGATAATAAAAGAAAGTTGGGTGGAAGATATGGCCAGAATTCAGACTTATAATTGATCTTAGAAACAATTATATTGTGAATGGTCTAAGATACTAGCTTATAGATTTGAACAATGTCTAAAATCTTATGTTCCACCTATTTTAGGTCAATCTAACAAACTCTGAAATATCTCAAATTACATGATAATCTAGAACAAACTCTCTAAATTTAATAGCACAGCCGCTTTAAATATTAGGGAACAACTAGTTTAAGCCATAATCTCACAAGTTTGAATTGGATTAATTAAAGAATTGGAATCCTAGATTAATTAGTTAAGTTCACTGATAAAACTAATTAACCTATTGCTACTTAAGGAAATCACTAGTACTATTATGTATCACAACCTTATTCCTAGAAATTGAATTAGAAATTATACTTAGGATGATAAATCCTATGTATAAATCCCTAACTCATGTCATTTAACTAGAATTCCAATTCAATATGATCTAAATCACAATGCCCAATTAATTCATAATCAATTATCATAATTACAAAGTCATAATCCCGTTAATATCTTTCAATCCAAGACAAATCTAACTTAACATACTAAGTTCAACAATAATATAAACTAAAATTAACAAAATCCAAACCAAAATCTGCATAAATCATAAAGAAAATAAGATAAAAATGGATGAAAATTAAGAAAATGCATTAAACTAACAATAACTAAGCATCAATTACATAAATACCAAAAATCCAACAAAAACATATAAGAAAAATTGAAGAAAATGGAAAAAAAAAAACAAAAACAACTAAACATAAAGGATTTTGCAGCTATAAACTGAAATTTAAGCAACATTAACAATAAAGACAAGAAAGGAAGTAAAAACCTAAGCTAAAAAAAGAACAAATGGAAAAACACAAGGCTGCCCAAGGGGAACCACCAAGACTAATGTTTCTACTCAATTTTCTGCCTTTTATGTGCCTCTCTTAGGGATTAAGGGTTTTAAGAAATATGTAGACAAGTTTGACCTTTTTTTAGTCAAAGATAACATTTTTCATGAACCAATATGGTGCCTTAAATGGAGCAATACAGCAGTTTAGAGTTACTTGCCATATTGCTCAAAGGAAAGCAAAGAAAGTTGACAAGTTTCACCTCTCTTTACCTTTTCTAATCTAACTCCTTCTATACACTTCCAATTACCATGAAATGTGGTACATAGGCTCCTCACATAATGTTCTTGCACTCCATAAAATTTCAAAACAATATGAGTTCAAAACGTGCCCCTAATGCATCATCAAAGGCACATGTACCAAAACTAATGCTCATCCAATCTTGTCTTGTTCTTTTCTTTGTTCACTGTCCATGGTTTGTAATATGGCCTTGAAATTTGGTGTAAAACTTCATAACATGATGCTATAAGTTCTCAAATTGGTTCCACATCTCTTTTAGTTCCGATTATTCTCCAATTTAACTCAAAACTTAACCATTTTAACTTGTACTTGTGTTTAATGATCAAATTTGCATGTAAACTCAAAAGAAAATACAAATAAAGTATTTAAACAAAAAAATATAATTGATAAAATTCATAAGATAATATAAGATAATTCAATCATATCAAATACCACCACACTTGAATTATTGCTTATCTTCACTTAAACAATTCTAATCAAAAGTCAATAGCTAATTCAACACAACAGAATTCAATTAATGCTTTTAATCCAATTCACAAATTTTAACTATAACATGATTAAAAAAGAAGTTAATTAAAAGCAAAGCACATAGTTAGTCAAAAAACAACCCAATATGCATAACATTTAACATTTAAGCCATTCTGCATAAGTTATCATACAAACTAATCAAGAATACTCAAAACGACTAAATATAAATGAAAGCGCGATATAATTTGAGATTTAAGTAATGTTTATTTGAAAAGTCATCTAACTTTTTGCGCGAAGACGAAAAATTATTATGAACACCTTCGGTTAATAGATTAGATCACCATCTTTAAATGGCTAAAAGTATCACTCGTAACTTCAACCTTATATTGGGTTGAAGCCAGCAAAGTGAGAATTGTCCAATACAAATAACAACGCAAAAGAACAAAGATGCTTCTTATTTAACAACTGAAAGTGAAGATGCTTTCAACAATAATGCAAGAACACTTTTCTATTTTTTTATTTTTCTTTATTTTTCTTTATTTTTCTCTTTTGTTTCTTTTCTTTTTTTGTTTGTTTTCTCTTTCTTTCGACAAATTATTCTAAACATCTCATCTCATATGCATATGACAAACTATACAAAATAGACTTAAACACTAAATACCATATAAATAGGTCACTAGACATATGCAAGGCACTCAAAGGAAAAGGAAAAAAGAAAAAGAGATAGCATCATTTCAAGAGCTAACTAAAGATCCTCAAATTAAAAGCATCAATTTCCTTCAAGTATCATAATTAACTATTAACTAAAGATCATAATCATTTCAAGCTAACACATTCAAATCATTACCATCAAACTCGCAATGATGCAAATGTGCAAAAATTTTCAACTTTGTCCTTACCTCCACACTTAAATGGGACATTATCCATAGTGTCTTAAAATCAATAAAACACAAAGGGTATGGAACAAGAATACTCCCCTAGAATAGAGGCAACATATAAAGTTCGTGAAAGAGAGATCGCAGCTCCTACTTTTACTTTCACTAGGCTTCCCACAAACCAATCACAAAAAAAGAAAAGCACTTAAACATAAAGTAATTAAAAAACTTATTTAACAAATAGAAAACACACAAAAACTTTATGAAAAAGTTGAGTTGTCTCCCAACATGTGCTTGGTTAAGGTCATAAGCTTGACCCCTGCTATGTACACTAACTCATGTCAAATGACAGTTTGAACCCAACAGGAAACATGCTCAAACTCATAAATGAGCTTAAAGTAACTTCCCTTAAAACAAGCTCAAAGTTAGCACGATGCTCCAAAGCTTTAGGGAGGTGGAGCTGAACTACGTCCTCGTCATTCTTCAGTGTCCACTCTTCTTTTTGGACATCACCCTTCTCCCAAGATGGTCTCCGGAGTGGATTAGGAAATGGCCATGGAGACTTTACATCTTGCTAGTCACCTTCCACTTCTAGCTTGCTTTCCTATAACTTGTTCAACACATTGGCTTCTTGCGATTTTTCTTCTTCTTCTTCCTTCATCTACAAATGGCTAGGAAAAGCAAGTGAAACTTGGTCAGTAATAACGAAAGAGGTATTACTTACCATAGGAGGTTTCACACCCTCCTTCTTTTCTTGAATTTACTCCTTTTTTTTCTCCTTGCTGCTCTTTCTCTTCCTCTCTTACTTCTGGATTCTCCTATTGTTCTCCACTATTTGATGGAATAGTGCACATTTCCTTAATAACACTCTCCTGTTGGCTAAGAATTCTTGAAGAGACTTAGGCTTCTAAGCTCTCTATCATCTCTGCTAACTAGTTCACTTGATCTTCCAATGTCTTCAATTTGCTCCTCATTTCTTGTATAAATTAAAGAGTGCTCGTCACCAAGCTCATTATGATCTCCTCCAATGATATCCTATTATCTTACAGTGGTGATGGTGGAGGTAGAGGCTCAGGCTGAAACTGTGGCTACTCTTAGTAGTAATTCGGTGGAAAATCAAACTTGTACTATGTATCCTATAAAATAGAACATGTACAAAAAGGATAATCAAAAAATGAGCAAATCTCACATACCTTAACTTTTTGTTGAACCATTAATACTTACGCCATTAAGGGTGTGAAATTTTTCACTTGATGCTCTAACCTAGAAGTAGTAAGATATTGAAAGTCATTACCCGAATAAGGATAGTAAGAAAAGTCAGAATGAAAAGCATACTAATAATGATCCATGTCACCAAAAGATTATCAAAATCTAAAAAAGCTAAAAAAAACTAGAAGAAATAGAAGAAAAAATGACCAAGAACAACAAAAATAAAAACAAAGATAACAAAATAAAAAGCTAAAACACAAGCATCAACTCCCCAACAATGGTGCTAAAAATTTGGTAGGCAACTATTGTTTGCTTACCAAATAATAAAATACTTAACTAATCCTAATTACATAGTCAAGGCAAGTCAAAATCGATCCCACAAAGAACTGGTTATATTTATAAGCTATTCCTAAAGTTGCGCTAAAAGAAAAAGAAAATAAAAAAAACCACTAAACATAAATACATTAAAACTAAACACAAAGATAATTAACGAACACAAAAAAAATAAACAAAAACACATAAAAGAAATAAATAAACGAAAATAAAAGAGAGCTGGGCGGAAGATATATCAGAGATTTATATTTATAATTGATCCTAACTTATAGATTTAATCAAGTTCTTAAACCCTATGTTCCACCTGTTTTAGATAAATCCAACAAGTTTTGAAAATATCCCTAACCGCTCGAAAACCTAGAACAAGCTCTTTAGATTTAATGGCACAACCACTTTAAGTATTAGGGAATAACTAGCCTAAGCCATAATCTCACAAGATTAAATTGTGTAACTTAGAGAATTGGAATCCTAGATTAATTAATTAAGTTCACTGGCAAATCCAATTAACCTATTGCTACTTAAAGAATCACTAGGACTATTACATATCACAAGCTTATTCCTATCAATTGAACTAGAAAATATAACTAAGGTAATTAGACGTATGTATAAATCCCTAATTCATGTCATTTAACCAAAATTCCAAATTAGCCATGACTTAAATCACAATGACCAATCAATTCATAATCAATTCTCATAATTACAAAGCCATAATCTCATAAATATCTTTCAATCCAAGACAAATCTAACCTAACATACTAAATTCAACAATAATATAAACTGAAATTAACAAAACCCAAACTAAAATCTGCATAAATCATAAAGAAAACAAGATACCAATGGTTGTAAAATTAAGAAAATGCATTAAATTAGCAATAACCAAGCATCCATTACATAAATACCAAAAATAAAAAACATAATAAAAACTGATGAAAATGGAAAATTCGGTATATAGGCTCCTCACATGATTTTATTGCACTCCACAAAATTTCAGAACAATCTGAGCTCTAAACGTGCACCTAATGAATCATCAAAGTCACGTGTACCAAAACTGATGCTCAACTAAGCTTGTCTTATTCTTTCTTTGTTCACTCTTCATGGCTTGCTATATGACCTTAAAATTTGGTGTAAAACTTCATAACATGATGCTCTAAGTTCTTAAATTAGTTCCACATCTCTTATAGTTCTAATTATTCTCTAATTCAACTCCAAACTTGACCATTTCAACTTGTATTTATGTTTAATGATCAAATCTACATGTAAACTAAAAAAGAAACACAATTCAAGTATTAAATACAAAAATAGGAATTATATAACATTAAAATGCTTAAGAAAATATTAGATAATTCATTCCTATAAAAATAAAAGCAATCAAATAACAATATGTAAAAAGTGAAGGGAAGAAAGGATATATAACTGATTATTATAGTGATTTGACTACAACCTTTAGCCTACATCTACTCTACAATAGCTTGTTGAATATTTTGCTATAAATCAATCTTTTTCAGGGTAAAGAGGAACCCTTACATAATCTTCTTGTCAAAGGCAAAACAAAGGAACCTATAAAATCTTTCTTAATGGATAAAGAATAATTTAACAATATTACTTTTCAATGGGTAGAGAGTAACCTAATAAAACTTAATAGATAATCATAATATCATAATACACAAGCTCAAAATCTAGTTTCTTTAAAACAATGCCCAAGGACTCATTAAATACAATGAATATAACTAATGCTTTAACCTCTAAAAACCAACTCACTACAATCCCAAAAGCTCATTCAATCTTTTAGATAATTCAACCATCTTTAAGACTTATATTTATAGCCTTTTTAAACTCAAAACTCATTAAAATTTTTTCCTAGTAATCAAACTGATAAGGGTGTATTTTTATTAATTTTCATATGTGATTTAAAGTGATTTCACTATTGTATTGCTGCTAATATAACCAAATTATGTTCATTATCATTTAGATGTAGGTTTTGAGCTGAAGAGACATATTACAAGTGAAAAGACCAAGTTTATAAGAGATTTAAAGAAGAACCAGTAAAGGACTCAAATTTTGGACTATTAATGGGGGCATTAACGACACTGTTGATGTTTAGAAACTTCCATGGATAGTCAAATGCAAGGAGATCAATGGTAGATGATGTAAGGCATCATTGAAGACATTATTAAATGTCATTGAGCATTTAGAAAATGTTGTTTCACTGCAATTCAAAGGAAAAACATGATCATTCACTCCAAAACTGTCTTAACCATAACTAGGGGACCATACAAGGATTAGAGTAGGTCATTTTCATCAGTTTTTGGCTCCTATTTGGGCAGCCCTTTGTTTTCCTTATTTTTTGTCTTAAGTTTAGGGAATTTGATGCTTTCTTTCATTTTATAGTTTGAGCTTATGTTTATTAGTTGTTTAGGTGTAGATTCCATTTTGTCTTGGTGTTTTACCTGCTGCTTTCTTATTTTCATTTTATTGTCTATGTACTTCATTTGGGCTTGTTTAAATACTTGTCGAATCTTTTGAATATTGTTAGTTTAATATTGAATCTTTAATTTCAGTTATCTTTATCTTATTTTCTTTATGAGTTTTTGCATTTTATTTTCTATTTTAGTTCATTATTTTTCCTTGGGCTTAAAGATATTAAAATGATGAATGGTTTATAATTGTGACATGTGAATTGGAATTTAATTGGGTATTGTACTTTTATCCTAAAGTTAAGTTGAAAATCTGATTAAATGCCAAGAATTAGGAATTATGCGTATGGTTAATCACTCTATCTGTGATTTCTAATTCGAAAGCTAGTATAAGCTTGTGATTTGTAATTGTCCTAGCGAATACCACAAGTAGCAATTGATTGATTCGTAAGTGAAACTTAATCAAGTTAGCCTAAGGTTTTGATTCTTTAAGTTACATTATCTGAGCTTACGAAATTAAGGGTTAAGTTAGTTGTTTCCTAGTACTTAATGCTATTATGCCATTAAATCTAGAGAACTTGTTCTATGATATCATATATCTTAAGTTAAATTTATGATCATATTGGATTTATCTAAAAGTGGAGGAACATAAGACACAAGAGCTTGTTAGTATTTATAAGTTAACATCTTAGGCATAACACAATTTATACGTTTTCAATGATCAATTGTAATTCTTGAAGTCCCAATAATATCTTCTTGCTGTTTTTCTATCTTTGTTATCTATTTCTTGTCATTTCACATTCTTGTTTATTTACCTTAATTTCATTAGCTTTAGTTTCTATTTACTTTTAATTTCATAAAACTAGGAATTTAATTCAATTTTTTATTTTTGATTGCCCAAACACTAACCACTTCTCTATGAGTCTGACTCTGACTTTCCCTACTCTATATTTAAGAGGTTAGGTTAAGAATTTATTATCTAGTAGCTTGTGACAACCATAGGCCCATGAAAAAGCTATTACATAGATTTTGGAACCAGCTATTACTCTCTTGTAGGCTTAACTAGTTGACTACGATTTGCACTAGTCGACCAATCTACTTAAAATCTACAATGACCGACTACTAACTAAGGACTAATCAACTAGTCAATCTATATTTTAGGTTTTGTAGATTTTGCAACCAGTTTAAACTATTAGCCCTATGGCACCTAAGAGGGGGGTGAATTGGGTGTTTAAAACTTTCTTGCAGAATTAAAACACTTTAAACACCTTAAACCAATTTTAATACAATGCAATCTCTAACCAAAATTCAAATAAATGGAATGCCAAACTTTATGTCAATATATAACAAATTTAAGCAAAGATAAAACAAACAAAATGCATAAATATAAAAGAGATAAGGGAAGAGATGAACACCAAGATTTATAGAGGTTCGTCTACCCCAAAGATAAACTACGTCCTCTCTCTAACTACTTGTTGGAAATTCATTAACAACAATCTTGGTTAAAGACCAAGAGGAATCTTTACAACAATCTTGATTCAAGTCCAAGAGGAACCTTTACAACAATCTTAATTCAAGACCAAGAGGAACCTATACAACAATCTTGATTCAAGGCCAAGAGGAACCTATACAACAATCTTGATTCAAGGCCAAGAG
>JAOXYD010000136.1:12323664-12336235 GCA_028565735.1 Pinacopodium congolense
AGAGTGTTTCTTCATGTTTTTGCTCCAATCTTCGTCATTAAGCTCCATTCTGCAAATTAAACATAATAAGATATCAATTTAATAATTAAGCACTGAATTAGGGGTCATAATTAAACAAATTAACTATTAAAACTATATAAATTTGACCCATCACACTACTTATTGGTCCCTATATGACATCTAAAGGAGGTAAATTATGTAACACTAAAATTTCCATTGGCTATTGGAAAGAATCTCTTCTAAGTCTTTCAATATAAGTAAGCACTTCTGTCAAAGTCTAGGGTTTTACTAGTGTTTTGGCCTTCTATGCTATTGGATAGGACAAATGATTTCATGTGTTACACATTATGATCTTTACTCACTAGTTCATTGAAATTAATCCTATGTGAGATTTAGTTCTAATAGTAATTATTAGACCCTAGATGGAATCTAAGGGAGGTAAATTAGGTAACACTGAAATTTTATAGATCTTTACACCTAATTGAAAATTTCCTTTAAGCTTATGTTTAAAATTAAAAAAATTAGTAAATAATTTATAACAATAATATTATATGTAGCATAATATGGTTAAAAATTAAAAGAGATAGGAAAAGATGGGCATGAACTAATTTATAGTGGTTTGGGTGACATACTTTGCTAAAAAGTTTTACTATCACAAATCACTTGTACAACTCTTCTTTTTAATAGGATTTAAGGTAACCATGATAAAAATCTTCTTTATGATTAATCAACCCTAAGAGCACACTTCTAAAAGTTTAATTCTTGACTCAGTCAAAGTTTTTAAGGGGCTTTTAATAACTGCAAAATAAATGCATTATAAAGAACACAAAACACTACCAATATTCATAAAACAAGAATCAAAATGATTAATTAACTTTTTTTTTGTTTTTCTATACACTTGATGTACAACGCATACTTAAAACACCTATTTATAAGTGGAAAATCAACCTATAGCTGCTTATGGTTCATTGCAAAACTAAACTTATTTTATGCTCAAATTCGTAAGTGTACAGATCCTTACTTATAGTAAAAGCAGATATCGTCTCATAGAGATCATAATTAGGAACCACATAATTCAGGTTATACTTTGTTTAAGAAATAATTTCAAATGCTAAAAATTGAAAATAAACTAAAATTAATCAAATTAGCAAAGAACATTCCAATGGGCAAAGTGTATGAATTTGATAACTAATATTGAAATTAGGAGTCACTTATATCCCTATTTTGCTTACCTCTTATCCTATTGATTCAGTTATTCTTAAACCAAGATTTTCTAATGTTTAACTACCCTCTCCTAAGGTGTAATTAGCTATCCTTAGTTGAAATAAGATAGAACCAATCATGCTGCCTCTAGACTTACACAACCATTCCTAACTTATCGACTAGATGTTAAGCAATCTTATATGTAATGAAAACAAATAACCAAGATCTCTCTTCAACTACTTGAAAAACCTAAATATGTACAAGTCTATTGGGAACCAACTCTCATTTCACATTCTAACCCAAATTCCTAAGCTCACTCTCTTGATCTATTACATGGTATATGCATAATATATATCATTGAGCACCCATTCATTGAATCAATAAGAAAAAGTTCAACAAAATAGTTCAAGAGTAACTCCTAAAAATTATTTAGCTACGTATAATAACAAATAATCAAACAACATTCATGTTTTCTATATTAAAAAGTAAAAATGATATTGAAGAAAAACTAGATGAAGTCTTCAAGCTCTCCTCTTAACTCCAAGAAAGATAGAAAAATTGGATGTTGAAGTCTCTTTGTTTTTCCTTAGGAAGATGGTGTTTCTTCTTTGGGGTGGCCACTAAAAACCTCTCCTTGCCTTATTTCGGATATGTACTAAATGATTACCCCTCTAGCTCCTAGGGTTTTGAGCCCTTATATATGTGAAAAGGAGGTTACAAATTAAAATCCTATATTTGACCTGCAAAAGAGGCCAACTTCGTCGCTACTATCATTATTGGTCTTGATGGTGGATTGTTGCTTGACAACTTTTTTCATTCTTTACGTTTTTGGCCATATCATCTTCTTTAGAGCTCTGATTGACTTGAAATTTTAACTACAAGTTCCTAGAATGTTGGTCGTCCTCCCCACCAAATTTCATGGCCATCTAAGTTTTACAGATATGCCTATTGGGTCATCTAAATCTCCTATAACACATCCACAGCTAAAATTCTGATACCTGCAAAACCAATCACCAAATTGCCTCAATCTATCCCTCAAATAAGCTTAAAATCCAACCTTAAACACTAGACACTAAACAAAAAAAATTAAACACCTAAAAGGTTATGAAAAGATGCAAAATATCTAAACGATCTAAATAACTAATGCTAAAGCACACAAAGAAACAATTAAAACACATAGATTCAACCTAAAAACACATTTATCAAACTTCCCCACACTTAAACCTTTGCTTATCCTTAATAAAAATCAAACACAACCATTCCATTCTATTAATTCATTTTCCCAGAGATCAAGATCATATAATCATTCAAACTTTGGCCACTCGAATGTCGAGCTACTACACACATCATGACTAGTTTTCATTAGTGCATATAGTCAAACTAAACTTATGATACTATCATTAAAAGGCAAGCATAAAGTCACAATGAATTTTCCTTGTACGATTTGCTCATTTAACTTAAGTGTATAAGGGTTAATGTTTCACTCAAAACTTCCTATAGGAAATCACGCTACTATAGGCTTGCAAATACGCCAATTCTCTTCCACATCGACTACATGGTAAAATGAATCAAAAGGACTTTGTTTGAGGTTGTTGGGATTAGGGCTAAGGTGGGTCAAAAAGGTCTTCAAGGTTCATCACATGCATTCATAAAGTACTAAGTGTACACAAAGATAACAAAATGTACTGTTGAGAAATGCATAAAATAACTAGCTACTCAACATTTATTTTTGCTTGTATGCTTGATTCTTTCCTTTCCTTTTCCTTGTGTTTTTATTTTTTATATTTTTCAGCAATAATAATGAAGAAATAATGAACAAAATAGTAGCTAAATGCAATGTGTTTTTAAAAAATATAAATTTGAAAGAAAAAGAAAGAAAAAAGAGTAAGGAAGGAGAAGCTGCCCAGCCAACCCTCCAGCCCTGCACCAGTAGCTCAAGCCCGCTCGACCCTGCCAGCCCGCCCTTGTCACTCGCACCAGCCCGCACCCTGTATGCCCAAGCCCACTTTGCACACCTGGCCTGCACCTGCGATAGCCCTGCACCCTTCCTCCCTCCTCCTTTAGACCAAACTTGCCCCAACTCGCCTAGCCCAGTAGCTGTAGACCCCGCCCAGCTGATGAAAAGATGCAAAACATCTAAAAGATCTAAATAACTAATGCTAAAACACACAAAGAAATAATTAAAACACATAGATTCGACCTAAAAATCATAACTTAAAAACAAATTTATCAAACTTCCCCACACTTAAAACATTTGCTTATCCTTAATAAAAATCAAACACAACCATTCCATTCTATTAATTCATTTTCCCAGAGATCAAGACCATACAATCATTCAAACTTTGGTCACTCGAATGTCGAGCTACTACACACATCATGGCTAGTTTTCATTAGTAAATATAATCAAACTAAACTTATGATACTATCATTAAAAGGCAAGCATAAAGTCACAATGAATTTTTCTTGTAGGATTTTCTCATTTAACTTAAATGTATAAGGGTTAATGTTTTACTCAAAACTTCCTATAGGAAATCACACTAGTATAGGCTTTCAAATACGCCGATTCTCTTACACACCGATGACATGGTAAAATGAATCAAAAGGACTTTGTTTGAGGTTGTAATGGGATTAGGGCTAAGGTGGGTCAGAAAAGTCTTCAAGTTTCATCACATGCATTCATAAAGTACTAAGTGTACACAAGGATAACAAAATCTACTATTGAGAAATGCATAAAATAACTAGCTACTTAACATTTATTTTTTCTAGTATGCTTGATTCTTTCCTTTTCCTTTTGTGCCAAAGGGGTTACAAGGGACAGTGAGATAGGAGGGTCATTTAAGCCAAGGGTTAAAAGAATGAGGGCCTTAATCATTCCCATTTAGCATGCATTAAGTAGATTCCAACTAGTTCAGAGTAAATTTTGATAGTAATTACCTAAAGAAGTGTTACACACACAAGAAAATGAAATGAATTTGGATGGAGTCATATAGGCATAATCCGTACATAAGCTCAATTGAAAATCCATCATGTTTCTATACATTAGCTAATCACTTAAGCATCAATTTCTGAGTAAGCCTATATATGTAACTACTTTAGTCAATCAACATGATTCACCATCTATTCAATTAGCCTATTCTGACTTCAAGCACGCAACTTAATCTCATTCCAACTACTATGATAGAATCTTATGTCAACACATTGATCACAAAGATTGAAATGCAAGAGAAATGACACACCTAAAACTAATAACCTAGCATGAAACCTAAATGACATGAAAAAATGCAATGCAAACACAACTATCAAACTCCACAAACACAACGTGAAATAATTAGCTACCTCCCCACACTTGATGGACACATTGTCCTCAATGTATGAAAAGAATAACCAAAAATCAAGAACACAATTACTAAAAATAAAAACCATAATACACAGTAATTCACACTTCAACAAACACAAAAGAAACAAACAAAAAACAACAAAAGAAGAGAGAGTTATAAAGCTTATGGAGAAGGTGGTGGAGATGGGGT
Source organism: Pinacopodium congolense (assembly GCA_028565735.1). Taxonomy (NCBI): domain Eukaryota; kingdom Viridiplantae; phylum Streptophyta; class Magnoliopsida; order Malpighiales; family Erythroxylaceae; genus Pinacopodium; species Pinacopodium congolense. The sequence goes on from JAOXYD010000136.1 coordinate 12,328,395, forward strand.
TGGGGAAGGGACTCACTCGAAGTCATTACATCTCCCAAGATTTGAGAACTTTCTTGGACATGTACCACTGTTAGTGAGCTACCATTTGCACTTGTTCATTCATCTGGTCAAGTTGTTGCTGTGTCTTCCTGTTGTTTCTCTCTAGAAGCTTGTATACTATTTCCCTACCTACCTCCTCGAATTCTTCACTTGAAGTCTTATCAAAGTCAGGGTAGCCTTAGAACTTGAAACTCCATCAGCAAACTTGTGTTTAATAGTAGTGTGCGTTCAAGGATTTCGGACCTCTATATTGGCATGCTCCAAGACCTTTGAACATCTCAAGTAGGGTGTACCAAAATACTCAGAAGGAATAAGGTTAAACTAATAGTATTAATTAGAAAATGTTGCGCTAATGCAATTACTAGATACCCCATGCCTAAATAAGCCCCCTTCTTTGACACAGATTACACCAAATATTTGAAAAAGTAGAAAGCTATATGAACTTTCATTTTCTCATTTACATACCAAAGAAAAGACAATTCCCTAATAGAGCATTTATTACTTTAGGTTTTGAAAAACACAGCATAACAAATGAATTTATGCATGATCAAACATTCATAACTTAAAATATTAGCATTTGAAGCATTTGAAGGATTGAACATAGGTAGCTCAGTTAAATATTTCCAATAAACAATGGGTGAAAAATCTTGATGAATATAAAATCTTGGTGAACATCTTCTATTTATGCTTCAGGAAAACTGAAAACTATGTTCAACACTTTCTTATCTAACTGAAAAGCTTAGCCTTTTAGTCTAATCCAAAAGACACTTGGTTTTATATATTCAAAACATAAAGAGGTAAAAAAAAAAAAAACTCAAGTGTTAGCTCTTCAAAAATAGGGTAATCCATTTGCACAAATTATTCCCAACCACTCTTGTGACATGGTCTCAATATTCTATCTTTCAACCCTATCTTTTTTAAAAGAGAAAAATCAACAGATCTAGGTGCTAAAATAGTTTTGGTCTTAAGAATATTTCACCTTTTACCTTCTTCTTGATAGAAGATGGGAAAAGGAACATCGTAGTCAGTAGAGATATCCCTAGCATTACATCCACTTACTGCCATTTGAATTGGTGAAATCAATTTTCTAACAATAAACTTCGTTCGTAGTGGCATTTTGACCGAAAAAACTTGTAATAACATAACATAAAGTGAAAATATTCAAGAGAGAAACACAAAAAGCCCTTTTGGAGAGAGACCTATGTGAATGGGGAGAAAGAATGGAGAAAAAGATGAAAAAACAACCCAAATCTGCACAAAATTTGAACTTTTGCTAGAAAACCCAAAGAAACTTACAAGATTTGATGAAAAACTTGGAGAAAATGAGCAAGGAACCTTGAAGAGAGGGTGAGGAGGTCGAAAATAGAGAGAGAACGGGTTAGAGAAGAAAAGGAGGGAAAAAGACAAGTGAAGTTAGGGTTTTAGGGAGGGGAAAGGTGAGATTTAAAATCTTGCCTGCCACGATTGTGGCTGGAGCAATTTACCTAAATTTGCCCTATTTTGCATATCCGCCCCCCTCCCCCACCCCACTTAATTCTAAGTCACTCCAAACATTTAAAATTAAGTATTAACATCAAAGTAAACCTAAGAAAACCCCCCAAACTCAAGAAAACAAAAATCAAATAAAAGAAAAGAAGTGATTAAAATAAAGAGCAACTTGAAAACTAGGAATCAACTTACTAAATAACCTACTAACTAAATAAAATATGCTTCATTTACGATAATAATCTTGACTAAACTCTAATCCAATCATAAAAGAGTAAAGAAAAGGAAAAAAAAAATACTTCCTTTTCTGGTGAGAGTGCTTCCCTAAGGTAAATCTTGCATCGATTCCCATTGACCTTAGACGTTTCACCCTTGTTGTTCTCCAATTTCAGTGCTCCATAATTAAACACTTGATTAACCTTAAAAGGGTCACTCTATCTTGACTTGAGCTTTCTAGAAAATAACCGAAGTCTTAAGGTGAATAAAAGCACTAAGTCCCCATTCTTGAACTCCTTATTAATGTAAGCATCATGCCACTTCTTCACCTTCTCCTTATACAACTTGACATTTTCATAAGCATCATACCTTAGCTCCTCTAATTCGTCAATTTGTAAAAACCTCTTCTTACTGGCTAGTTTTCAATCTATATTCAATTTCCTTATTACCCAATAAGCTCTATGCTCTAACTCTAAAGGTAAATGGCAAGTCTTGCTATACATAAGTCTATATGAAGTTGTGCTTATAAGCACTTTGAAAGTTGTTCGGTAAACCCATAAAGTGTCATCTAATTTCAAAACCCAATCATTTCTTAAATTGCTCACTACTTTCTCCAAAATTTTCTTCAACTCCCTATTCACTACCTTCACTTGGTCACTAGTTCACTAGTTTGTGAATGGTAAGGAGTATCCACTCTATAGTGAACATCATATCTCTTCAAAAGGGCTTTAAATGGTTTGTTGCAAAAGTGGTTCCCTCTATCACTTATGATGGCTCTAAGCACGCTAAACCTAGTGAATATCTTCTTTATAAATCTTTGGACCACCTTGCCGTCATTCGTTAGAGTAGCTATAGCCTCAACCCACCTAGAAACATAATCAACTCCGACCAATAAATAAGAGATACCTAGGAAGGATGGGAATGGTCCCATGAAATCCAACCCTCACACATTGAATACTTCCACTTCTATGATGTTGGAGAGGGGCATTTCATCTCCCTTTGAAATATTGCCCACTCTTTGGAACCTATCTCAATGCAATACAACCTTCCTAGAGTCCTTCAACAAGCTTGGTCAATAGAATCTGCACTCCAATAATCGATCCACCATCTTGTTCACTATATAGTGACCTATATATAGCGAGCTATGACATTGAGTTAGAATTTCAGGTATTTTATCTTCAGGAACACATCTGCAAATCAAACTATCAGCACATATCTTGTATATGATAGGCTCATCCTAAATATATCGAGAACATTGAAACAAAAAAATGCTTCCTCTGTTGGTATGAAAGATTAGGGGGAAGAATACTACCTAAAATGTAATTTGAATGTCTGCAAACCAAGGACAAAAAGGATTCGTTACCATCATTAAAGCTTTATCGGGATATCTCTCCTTCCTCTTCCTTTTGTAGATGACCTATTTTAAGCCTAGATAAATGATCTGCCACCACATTTTCTACTCCTTTTTTGTTTCTAATCTTAATTTCAAACTCTTAAAGTAGGAGCACATATCGAATGTGCCTTACCTTAGCATCCTTCTTGGAAAAATATAGCACAATGTCACATGATCTGTAAACACAATAATCTTTGAGTCTAAAAGTTAGGAACTAAAATTTTCACAAGAAAATACTACTGCAAGCAACTCCTTCTCAGTGGTGTTGTAGTTCAATTTTGCTCCTATCAAGGTCTTGTTTGCATACTAGATGGTATGGAGCTTCTTTTCGTTCCGCCGGCCAAGCACATACTAGCATCACACATGATCTAGAAAGGCAATAACAAATCCGATGAAGTCAAAATAGGGGATGTTATAAGTGCCTTCTTTAACCTATCAAAAGCATGTAAACAAGAGGCATCAAACTCAAAAGATTCATTTTTAACTAAAAAATGAGTCAAGGGTCTAGCAATAAGAGAAAAATCCTTGATAAACCGTCTATAAAAGCCTGCATATCCAAGGAATGCTCAGATGCCCTTGATGTTGGTAGGAGGTGGGAGTTTCTCAATCACTTCTATTTTGGCTTGGTCTACCTCAATCCCTTTGCATGAAATCTTATAACCTAAGACAACTCCTTCTTGTACCATAAATGGCACTTCTCCCAATTTAAAACTAGATGAGACTCCTTACATCTTTGAAGCACTCTATCTAAATTAAACAAACAATGATCAAAAGAGTCTTCAAAAATAGAGAAATCATCCATAAATACCTTCATGATGTGCTCGTTCATGTCTGCAAAGATGGCCATCATGCATGTTTGGAATGTGACTGGTGCATTACAAAGGCCAAAAAGCATTCTCCTATAAGTAAAGGTTCCATAAGGGCAAGTGAAAGTAATCTTCTCTTGGTCCTGTAAGTAAATAAACACTTGATTATATCTAAAATCCCTATTAAGAAAGCAATAAAAAGCATGTCTGACCACCATCTCAATTGTTTGATCCACAAAAGGTACGGGGAAATGGTCTTTGTTAGTGGTCACATTGAGCTTCTTATAGTCAATGTACATTGATCTTAATGGAAATCTTTTCACCTCTTTCATTCTCCATTACTGTCACACCTCCCTTTTTAGGCAAGCATTGCACTGGGCTCACCCATTCACTATCTAAAATTTGATATATAATCCTTACATCTAGAAGCGTTACTACCTCCTTCTTCACAACTTCCTACATTTTCGAATTCAATCTTCTTTGCCTTTCCCTAACTGTCTTCCATCCTTCTCTCTTTTTTCAAGACTCAAGAATAACCTTTAGACACATTCTTTTTGTAGTCTCAAGAATAACTTGGAAATACTACTTTTAAAAGGATTAAGAATAACCTTACAATGACAAAGAAATTACTCACTCGTAAAGAGAACTCAAGTCACACAAAACTTGATAAACAAAAACACACGTATACACTTTGATCTTAAACTTTTTATTAGATGCTCAGATTTGTGACTTGCTAGATAATTGGGTGTTTAGCTCCTTACTTCGTCGTCTATTTATACAAACAAATAAGACTCAAATAACAATTAGAACATTAATCAGCTCTTCAGACCGTTGTCTAATGGATGTATCCATTGTATATATTTTCTTATCAATGGGTAAATCTTCTATCTGTTAAGCAATATGACCGTTACACATTGTTCAGTCAACCGATATGCCATGTTTGGTCGACCGATCTTCTAAATTTGTTCATTCGATTAATCGATAGCCATCGTCTGGTCGACTGGTCTTCATTCAGTTGGCCAGTCTTTATTCAATTAGTCGATCTTCCTCAAAGTGTCCATTCAGTTGACCAATCTTTTGGTTTGGTTGATTGATCCTCCTTCAGTCGGCCGATGCTCCCTTCAACACTTATGTTCAATCGATTGATCAGTATTCGGTTGACCGACCTTTATTCTGTAGTGCTTAGTATCATCGTCCTTGATCACTTAAACATCTTCTTTTCAATATACCTATCTTTAAACACAGTTAAACAAAAATTATTAGTAGAAAGAGTGTTTTTTTAATCATCAAAATTAGGTGGAACCTCTCTTGGTTCAATAATCTCCACCTTTTTTATGACAAAACTAAGTGATTTAAACAACACAATCAATTATCAAATTTCAAGATGCATATTTCATTAGCTCTCCCTTACTTCTTGCATATCTAACTACCCCTAAATTAAACAAAAATTCAAGAATAATTCCTCCTAAAAACATGCATGCTTTTCCCCATTTTTGGAATCAATATAAAAGGTGTAAACATAACAATCAAAGAGAGAGACCATCAATCATACCAATTTATCTTTTAATAGTACAAAAATGATCTTCACACAACGTTTAGCAAAGATATCCTCTAATTAATGCAATGTATCAACAAATTCAAGCTTGATATTGCCATTTTGTACATGATCTCGAATAAAATGATATTGAATTTCTATATACTTAGTCCTAGAATGTTGTATGGAATTTTTAGTCAAACAACTTGTACCTGTATTGTCACACCGAATAGGAATTCTATCAAGATGGAAACATAATCCCTAAGTTATTGTTTAAGCTATAATACTTAAGTGCAACAACTATCACCAGCTACATATTCAGCCTCCACCGTAGATAAAGTAATAGAATTTTGTTTTCTACAAAACCATGAAACTAATGCATTTCTTAAAAAATAGCATGGATCATATGTACTTTTTCTATCTAACAAACTACCCTCATAATCGACATCAGAATATCCAACCAAGTCCAAAGATGCATTTTTAGGATACCATAGTCCTAAATTTAAACTACCACTCAAATATCTCAAAACATGTTTAACGGCTAACAAATGAGATTCCTTAGAAAAAGATTAAAAATGTGCACACAAACAAACACTAAACATAATATCTGGATGATTAGCAGTTAAACACAATAAACTTCCAATCATACCTATAAAGATTTTTACATCTACCTTTTTTACATCTTCATCTTTATTCAACTAGGTAGATGTGCTCATAGGATTGTCTAAGGGCTTTGATTGACCCATGTCAAACCTCTTGAGAAGCTCTCGTGTATGCTTTGATTGATTTATAAAGATACTACCCTTCATTTTCTTGATTTGGAGTCCAAAGAAGAAGTTAAATTCTTCCATCATGCTTATTTCGAACTCTCTACTCATACAGTTAGCAAAATCCCCACACAAACATTCATTAGTAGTACCAAAAATAATATCATCTACATATATTTGATTAATCAGCAAATCATTTTGATCCTTCTTAATAAACAATGTAGTATCTAGCTTCCCATTTTCAAAACCATTTGCAAGTAAAAATGCATTTAATCTATCATATCATCATCTAGGTGCTTGTTTTAAACCATATAATGCTTTGTATAATTTAAAAATGTATTCAGGTGCATCATGTCATTCAAAACTAGAAGGTTGTTTAACATATACTACTTCTTAAATAAAACCATTTAAAAATGCAGTTTTTAAATCCATTTGAAAAATTTTAAAACCCATGTGAGATACAAATGCAAGAAGTAGCCTAATAGCCTCTAATCTAGCTATAGGAGAAAACATCTCATCATAATTTATTCCATGTTCTTGGTTATACCTTTTAGCCACTAATCTAGCTTTTTTTCTCATAATGTTACCTTGTTTATCTAATTTATTCTTAAAAACCCATTTTGTACCAATGATAGGATGATCTACGGGTTTAGGTATTAAATTCCAAACCTTATTTCACTCAAATTGTTCTAACTTCTTATTTATAGTTAAGATCCAATTCTCATCATCTAAAGCCTCTTCTATATTCCTAGGTTCAATCTTTGAAAGAAAGGCAATATGAGACAAATTAAATTTTGATCAAATGGTTATCCCTTGGTGGACAGCACCTATAATTTGTTAGGCAAGATGATCCTTCTTATACCTCCAATCTCTTGGTAGCTCTTCATCTCCTCCTTCTCTACTTGGTTCAACAATTTGTGATGTTTGTCCATTATCTTCAAGTGAAAGATATTCTAATCCCTTAGATACATCTGTATCATCAAACTCAAGTATAGATTCCTCAACAATATGCGAGTTCTTGTTATAAACTGTATATGCTTTACTTGTTAAAGAATATCCTAAGAAAATATCTTCATAAGTTTTATAATCAAAATTTCTCAAACTTTCTCTAGTGTTCAAGATATAACATTTGCAACCAAAAACTTTGAAGTGACTAATTTTTGGCTTCTTATCGTTCACAAGTTCATAAGGAGTTTTATCTAACTTATGTCTAATATTCACTCTATTAATGACATGACATATACATGCAATCGCTTCGACCCAAAAATACTTTGGCAAATCATACTCATTTATCATAGTTAGCATCATTTCTTGTAAAAAATCTATTTTTCTTTCTACTACACCATTTTGTTGATGTTTCTTAAGTACAGAAAAATTATGTGTAATTCCATGATCATCACAAAAACATTTAAACATATCATTTTTGAATTCTCTACCATGATCACTTTTAATAGATGCAATAGATAAGGATTTTTCATTTTGTATCTTCTTTACAAAACTAACAAAGAATTTAAAACATTCATCTTTTGAGCCTAAAAATAAAACCCAAGTAAAACGATTGAAATCATCCACCTAGTAGGACCAAACAAATCCATATGAAG
>JAOXYD010000136.1:12368988-12389701 GCA_028565735.1 Pinacopodium congolense
GATCTTCGAAATTAAGGTCAAAAGAGGTGACTTGATGCTACCCTTATTTTGGAGCAACTTGTGATCGTTTGTTCATACACGAAAGAGAACTTCGAAAAGTGAAGCACTAGGAAGCTATCAAAAGAACAATAGTGAAAGAAAGGAAATAAGGCAAGGATCAAAGAACTCTTATAGACTTCATGAGGCCTGGCTTCAATGCCAATTAGCTTGACATTACAAGACCCCGAATACAGGTCAATAATTTCAAGATTATGCTACCATTATTGAACATGCTACAGATGAAATTTCAATTCTATGGCTTGGCTAATAAAGAATCTAATGCCCATTTTGTCAACTTATTAGAAGCATGGAACACATTCGGATACAATGGAATATTAGAAGATGTTTCTAAGATCAAGCTATTCTTATTTACCTTAAAGGACTGAGCTAAGGCTTGGTTGAACTCTCTAGAGAACATTACAACATGGGACCAAGTAGTACAGACCTTTTTAACCTAGTATTGTCTACTAATGAAGACCACCAGAATCATTAATAAGATAAAAAAAATTTCAACAAGGTAAAGATGACTCTTTTTATGAGGTATGGGAAAGATTCAAGGAGATGTAAAGAAGTTTCCCCCACCATAATCTACCAAAGGAATTTCTACTGCAAACATCATATAATGGAGTTAATACATAGATACGAGGCACAATAGATGTAGCAGCTGGGTAATCACTAATGCAAAGGACAATGGATGTAGCTTATGATCTGCTAGAAGAGACGGTGAATAATAACTCCCTATAGAAAATGAGGAGGAGTAGGCAATCACCTCTGAAGGAGTAGAAGAATGTTATTACCATGGATTCAATAACCACTCTACAAGCCCAGATGTTAATGATTGCTAAACAATTGAAAAGCTTGCATGCTACTTCATCACATTTAGTGAAAGTAAGACAACATAGGTTTGAGTTGTGTGTTCAAGAAAGTCATATAGCTATAGAATGCTTCTTTATAAATAATAATGAGATAGAAAAAGTGAAATACAGGGGAGCATTACAAGGGAGGTTAGATAATAACCTATACTCAAACACCTATAATATAGGGTGGAAGAACCACCTCAACTTTTCTTGGAATAAAAGGGATGGTATGAACATGAGAGCATAAAGGCCATTCGGCTTCTAATAGGATAGACTAGCATTACTGGGGTCAAAGATGGATAAGCTTATATATGTGCTCAAATCGAAGTTCAATAGTCCATATGAAATCCAGAAGACGATGGAGGCCAAATTTAACTAAATAGTTAAGAACCATACTTTTTCTATTCATAACTTAGAGGTACTGATCAACCTATGAGTACTTTATCAATGAGGAATGTCAATAGCCTACCTAGAAATGTTGAACCTAATCTAAGAGAGTAATTAAAGGCAATCAAGCTAAGAAGCTATAAGGAGTTAGAGGAGCCAAAAAAAAGAAGAGGCATGCCTGCCTAAAGAAAATGCCCATGCGAAGAAAGAGGAGGGTGTAAGGAAGCCATATGTGCCATCACCACTATACACTCCAAAGATCCCATTCCCAGAAAGGCTAAAGAACAACCAGATGGATGCACAGTTTACTAAATTCTTAAAGAAGTTGAAAAATCTACATATGAACATGTGTTTTGTAGAGGCATTGAAAAACATGCAAAAACATGCCAAGTTTCTCAAAGACATCATAACCAACATAAAGACTTGGGAGTTTTACTAAGTTGAAGGATCTAATGAGTTTTACTATTCTTTGTGTTATTGGTAATTTAGAATTTTCAAAATTTTTATGCGATCTTGGATCTAGTATTAACTTCATTCCCTTCTCTATTTTGAGGAAATCAAGACTTAAAGATATGAAGCAGACATCAATACTCAAACAGTGTTGAGTTGATTTGATATCATTATTTTAACTTAAATAATTCAATAAATTCTCATGAAAATTCAATTTAAGTTGAAATTTAAAATTGAAAGAAAAAAAAAGGAAGAAGAAGCTTGATAATTAGATGAAGGATGAAGGATGAGTGAATAACTAAGCCTTCCACCAAGTATAACCTGGAAAAACACATTTTATGATGCAAAATTTCAAAGCTACCAACCAAGTGTTGGAGGGAGCTCACGCGTGGCCAAGCCAAGAACAAGCTCACACGTGACCAAGCTAAGACAAGGAGAGAGCCCTGGACTCCTTCACGTGTTGACCACTCCAAGCCTTTTCATGCGTAGAGCAAACCCGAACCCACATGGAGCAAAGTTGTACTAGCGGGAGAGGCCAAGTCCACCTCCCAGAATTGACGAAGTCCACGCAACATAGAGCCCGTAAAGCCTTTCACCAAGCCTAAGCTACTGCTAGAGGACTTCGACTTCGTGCATAGACTGCTGGAGCTTAACCCCTCATGCATGGACCAGAATAGATTGCTGGAGGATGGAACTGTCTGGCCTATGGACCCACATAGACCTCAACTATTGTACAAGCTCCATGAACCCAGGCTGCCAACCTAGTGGCTACACATCATGACTCCAAAAGACAGCAGCTGAAAATAGGAAAAAGGAGGGCAAAATCAGATCGAGAGACACAGAACTAGCGTGACACAAGAACACAGTGGCGGCATAGAATTAATTCAAATAGCCATTAAGTCACACACGGAGAGCAGACGAAGAGGAAATTAGAGAGAGAAGAAGAAGCGAGACGTGAGAGCGCGCAAAAAAAATACATATGCTCCTCAAGAAAAAACTTCCAGAGTTCTTTCAAAGTCCATTATTTTTTCAGATTTATTTTACTTTTATATTATTTTATTTTATTTTTATTATGTTTTATATTTTAGAGAATATAGATGTGATTGAAATTATTTCTATTATGAGTGGCTATAATATTTTTAAGATTTTTTGTTTGAATTATTTGGGAACTTTTAGTTATTTATTTAATGTTATGAATATTTGTATTGTTTATTGAGCTGAAACCATACAATAAATCTAGAGAGTAAGTTGGGTAATCCGTGTTAAATGTATAGTAAGAGTTGGAATTTAATAAACCTATAGACAAGAAGTTATTAATTTATTAGGAAGAGATTTCAATAATTTGATACACTGCTTATAAGATAGCTTCATATCTAATTGAATGTTTAGGAAAGGCTTTGCACAATGAGAGATCCCAAAATTAGTCCTAATTTATTTAACTAGTGACATTTAGTTGCACCTTGGGAGAAGGTAGATAAAATATTAAGAAATTTTGGGCCAAATATATATTAGATCAATTAAACCAAAGGGGAACAAATAGGGATAACAACAAGTCCTATTCTTGAGTCTTGATTTTCTCCTAATTTTCGTTTGCAATGTTGGCAATTGGGTGTGTTGCTCTTTTTTGCTTCCAATTTGTTTTCAATTTACTTATTTATTTTTATTTTATTTTTTAAAATCAATTTCTTGAATAAAGTGAAAGCTAAATTGATAGGGTGTCTAGATACAATCCTCGTGGGATCGATATCCATTCTTTACTATAAGTACGACCCGTATACTTGCAATTTTTAGTGTAAAACTAGTAGTTTGTTTTACAATAAACAAGTTTGGGCGCCGTTGTCAGGGATTTTTTTTGTTTAGCATCCTGTTTAGTTTGGTTGACTTTGGTTTAATAGTTTTTTATACTTTTCCTTCTGTGTTTGCATACACATTATCACAAGGAGCACTAGATGGTCCAACGAGCTTAATAATGCAAGCATTCAAGGAAAAAAAGGTGATGATTCCATTTGACACGGTGACAACTCTTCAAGCACAACTTTCAGCCCTTAGCGAGCAATTAAGAAACTTACAAGGTGCATCTTCCTCTTTTATTAGAACTATGTAGTTTCGATGTGAATTATGGGGGAAGGACAATCATAACACAAATGATTTCTTTTTAATGGAGTAATGGGGATTTGACCAAGTAAACTATATAGGGCCACAACCAAGAGGTAACAACCCTTATTCGACCAAATTATGAAGAACCACGCTTCATCCATTTATAACTTGGAGATATAGGTAGGTCAACTTGGTAATGCTTTGTCTTCTAGCATGGCAGGTAGCCTACCAATCAATACCAAGACGAATCCAAGGGAGCAGTTAACGGCCTTCACATTTGTCATGGAAAAGGAGGAACATGATATATTGGAGAAGGCTGAATGCTTAAAGGAGGAGAGCCAAGATAAAGTGGAAGAGAAGGAAGAAGAAGAACAAGAAGAGCCACATAATGCTAACTTGGAGAACGAGTTGTGGCCAAGCAAGCTGAAGCTGAAGATGTCGAGAAGGATGACGATCCTCCAAATTTATCATTTACACCATTACGGAGACCATCTTGGGAGAAAGGCGATGTTCAGAAAGGAGAGTGGATGCTGGAGTTCAATAATGCTGGAGTTCATTTACACCATTCTACTCCCTTGAAGCTTTTGAGCATCGTGCTGATAGGGATCCTACATCAAGGGAAGTTGCTACAAGCTCCTTATGGAGTTTGAGCATGCTTTTTGTTGGGCTCAAAGATCCATTTAACATTAGATAATGTTGATATGCCAAGGGTCAAGTTGATGACCCTAAATTAGAATGTTTGTTTTTAATTTACTCGTCGTTGTGTTTTGTTTTGTTTTGTTTTAATTGGTCTTATGTTTTCTTTGTTTTTAAGTTGTTTTGATCTTTAGTTGTTTCCCCTTTTGATCTCTTGTTGATTAGGTGACTTGATGATTATGTGAAGCTTAAAGATTTATTATGCATCACAACTTATTGGAGGACCAAAGAAAGAAAATTTCCTACACCTTGAAATAATGAACACCACCATAAACCTTTCTAACTCTTAATCTCTTTGTATTTTGTTTTTGATGAGTGTTTGCTGAGTTTTGATGTTCTACTTTCCACATTGAGGACAATGTATTGTTTAACTATAGGGAGTTAGTATTTACATTTATTGCATTGACGTTTGTATTTTTGCATGCCATTTAGGATGTGATGCATTGTTTGCATTTTGTTATATAGGATTCATGTTTAGGTCATATTAAGGTGTTGTTTTATGTAAGAAATGGATCCACACTTGAATCATTTTGGTTTTTGTTGCCATGAGATTCTATCATTCTAACTGGAATGAGATGGAATGTAGGCTTGAACTCAGATTAGGCTACTTGAGTAGAGAGTAAACCATGTTGAGTGATGAAAGTAGTTAGTTGCATAAGCTTACTTAGAACTTGACCCTTAAACAATGAGATAGTGTAGAGATGCATAATGAAATTTCATTTGAGCCAATGTGAGGATTGATCCTATATGAATCCATCTACAATCATTTCATTTCTTTGTATGTGTGATGCTTCCTTAGGTTATTAGATTTAGAACTTGCTTTGAACTGGTTTGAGTCTACTAGATATATGCTTAATAAAGATGATTAAGGCCCTTTTTGTGTTAACGTTTGGCTTAAATGACCTACCATTTATTATCCCTTGCTACCCCCGTTGAGCCTTAACCCTTTTATTTCTTAAACACACCCCATTTTGAAACCCAAAACCCCTTTAGCTTACCCATTTACATGCTTAGTAAAGTATTAAATAATGCATTAGTTGGGATTTTTAGCTACATTTTTCTGAGATGAGTTTAGTGATATTTCTACTCTTTTAGTACATTTCATTTAGCTACTGTTTTGTTTATTGTTTATTTATTATTATTAAAAAAGAAACATAAGAAAACAAATAAAAAAAGAAGACAAGAATCAAAATAAAAAGGAATAACATTTAGTAGCATCAATAAGTGTGGAGTAGTAATGTTATTCATTTTTATATCTAAGAATGTTATCTTTGTCATCCCTTTATGCACTTGAAACCTTATGAATGCTTATGATGAACCCCTTTAACCCTTTTTCACTCACCTTGAACCTAGCCACATTACAATCTAAAACAAAGCCCTTATGATCTATTTTTGGCATGTAATCATTATGGAGAAGAATTGGTGTATTAGCAAGCTTATGATAGTGTGGTTTCTTATAGGAAGTTTGAGCGAAAAACTAACCAGTAAACACTTGAGGGAAATGAGTGAAACCCTAAGGAAGATTCATTTTGCATTTATACTTATATTTGAGCTATGGTTTTATAAGTTGAGTTTGCTTATGCACGCTAATGAAAAGTAGTCATGATATATGTATTAAGTTGATACTTGAGTTGGCTAAAGTTTGTAGGATTACTTGCTTTGATCTTTGTGAAAATGAAGTGATGGAATTAAATGGTTATGTTTGACTTTGCTTAAGGAAAAGCAAAGGTTTAACTGTGGGGAAGTTGATAATTGTGCATTAGTATAGGGTTTTCTAAGTGTTTGGCATGTGTTCCTTTGCATTTTAGGATGAACTTGCCATGTTTAGGACTTATTTTGTGTGTTTTTATTTAGCATAATCCTTATTATTTTTTATTTATGTTTCATATTAGTTTAGAGTAAGTTTTGATCATTTAAGTGTTTTTATTTATATTTTGTGTTTTATTATTTATTTATTGATTTTGAGTTAGGATTAAATCTTATTGGTGTATCTATTTATTTTGTAGAATTTATTAGAGTTGAAATTTTAAGTTGAAAGAAAGAAAAAAAAAAGGAAGAAGAAGCTTCATAATCGAATGAAGGATGAAGGAAAAGTGAATAACTAAGCCTTTAACAAAGTATAACTTGGAAAAATACATTTTGACGATGTGAAATTTCAAAGCTTTGCATCCTTTATTTTTGTTGCTGGCAAGACAACTTAATTCTCAAGTCAACTCGCATGTCAAGGAGTCAACTAAGCCAAGACCAAGTTTTAGAGGGAGCTGGAGGGAGCCCTGGACTCCTTCACGCATGGACCACTTAAAGCCTGTTCATGCCTAGAGCAAACTCGAACCTGCTAGGAACAAGCCTGGACTGGCGAGAGAGGCCAAGTCCACCTCCCTAAATTGACCAAGTTTACGCAGGATAGAGCTCGTAAAGCTTTCAACCAAGACCAAACTGCTTTTGGAGGACTCGGACTTCGTGTATGGACTGAAAAGTTTAGCCCCTCACATATGAACCCACATGGATTGCTAGAGCATGGACCTTGCTGGCGTATGGATCCACGTAGACCTCATCTACTAGACAAGCTTCATAGACCCTGGTTGCCAACCTAGTGGCTGCACATCAAGACTCCAAAAGACAGTAGCTGAAAATAGAAAAAAGGAGGGCAAAATCAGCCTAAAAGAGACACAGACCTAGCATGACACAAGAACACAGTGGCGCCATGGAATTAATTTGAGCAACCATTTAGCCACTCACGATGAGCAGACGAAGAGTAAATTCGGGAGAGAAGAAGGAGCGAGATGTGAGAACGCACAAAAAGAAAAATACATAGGCTCTTTAAGCAAAAACTTCAAAAGTTCTTTCAAACTCCATTATTTTTCTAGATTTATTTTACCTTTATTTATTTTATTTTATTATTTATTATGTTTTATATTTTGAAGAATATGGATATGATTGAACTTATTTCTATTATAAGTGGATAAAATATTTTTAGGATTTACTATTTGAATTGTTTGGGAACCTGTGGTTACTGATTTAATGTTATGAATATTTGTGTTGTTTGTTGAGCTTAAAACCTACAACAAATCGAGAGAGTAAGTTAGGTAATCCGTGATAAATTTATAATGAGAGTTGGTGTATAATAGACCTATAGACAACAAGTTATGAATTAATAGGAAGAGATTTCAATAAATTGATATACTGCTTATAGGATAGCTTCATATTTAGTTTAATGTTTAGGAAAGACTTTGCATATCGAGAGATCCCAAAGTTAATCCTAATTTATTTAACTAGTGACATTTAGTTGCACCTTGAGAGAGGGCAGCTAAAATATTAGGAAATCTTGGGAAAAATATAAATTAGATCAATTAAAGCAAAGGGAAACAAATAGGGATAACAATAAGTCCTATTCTTGATTCTTGATTTTCTCTAAATTTTCATTTGCAGTGTTGGCGATTGGTTGTGTTGCTCTCTTTTGCTTCCAAATTTTTTTCAATTTACTTATTTATTTTTATTTTATTTGTTTAAATCAATTTAGTGAACAAATTGTAAGTAAAATTGATAGGGTGTTTAGATACAATCCTAGTAGGATCGATATCTATTCATTACTATAAGTACGATCCTTTATACTTGCGATTTTGACCGTAAAACTAGTAGTTTTTTTTACAATAAACAGTGACTATTAGGGAAATTGGCTTACAATTATCTAAGGAACCGTAAGGACTTTAAAAATAAAGTGGTTAGATGACTCAATAACTATAAAAACTCCTAAAAACTTTCCAACTCTTCCATTGAGTTCCAAATTATCTAAGGATTACCAATTGATTCAATGGCTCAGGACTAGGCTTAAACGACTCAAGTGACTTATGAAATGCATGGGAATCTCTAATATAGGGCCTTAACTAACTCGAAATATAACTATGATTAAGTATATGTATTTTCTCTAGCAATCTTAAATTGAAGTTTTGTTATGCATCAATTAATAAGCATTATGCTTAAAGTTCAAGAAGTTCTAATCCTAAATTCCATTTAAGATTAATGTCCTTATGATAACCAAGGTAGATTTCTTGGATCCAAGGATTAAACCATGTTGTTTACTAAATTTTTCCAATGATTTAGGTAGAGATTATCGGATCCTAAACCATCTTAAATCATATTCTAAGTGGCCAACTTGAATAAGCATTAAGTTCTCATACAAACAAAGATTAGCTTCCAATTATGTCACAGAAACTTAACTAAAGCATTCAAGAAACTAACCTCAACTAGAATTACTCTTCAAACATCATATATATCCAACACAAATTAGATTGAATCAAGAACAACAAGTTTATGAACATATATGAATAAAGAGAGTGAAATAAGGTAAAGAAGGGATTAGATTCCATGAAATAATGCTCCAAAGTTTTATACAACCTTGAAATGCCTCAAAAACCTCTTAGGAATCCTTACAACAACCTAAAATCACATGAAAAAAGCTAGAAAAGAAAGAATATAAAATAATCTATCATAAAGGAAGATAATGAAAAACCTAAGTTAAATTTGTGAATTTGAGGCTCTAATCTTTGTTAATCTGCACGAAAATAGGTTTTATGGCTTTATATATATGTCCTCTACAAGTAGGAAGCAAGTGGAGAAGTTGCATCAAGTGACTCTACAAGTTGCAGCTGAAAATATCTCGAAAGGTACTAAAATGGCACCATTCAACTGCCACCCTTTTACTCCCATAATCGAGTAAAATGCGGGGCTGAAGGGGTAAAACATAATTGACTATTGGTCACCATTTTACTCCTGATTTAGCAACATGCTTCAACATTTCTTCAATTTGCACTCCAAATTGATGATAACATGCAAATGCAATAAATCAAGACACAAATTAACTCAATTAACATGAAAGTAGGGGTATATATGAATTAAAATATCATCCAGAACTATATCAATTTAGCATTTATCAAATAGCTAGTGGATTAGTCCATTAAGAATTCATCTGGAGTAATAAAGGATGTTTTAGGAAGGTGGAAAAGTTTATTATTTCGGTGGACTTTGTTGTCCAAGAATTTGAGGAAGATAAGAACATTATGCTAATTCTTGGAAGGCCTTTCATGAACACGAGTGGAGTTTTGATTGATATTCATAATGGAACATTGGTCCTTTGTATTGGTGATGAGCAAGTAGAAATCAGCATAAGCAAGCCCTTGAAAATTCCACTAAAACGAAGTTCTTATATAAAAATTGATGTGGTGTATAAATGTTTCAAGAGCTTGAGAAGGACATTAATGAGGAAGAAGAGAAGGGAAATTACTGAGCTAGTAAGGAGGAATATGTGTCAGGTAAGATTCCAAAGTAAGAGCCCTTAGTATGAACTATAGCACCCATTCCACCATCTAATGAGAAACCACCTATCTTGTAGTTAAAGCCTTTACTTAACCTCCTTAGATATACCTTTTTAGGTGAAGGCTAAACACTACTAATCATTATTTCCAATAAATTAAATGTAGAGTAAGAGAAGAAGGTGGTATACATCATTAACAAGTAGATGAAAGCCATAGGATGGAAAATTACAGACATAAGAGGCCTAAGTCCGAGTGTGGTGATACATAGAATAAACTTGGAAGAAGGATGCAAGAAGAAAAGGGAGTGATAAAAAAGGTTTAATCCACACATTAAAGAGGTAGTGAAGAAAGAGGTGGTTAAACTCCTCGATGCAGAGATTATTTATCCCATCTTAAACAGTGAATGTGTGAGGCCAGCACGGTGTGTACCTAAGAAGGGGGCATGACAGTGGTTGAAAATGGCATAGGGGAATTGACCAATACATACGAGACCTTTACCTAGAGAAGAATGTCTTTGGCTTTTGCAATGCACTAGCTACCTTTCAAAGATGCATCATGGCCATATTCCCAGATATGATTAAAGATGTAATGAAAGTATTTATGGATGATTTCTCAGTCTTTAGAGACTCCTTCAATCATTGTTTGAAGATTTTGATTAGAGTACTTCAAAGATGCGAAGAGTCTATTTAGTCCTCAATTTGAAGAAGTTTCACTTCATGCTTCACGAAGGCATAGTCCTGAGACAAAAGATTTCATATAAGGTCATAGAGGTCGATAGGGTAAAAATAGAAGTTATTAAGAAGCTTCTGCCACTAAGCAATATCAAGGGTGTTCAAGGTGTTTTTAGGAAATGCTGTGTTTTATTGCCGATTTATCAAACATTTCTCTCTTATTTCTCAACCTCTTACTCATTTTTTGGTTAAAGATGGACTTTTCACTTTTATGCTAACTGTTTAAATGCTTTTGACAAGTCAAATGAGACACTTATATCTGAACCAATCTTGAGTTCACTAGATTGATCTCTACCATTTGATATTATATAAGATGCCAATGACTAAGTATTGAACCAAGGGTTGGTTCCACCTTTGTTTTGATGATGGCAAAAAGTTTCTACTAATATGTTTGTAGAGTTTGTTGTGTTTGTTTAGTATTTGGAGTGTATGTGATGAATAAGTAATTAAGTTGGTAATTTAGTAAATTTTGTATGACTTATATAAGTCATGGAATAATGTTTTCAGATAAAGATTATGTAAATTAAAGTTGTATGAATTGATTAAGTATGTAGATAAAGTGAATGAAATTGTTTAGATTATTGTGTTAAAGAAATTTGGTAAACTAGATGAATTCATTGTGTTAAGTTTGTATAATTGTGTAAAATGTGTTAAGATTTGATTAGTATTGTTTAGTTTGTGTTAAAATATGTTGAATTAGGTTAAGAACTAAATGAAATTGATTGTGCATGTATTGATTAATGTTTGTATAAAGTTTGGAAGCTAGATTGTCGAACAAACTCAATTGAGCTCTAAAATCTGAACAGCGAATTTAGGAAAGGAAGTATAATTTTTGAGCTTCAAATGCTATGACATTTTATAGGTTGTTAGAACAATGTGTCATGAAGCTAGCTACAAAATATCACATCAATAGGATGAATAATGAAGAAGATATGACAAAACCCTAAAGTGGTTCTACAAGTTGTCAGCACAGGCATCGGTCGATCGAATGAGTTTGTGCAGGACATCAGTCGACTGAATGAAGTGGTTGACCAAATCAAGTAGCAGGTTGACTAAATGAGATCATCAATCGACCGAATGACCATCGGTCAACATGAACAATATGCAACGGTAACTCTGTAATTGTCAGATTGTGCAATGTATATATTATTTAATGAAAATGAATGTTGGAGCAATGACTATGAAGCTTGAGAAGAGTATAAATATGTGTATTTTGTGTTTTTCTATGTATCCTAGAAGTATAGAAAGGTTTTATACGTTATTTTTAAGTGCTCTTGAGTGTATATGAGCTGTTGGTGAAATTGTGGTTAGATATTTTTGTGGGGTTATTTTTTAGGCTTGAAAAAAAAGAGTGTGAGGTTCTCCATTAGCCTTAGAAAAGGAAAGGTTGTGAAGTTATTCCTAAGCCTTAGAAAAAGGGAAGTAAAAGGTTATTTTTGAGCCTATAAAAAGGATTATATTCTATATTTTTATTGATTACAATAAGTACAAAATCTCAACAGTGGTGTTGGAGACTAGATGTAAGGCAAGTAGATTGTGCTGAACTAGAATAAATCTTTTATGTCTCTTCTTCCCTTTCTCCTTTATTTTTATTCATTTAATTTAATTATTTAATTTATTATCGTTATTTAATTTGTACAATTAAATTATTTCCTAGCTTTAGCATTTAATTGAAAATGATAATAAGACTTAGGTTGATAATGTTGAAAAGAATTTTTAAGAATCTAATTCACCTGCCTCTTAAGTACCATTTAGGGCTAATATCTAGCATTATCATTTCTAATGGATGCAATTATAAACCCTTTTCACTTTGGACTCCTTTTACAAATTTCACAAAAGATTTAAAACACTAATCTTTGTTAGGAAAAAATAGCACTTATGTAAACCTACTAAAATCATCTATAATGACAAAAGCATATGATTTTCTACCTAAACTAGCAACTCTAGTGGGACTAAACAAATTCATATGTAAAAGATTCAAAGGTCTAGTAAACATTATTGATTTTTTGCTCTTGAAGGAACTCTTGGTTTGTTTCGCATTTGCCACACTTTACATACATGGTCCTTCTAAAACTTCACTTTTAATTGTACATTCATAAGTTTCTTATAGTTTAGTTTGTAGATGAGCTTCTTACTTCCATGTCTTAACCTATTATGCCACATCAAAGCATATTAACTAAAAGAGATAAAAAAAACTTTGCATCATTGTTAGAGAGGTCATTAAGTTTAATTATATAAATATTTCCTTCTTTCATACCAGTAAATGCAATGCTATTATCACACCAAGTAAATTGCGCTTTAAATTATCAATTACAAGCACATTATTAGTCATAATGTGGTCATTCTTACTAAACTTTCTAATGCCCATAATCATACCTTTGGCATTGTCTACAAATTGTCTACTATTGTATTCCTTGAACATCTACTATCTTCATATCATTTATTCCTTTTACATTCCTACATATAAAGATTTCATTTTGTTATATGTCCCTATATTGGACCTTAAGGGTTAGATACCTTCTTATCATTCAATCCTCTTAGTGATTTATGAAACCAACTTTGTTTTTCAGGTTCTTTACAAGTTTGAGACATTAAAAAAAATCATAGGAGCATCATAAAATTGAGGATGGAATTAGACCCTTAAAGTTCGGAGCACTTCTCAGCAACCTTCTATAGTGCCTTGGAGGGAAGGTTAGTTGGATCACATGTATGAGGGAGGCATGCAAATACACTAAGGCAAACATGGGTAAGTGGGATCAGACTTGGTGTGAATTTTGGTAGAGTCTCGGACCTCCTATCTTTGTATTGTGATAACAAAACTGCAATCAGTATTGCTCATAATCCTGTTTAACGTGACCGATCGAAGCACATTGAAATTGATCGGCATTTTATCAAAGAAAAGTTAACTAACAGTATCTTGAGCTTGTTTCATGTAATGTCGAAAAAGCAGCTAGCTGATGTTTTCACAAAAGGACTTAATAGTCGAGCCTTTCATACTATTATTTGCAAGTTGGGTATGTGTAATATTTTTGCACCAACTTGAGGGGGAGTGTTGGTTATTATGTATAATTAGTAAGTAAGGGTAATAGTGTATTTTTCATATGCTAGGTTAAGTGTAGAGTTTATAGGTATACATATCCCTTGTAGTCATATTTTTAATGTAAGAGTGAATAAAAGGTTCAGCTTATTCCTCAAAATCTTCAGTTTGTGAAGCTCCTTTATTTGGGGAAAGAGACTCTAGGAAATTGCTCCTAAAGGCTTGGTACCACTTCAGAAAAAATCAAATTGTATTTTACTTTAGAAGGAAATTTTTTTCCATAATTTGACAAGTTTAAATTATTACATTGGAACTATTTATTTACCCTGTAAGGAGTGAGCCTTAAGTTCATATTTCTTTTAAATTTCAATTACCTTTGCAAGTAATGATGAACTCTTCCAATATAGTGATTGATCTTTTTGGTGGTTTTCCAGATTAACTATGTATCTGCTCACGACAATGAAACTCTATTTGATGTTCTGAGCATGAAGGTATATGTTAAATTTACCATGCAGTATCAATTGAGCCATTTATCATCTGTTTTAAAACTGGGCCATTTCCTTGTAGACTCCAATGGATATTTCTTTAGATGTCAGATGCAGATTGAATCATTTGGCAACAAGTATAATAGCACTTTCACAGGTAGGGTCTTCTACGTTTTGTGAATCGATTGAAAGAAGTTATTACTTTTGTAGTACATATTTCATATAGTCGGTGACAATCTTAGTAAAAAATGTTATGCTTTTTCTATTATCATGTTAGCCCTAGTCTTGTGGCCAGTTTTCTTCTAATTCTCTAAAATACCAAATGATCAGTTGTTAGCTTTCCTTCCCTCTTCTACAATACTCCCTAACAGATAGTGGAAGACAATGTGTAACATATATTACAAGTTGCCCTATTGAATCTGAAGACTGTCCATTTATTTGAATGGAATAAGTGAGCAGGGAGTTATTATGTTAAATGTCTTTTTTGTAGTGTTTTGTGACATAGTTATCATTGGATTATACCAAGTCTTTATCTTATTCTAGGGAATACCATTTTTCCATGCTGGCGATGAGATGCTACGCTCAAAATCACTAGATCGTGATTCATACAACTCTGGTGACTGGTTCAACAGGTTCTTGACTTTCTTACGTCAACTTATTCTCAAATCAGCCAACCTCATCTATGAATTTCTAGAAGATTGACGTATTTCTGGTATAATGACTGTCAGATATTCATAGTTTATTGTATGCTATGACTCTGTTGATAATTTCCTCTTCTGATGCATTGTAATTGTTAAATTAGCTTTTGTATTGTATGAAAGTAGAGATAAAAGAAAAAGAAGAATATATACATTGGTTTAAGATGGTTCTGTTATAACACTTGTATCTAGGGACATAAAGATCACAAAGGATTTTAAGATGTATTATTCATTGGTTTTAGTCCTATTATACAATAACCACAAAAAGGTGTTGAAATTTGTTATTCATTAGGTTCGACCTATCTGCTTATAATAGGAGGATAGTACAGTATCTCACACTAAGAGAATGCATTATTATGAAGTAATGAGCAAAATATTATATTATAACATTCACAAAATTTTCAATATTTGCTATATAATAAAATTTTTATTTTAATTTTTACTTGTCTTCATCACTTCTCTTCCAATTAGTTAGTGAATGCCTTTGTCTTTTTAAATTTGTAAATAATAGAATTTTTATGAGGAAATTTAAAACTAAATAGCATAATTTTTTATCATCTTCTTTTTGCTTTATTCTAATTTTTTATATACCAGAAAATGAAAAAAGAAAATAAAACCTGAAAGTAAAGTATCAATGGTTTTGGTGTATAAAATGATCAATGGCATTGGAGAGAGAGGACACTTCTTGAGAGAAAGACAATGTAGAAAAGATATATGCACTATGAGAGAAGAAAGGTGGAAAAATGAAATAGAAACTATAAAAAAGGAAAATAAAAATAGATTTAGTAACACTCTAGATGGGTTGATAGAAGAAAAGAGAGACTCATGATGGGGCTCCTGAAGGAAAGAATTAGAAATAATAATGTTCTCAATGTCCTACAAAAAGGAAAGACAATAGAAGTTAATTGACAGTTTCAGTGTGTTGTCAGAAGGGGGGAAAAAAAGACAAAAGTTGGCACTGTTCTTAATGCATTGTCAAATAAAGGGCTTACTAAAAAAGGAGAAACATCTGCAGCTAGGAGATAAATAGACCATTTGAAGAAGAAGAATGACTTTGAAAAAGAAGAAATACAAGTTAAGAAATCAGCTCACTGGATTGAAAATGTGTACATGGAAAGAGAATAGAGGATATAGCTAACATAATCAAAGCTTCATTGTGATGACATGTTAAATTAGCTTTAGTACCATGTGAAAGTAGAAATAAAGGAGAAAGAGAAGAGGGAAAGATATAAACATTGTTTAAACATGTTTTGACTGTAAAGCCTACATCCATGTAGTGTGTTATTCATTAAGTTTAGCCCATGTACTGATAATAATAGATCATTTTACTAAATAAGACCTAAATTGTTGTATTATGGATATATATTCATAAAAGTCTTAAATGCAACACGAGTTGATTACATTTGTAATAAGATGGGCATAATTAACATTTATGCTCCAACGTGTTGGGAGTGTTATGGATTAAGATTATAGATCATGATCTGTTGCTATAATCTTTGATTGTATAAATCTGTGTCACCATAACTGTTATAGATATTAAGGATAAAAATTAGGCTTGATATTAGCATTTCATCTGCATAAATAGGTGTACTTGTACAAAGTATATCACCTATTATATTATGCCTTTAAATGATTTCCAGGCTAGACTTTACTTATAAATCCAACAATTGGGGTGTTGGCCTTCCACCAAAGGAGAAGAATGAAAAACACTGGCCTTTGTGAGTATTGTTTCTTTTCTTAGTTTTTGGTTCCTTCTGTATCATTTTGTGATAGTATATAACTTCCTTTATGAGCATTTTTTATTTTTCTATCATTATTCTGAAACTATGATGCTTTGTGCCTTTTAAAAGAATTAAACCAAGATTGGCAGATCCAAGTTTTAGGCCTGAAATGAGGCATATCATGGCAGCTGTGCAGAACTTTTTAGATGTGTTACAGATTCGGTATTCATCACCCCTTTTTCGCTTGAGGACAGCTAATGCTATCCAGGTGAGGATCGTTGTCACAATTTTTAAACTCTAAAAATAGTTCTCATTAATTCAAATGTTCTACACATACGAGTATATACACACAAATTAAACAACATAATTAGGAAGTTAGTCTTTATCATCTATCAAATCCCTAAAGATCAAGGATTATTTCTGAAAATTAGTGATTACATCAAATCTTAGAGATTACATCAAATTTTAAAAATTAAATCTATTCTAAACATTGCATCATGTTAGAATATATCCCATATTGATGGGATACAAGATATTAGAGCTTTATATATATATGTATCTTTACCTATGGAATAAAATATCAAGGAATTAGTATTCTTCCTTGTTCAACACGTCAAATCCTTGGAAATTGTTATAGATTCTATCCTTAATTCTAGGGATTATGATTCTATTGCATGATTCTAGGAATAATCCTAATTTATGTATAGGTTGATTATAGGGATTGTATTCCTAATTAGGCTCATAACTTTTTGTATATAAAGCCCTATTTTTTACATACTCTATATACAATAAAATTACTTCTTTCTTTCAAGATTATGGAAATCATAAGATTAAGATTTTCCTAATAAGCACAATATTTGACTTTCCCTCTTAAGCTGATGAATGGATATCTTCCATTCCAAGCTTGCTAACAATGTCTTGGAACATAGTACTAGATAACTTCTTTGTAAATATGTCTGCTAGTTGACCTATTGCTGAAATAATAGAGTGAAAATTAAGCTGCTATCAAGTTTCTCTTTAATGAAATGCCTGCCAATCTCATTGTGTTTTGTTCGATCATATTATACAGGATTATGTGCAATATTGATTGCTGAGTTGTTGTCATAGTACAACCTCATTGACAATTCCATTTTGTCTTCAGATCATGTAATAGTATTTTTATCCATTGTAACTCACATATTCCAATGCCATTGACTTGAACTCAGATTTTGCACTTCAATACTTGCACGATTCCGCTACTTAGGCTTAAGGTTTAACAGCATTCTCCCGCTTCTTTCCTAATACCCTAGATAAATTTCCAGGAATAGGAATTGTATGAAGGCTGCTAAGGAAGATTTTATGACTTTGGAATATGTTTTGGTAGGTCATGAAAATGTGTGGTGGGTTTTTTATACAGGTTTTCATCCCTTTCCTAAGGGCACTTAGTACGTCAATATCACTTGATTGGTTGGGTTTATTAGTCGGTTGAGAAAGGTCAGTTTGCAATATGATATTTTTAGTAGGTTTGGAAGCTGTTTCAGGTGTTTTAGCAGTTATCAGAGAAAGAGATTGTATGTGTACACGTTGAGGGATTTGTGTTTGCCTCCTAGAATAGACATGTAGTGGTCAAACTTGTTCTCCCTTATCCTTCATCATTTCACATGACTTAGGTGACTCAACAACTGGTATTGACTCTAAAGGAATAGACTGAATAGGAGAGTGTGAATAGTTTTTGTTGAAGTAATTGAAACAGGCAAATTAGGAGAGTTAAAAAAAAAAAACTTACTGTATCTTCACTTGAGGTCTCCCTCTAAAGACGGGAGTATTGAAAAAAGGACCTAGTTTCATCAAAAGTAACATAAGTTGAAATAAAAAATTTTCTTGTAGGTGGATGAAAACATTTATATCCCTTTTGTGTAGGAGAATACCTAACAAAAATGCACCAAAGAGCACATGGATGAAGTTTTTCCCTCTTTTGAGAATTAACATGGACAAAAGCAACATTTTTAAAGATCCTAGGAATAAGATTGTTTGAGCACTAAAATTTGGAAGAATTTTCTAAGAATATTAATTGGAATTTTGAAACCAAGGACTCTTATTGGAAGTCTATTAATGAGATAAGTTGTGGTTATGATGGCTTCTCCTCAATATTGTTTAGGGACATATTTGTAGAACAATAATGCTCTTGTGATATCTAGGAGGTGGCTATTTCTTTGTTCAGCCACCTTGTTTTGTTGAGATGTATTAACACAAGAGGATTCATGAATAATTCCTTCTTTCTGAAAAAAAAAAAAATGAAAAGAGGGTTTGATTAAAATAGTCTTTGGCATTATCAAAACTGAATCACTTTATACTCACATCAAATTGGGTTTTGATCATGTTGTATAAAGTTTGGAAAAAACAATGTTGACTTCGGATTTATTTCTCAAAAGATAAATCCATGTTATTCGAGTACAATTATCAATAAACAAGATAGACCACCTAGCACCAGAAATATTTGGAAGGATAGATGGGCTTAAAATATTACTTTGAATAAGGGAAAAAGGAAGAGGGGTTCTTGTATTATTTATAGAAAATGATGTATATTTATGCTTTGCAAGTTCACAGTCATAACAATGAAAAGAGGACTAGGCAGCTAACTCTTTGAATAATGAAGGAAACATTACCTTAAGAACAATAAAAGATGGGTGACTTAAGAGATGGCGAAACGTCTATTTTTTTTTCTTTATTTGACATACCGATTTAGAAAAGAATGGTTTGGGTAAGGAACTCTCAAATGTTCTTCCACTTTGGTCTTCCAAGTAGTAAAGTCCATCCCTTTCACTAGCACATCCAATCTTTGTCTTCATGCCTTGTTCTTGAAACAAACAATGTGAGGGGAAGAATATGGCTTGAGAACTAGAATCAGTGGTGAGTTTTTTTTAATGGAAATAAGGTTTGCAAATAATTTAGGAATATGAAGAACATGTCTTAATATAAGGGATATGTTTGTTTAAATGTTCCCTTGACATGCTACTGTGACTATGGACTGATCAGCTATAGTTATTTTCTTGTGGCGAGATCAAGGAGCATAAGGTTTAGAACAACATGTCATGTGATTTGTGGCTCTATAATCAATTACCCACATTATTAAGGAAAATTTTCCAAGACATTAGCAACATGAGGAAGAAGAGATATCTGATAATGCTAGAAAGCATGTACCTGTTGTGGATGGTGTCTCAAGAGATCTTAATAAATTCTTCAATTTCTCTATCTTTTCCTTATTTAATTCAAAGCTTGAACTTTGTAAATCTTCTTCATGAAGAACTTTGTACATCACTAATTAATCTTGTTCATCCCATGCCTCAAATTTAGAGTCCTCTATTGAAGGACCATTACCCAATAAATGGCCCAATTTTCCTTTATCCTTCAAGAAGGTATGGACTAATTGTGATCATTCCAAATAACTCTTCTCATTCAATCGCTACAATGGTTGAAAACTCCATAAATCACCAATACTAGCAACAAAAAAATTATGAGATGTAGAAACATTCAAGAAAAGGCTAATCTCGATGGATTCTAACATGATTACTTGGGAAGATTGAGAAAAACTATATAATGGATAAGAGGAGATGAACATATAAAATAAAAAAATGAGAATTAGAATTTTAGGAAAGAATAAGAGATTTTGATATTATGTCACAATATATGAACTCTATGAAAATAATTCCCATTAATTCAAATGTTCTATACACAAGTGTATATACACACTAACTGAACAGCCTAATTAGGAAGTTAATTTCTATCATCTATTAAATCCTTAAAGATTAGGGTTTATTCCAAAAAATTAGGGATTACATAGATTACTCCTTAAAGATTAAGGATTACATCAAATCTTAGCGATTACATGAAATTCTACAGATTACATCAATCTTGAAGATTACATGAAGTAAATCATGATTTTCCTAATAAAACACAATATTTGACAACCATCTCTCGTGCAATGGTTCATGGTAATCCATCTAACATAGCATGCAATTAGTGTCTGTTTGGATAGACTTATTCTAGAAGAGCTTTTGTTAGTAAAACTTTTTTCTGTAGATCTTTTCTGAGAAGAGCTTTTTTAAGAAGACAGTTGACTATTTGGCTATCATTTAAAAAAGAGTTTTTTTAAAAGAGCTTCATAGAGTAGATTGTTTGGTAACATATAAATAAAAAGCACTTTTTATTTTAATTATATTTTAT
>JAOXYD010000136.1:12389801-12403215 GCA_028565735.1 Pinacopodium congolense
AATAATTTAGTTAAAATAATTTGATATGTTAAATGCATAATTTATTATGGAGATATGTGGATATGGGGGTATTACGGGCATTATGTCAAAAATATAAGGACAAAAGAGACTAAAAAATAGGCTCATTAATTGTCATTAATTGCTCTAAAACATCTACCTGAAAAAGCTATTTCATAAGCTTTTTTGAAAAGCTCCAAATTTAAGCTTTTTAAAAAATTATATTTTAGCTGCTTAAAAAACTATATTTTAGCTGCTTAAAAAGCTATATCTATTAAAAAAGTGCTTTTTAATTCTACAGCCAAACACCTTTTTTTTAACAAAAATACTTTTGTGGTCGAAAAAAGTGCTTATTGGCCTCCTAAAAGCCCAACCAAACAGGCACTTAGTCTTTTTCAGGCACTTTGTCTCGGTCAACTTGTTTGACCCAATACATTAGAAGTTTATTTTTCACCATACTATGTTGATTTTTATACCATCTACAAGCTCGCCTAGAGATGGAAAGAGACGGATGTTAGGTTGCAACTTGGGCTCTAAAGAGTGCAGTGTGTAGGGTGCTTTTCTTTGCAATTGATGAATATGACTGGTTGAGATTTTATCTTGATGTTTTAATTTATATTCTTGAAATTTAACTAGCTCCAGTTGGAGCTAATGATATAGCTTATCTCACATTGAATGTTTGAATATCCTATTCTCAAAGACTTACTCTTGGCAACTTTATCGTATTTCCTTGGTCATACCTCTGTTTCTTGTCCCTGTTCTTCTCAAATCACTCATTATTTCTTTAACCCTGAGATAAACAATTGTATTTGTAATTTATCTCTAAAATCCTGTGAAAAAATTTAGAATTTTCACATTAAAATTCCTTAAACTACTTTGTTAAGTTCAGAATTTCTTTTCAACTATTATTATATTATGGATATCTGGATCCAGGAAAGAGTAAAATTTCATAATACCGGTCCTTCATGGGTCCCTGGTGTGATAGTAATGAGCATTGAAGATGGCCATGAAGGTGTCTCAGGGTTATCTCAACTGGATCCTATGTGAGTGCAAATTATGTATCATTACTTCTTTAACATCGTAAACTGCCTAACAGTAATGGATCTAAACTTTGGTTTTACAGCTATTCATACATTGTGGTTATATTCAACACCTGTCCAAATGTGGTGTCAGTTGCCAATCATGCTTTTCGAGCAAGAGCTTTTCAGTTGCACCCTGTACAGGTAGTCATGTCTTGGTTTATTGGAAATGGGCCTCAGAAGTTATATCAGGTGCCCATTATTTGATGTGGATTGAGAAATTCTATTCCAAGAATATAATGTGGGGTGTAAATTTTGGATGAGTTTATGTATCCCTTGGAAGGATTGGATCAAAGGATAATTGTAACTCTTACAGGCTCGAGGGTGGTGGAGTAGAACTACCTGACTAATCACCAATTACATGATGTTCTTTATACCCTCATCTATTTGTAATACTGTTTCTTTGTCAACGATGCTTTCAACTTTCTGTTCTTACATGATTTACTTGATGCTGCTTTAGTCTGACTATTGGAAGATATTTATGTCTCGTGTATGTTAATGTCAATCATGCAGGTTATGGCTGCTGATGCAATAGTGAAGAGTTCCTCATTCGAAGCATCAGGACACTTCAAAGTGCCTCCTGTGACAACTGCTGTATTTGTCGAGCATCGAGTAATTTAATCATGATTTAATGTCTAAAATAGTTGTTTTTGCATGCGTTTTATATACAAAAAGTTAGGAAAAAATCCATTGGTGGTGATCCAAAAAGTTTTTCTGCTATAATCTTGGGTTTCGGCACTTGGAGAGATCCTACATGCAGATGAATCTTGAAGTGGACTCTTGATGTACTTGCTGCAAGGACTCGTCTGTAATTTTGACCTAATGAATCTTTTTTATGTCAGTTGATATATGACATCGAGTTTGGACTAAGGTAATTTTATGAGAATGGAAAAGTGGTTTGGAACAAGCCATAGAGAAATGACCTATGGGTAATTTGTTTAGTTCCGTGCTCATGTTTTGCATCAAATCTGCGTATAAATTACCCCTTTAGAATACAGCCATTCAATGACGTAGATGAAGACGTCTACGTTAACCATCATCTGATCATGTCCAACTGGAAGAGACGGCCTTCGGACACGAGCTAGACTGTATTAGCATATAAAATGTCAGCCTTGGTCAATTTCTAAACCTCTTCTATCCGGTCTAGAGTCATCAAGCTCCCTTGCCGTCTCTCTGTGCACAGAACTTAAGTCTGCCCCATTTTTTATTAATTCTATTCAGAGCAGTCGAATTATTTATATTATGAAAGAATCTGTAGAATTTGCTGTAGGATCAAACTTCAACCTCTCGCCCAGGATAATCCTTTGCATGGTGTGCGATTGGGAAAAGTTCACAGCATTATGTTGGTTTAGCTTAGGAATTTTACAGGCATCTGAAATGTCTTGGCTTATATTGCCCGAGATATCATTTCATTCTACTTACAGCAAAATGAGCAAAAGTAATTACCCACACCCTCCATAGTTCATATGCTGCGCCCAGAGAGCATCATGATAACATGTGTAGATTTGTATTCGATCAAAGGCATTTTGGGTCCTCAGGATAACAGCATCAGGCTTTAGATAGTGGAAGGATGGGGAGTGTCAAAATGATTTTCAGACTTGGAAAATCTAGTCTTTATCTCTTCTTGAGGTTCTTCAGTTGGCGTCATTCATATATATATATTTTGTGTATTAATTGTCATGAGAAACATTTGAATAAGATAAACTATATATATTATATTAAAAGGGTTGCAATTTACGAAGACAAAAGTAGTTGTTCAGAGGAGGAGACGAAAATGGAAGGCGAGGGTTGATAAAGATCTAAATGGATTAAGTGCGTACAGAAGTTTTACCTCACCCTCGTCATGCCTCCAGTTATCAATTATTATTCTTCTGCATACTTATTTTCTATTTAGGCTTTCTAATTAAATAAAAGTGAATCCTCAAGGCAATTCATACAATTAAAAAAAATGAAAAATCCAAAAATATAAATCTTGACTGGAATCTCTTAAAAGGTTGTGGACTCTTTAAGGTAAATGGTGATAGGCATTGGAAATTTTCGATAAAAAATAAAATCATGACTGGAATCTTGTTTTTAGTTCCTAGAAATTATGTTTATTCTACCGAATGTCGAGTTGACGCTTTACGCTATCCGTGAGGGTTTGGAGAGAGCTAATCTGTAAAGCCGAGAAAGGTGTGAATTTGATGGATGGTGTCCAGCCTTAATGAAGAGGGGTAGGGAGACAACATTGTAGCAGCACTAATTTCATATTGACATGGAAATGAATTCTGAAAAGGACTTACGTCATTCTGTAGATATCGTTTATTTTCACTAAATACATATTTTTGTTTTTGATAATTGGGATATGGAAAGGTTATGTAAAAGATTTCAAATTGGGTGTCATTTTTAGACTGGAAATAATTTAGCACCACTAAATGGGGAGGAAATCAGTCTAAATGAAATGGTGACGTCTGTAGATATGGTCAATCAAAATGCACCACCATTCAGAAATAGGTGCTCATCTTGTTTGGTATCATTTGAGTTTTTAGTTTTGGTTTTTAACACAAAAATCGATAAAGACAACATACTAATACAGTACAGAAATTGAGGATAAAACACAAAAATCAATACAAATATATCAAAATAACAACTAAAAACCACAACATACAACAATACCAAACAATCCCTTTTAAGTTTGAAGGATTCTTCCGCTTTTGTTCATCTTTCATTTGATTTTTTATTTTTATTTTTATATTAAAAAAATAAAAATAAAAAATAAAAATAAAAAATTCAATCAAATGACTCTTTGTTTTATCTTAAAATTCTATTTAGTTGGATTTTAATTTTTAATTTTTAATTTTTTAATTTTTTTAAATAAGTAAATTAATAAAAAAATATTAATATTATAAAAAATATAAAAAATATAATAATCAATATAAAAATACATCAATTACTATAAAAAATTTACAAATTCACAATCTTACTAAATATTCCTTTAAAATCCGCCTAGTTTTGTGGCGAAACCATAAATCTGAGTTTAATTTAGAATACAAGTTGAAGAAAAAGGCTTGGTCTTAGTGCATAGACGTAGACGCAGCTCTAAGTTGAGGTTCGGCCTTCATTAGATCAACCATACGATATCGACCCTTATTTGGGCAGTCAAATCTGTAGTTTTATTTTCCTTGGGTACCACCGAAAATTCCTAACGTGTTCCGCAATTGCTTGTGTCTTCGTTGATGGGGAAGATTGGATCTCCTTATGTATCATCGATGTCACTCAGAAGACCTTTTTCTCTTTTATTATAACAGTACATATATGGATATAGATATATATTTATACATATCAAAATTTCATTGCTAATACATAACACTCCTAGCTCACGGGAAGCGTTTCCAGGCGTTGACTAGGAAACTCAACCCACAATTTTATCACACATTTATTATTATTATTTTTTTCGGGAGGGTCCTTTTAGGAGTTTGCTTAGTTGCAACAAACATACGTGTTCCATTGAGTGGCTCAGAAGCTACTCTCGCTCTCTCTCTCTCTCTCTCTCTCTCTCTCTTAATGACTTATGAATCATGACTTGTATATCACATAAGATATAAATATACTATAGGGTATATCGGATTAAAGTAGTTTAAAGTCCGTTGTATACATTACATTGGCATATACTTGCTACCTAGCAGTCTCTTCCAAGTTAGCTCTTTGTGCGTCCACACTTCTGTAGAAGCATATATATATATATGTATTCAAAACAAAGATAATAATACACGTCTAAGCTATAGCTATAATTGTGGAATTGTGGTATATAGGTGAGACAGCTAAATATGTGGTTACCAGAGAAGAAGCGATGACTAAGAGATCCTATGCTTGCCTGAATAATAGTTTCTTGCATCTTCTTACGTGCCGCACACAACCCCCGTCAATTATACTTTTTCACGCCAAGAACTTCCCTTCCTTAATCTACCCATCGTGCATCCTATTCAATATTGGCTACCCTGATAATGTAACTGTATGATCAATGAACAAAATAACAGTATATCCATTGTATGCAATTTTATCAATTGCCACTACTCGCAAGGCTTGGGAATTTTGAGTTGCCCAAGATAAAAGAGGCTTGGTTAATTAGTAAGCTAAATATAGATAAGAGTTTCTTTTATCTTAAAAATTACAAGGCTTGGTACTATATCTATCCAATTTCCTGTGTAGAGTTCAAGACCACATTGTTTTTTGTTTTTTTTTTTTCGCATTGTTATTGTTAAGGTTTCTTCAAACCCTGGCATTGACCTCGTAACTGGCAAAATCGAACTGTAAGCTAAGTGGAAGCCTCACCCTATCGAGTTAAGTCAAGCCAATGATTAGCATCTGCAAAGATAATCCAAATAGCCCTTTTCTTTTGGATATCTGTCCTACGCAAGAAGTGTTAAGATCAGATAAAGAAAGGAATACGTGCTTAATGTTTCAATTAGTTGAAGTTCAGTAAGACATCAAGCACAAGCCTGCTGCTCCAAATTTTTATTATTGATTCCGTTGTTTGAGAATTAGTGCTACGTACGAACAACTGATCTTCTTTGTGTGTTGGTAACATGACACTTCTTCGTAATGAGCCTTCTCAGAATCTTACATCTAAATAAGTGGCAGACTTAAACCCCAAAACCCATATTTTGTTTTTCTAGAATTCTGATGGTGAGATAGAAATATTCTACCTTTGGGTACATGTAGTTATGTTTTACTTGAAATGAAAATAAGACAAGAGAACCGT
This sequence comes from Pinacopodium congolense, assembly GCA_028565735.1. Taxonomy (NCBI): domain Eukaryota; kingdom Viridiplantae; phylum Streptophyta; class Magnoliopsida; order Malpighiales; family Erythroxylaceae; genus Pinacopodium; species Pinacopodium congolense. Next base: position 12,395,619 of record JAOXYD010000136.1, read on the forward strand.
GAAAAGATGGGTAAATACGGTCTTTACATGTCAATAATGCCAAAGAGAAAAATAAAGGAAGTGGGGAAGAGGAGCACCGCAGATTCCGTGGGGTTACAGGCTTGCACTCCAATCATCTCTCCCCAGAAACAATCGTTGTGTTTAAGTAATGGGTTTTCTTTGCTTTCCAAATCCGAATCTTCCTCTCTCTATCATGTATAATTCCCTCCTCATTTATTTATTATAGATACAGTATGTCGTTAATATATATATATATATATATAATACACCGATATACTGGTGTCTTGCCTTTGAAACAAAAGTTAAAAGTAACAGTAAACTAACTAACTAACTAACTAACTGTCAAACTCTGCCCATTCACGTGCACAACCCTTCCATTCAATCACTTGCGAGCTATATAAGGGCTAACCGATTATCTCCCACACCACACCGCCACTACTGTACCAGGGAACATGGCTCTCATGTTTTCTGGTTCTTTTCTGGCCTCCTTTTTAAGGTCCAAAACCAAGTTGCCTAAATTTTATATCCATCCACCAGCTTAGCTACACTCTCTTAATTAACTTCCATCTGTTTTTTGAGGTCACCAGCCTCATAAGTCAAGACAGATGGTTGAAACCGAAAGTTAGAAAGTGAAAAAGTTGCTGAAGATTTCTATATATATATATATATATATGTGAGGATTTAGCAGATGATTTGACCCAAATTGAAAAAAAAAATCTGAAGAATATTTACAGTTCCTCCTCTTACATACAGTAATAAACAGTGTCAACCCAGTAAGTGGTACGTATCATGTAAAGCTATATATGGTAGTACATAGGTATAGGGATACTAGGTAGGAAGAAAGTATTAAAGTGAAGACCCGAGTGGAAATGCGAATTGGTGGCCAAAGCAAGGGGTAGACTAGAGAAAGCATGCTAATATCATGCAAACAAGCAATGGTGAGGAATGGGGTTGTTGCTGTTTTCTTGTTTTATTACGGTTTTGTATGTGTTTCCTGAAGAGAATTGGATGGTGAAGTGAGTTGGCAATGTGTGAGAAAGAGAGTGTGAAACGGACTTGGATTTAAACAACGCAAGACTCCCTTCTACCTCTACCGCCCAACTGTTCCTTTTTTATTATTTTCCTATCCTTTTTACTCTCTATATTTATTGTTTTTTCAGTTACAAAAACCGATTGTTTTTGGTGTTTATTGCTCCCCTTCTCCCTATCTCTTTGGCCCCCTATTTATAACTGTTAAAACATATACATATACATATCTTTGAACAGTACTAATTTGCAGTTAAACTGCTCTCTGTCTCTCTCTCTCTTTTTTTTTTTTTTGACTTCGCCAAAAAAACTGTCACCAAAGTTTCACCATCTCTCTTTTCACATAACTTTTTATATACCCTTTAATCATTCACTATATTAATAGACGAGCATAACCCTACTCTTTCCTCTGCTTCTTCTTGACCCCTTCAATCCTCTCTCTCTCTCTCCCTCTCTCAACTTTTTCTTTTCAAGTTGCTGAGATTAATGGAATCTCCAGAGGAAGTCACCACCCACATAGCAAAAGGCAAGCGAACCAAACGCCAAAGGGTGCAATCTCCGATCCCTTTTTCTCTAACTACTACTTCCTCCAGTGGAGAGGGAGGATTAATAGCTGGCGGTCATGAATATGCCAATAGCAACAATTCTTGGTCATCTCCAACCAGTTCCAATAACATTGAATTGCAAACAGATAACACAGAAGATGAGGACATGGCCAATTGCCTTATCCTCTTAGCTCAAGGCCAATCAAGAGATTCATCAAAACCAGACAATGACACCACCGGAGTTTGCTACAACAACCAAGCCAACGTCGTCGTCAGCAACAAATTCAATAGTAGGAAATTCTTAGAAACTGCCACAGGTTCCGGCAAGGTGGGGCACTACGTTTATGAGTGCAAGACTTGTAACAGGACATTTCCCTCTTTCCAAGCATTGGGTGGTCACAGGGCTAGTCATAAGAAGCCAAAGACGACAGCTTGCAACAACGATGAGAAAAAGCACACGACTTTGTCTTCCGATGAAGAAGATGGAAACTACAAGAACATCTCATCTCTTTCCCTGCAACTCATTAACTATAACAACAACAACAATAGGGTTACGTGCAGCAATCACATCAACAACAACAATAACAAGGGCAAGGTTCACGAGTGTTCTATTTGCGGGGTGGGGTTTACGTCAGGGCAAGCTTTAGGTGGGCACATGAGAAGGCATAGAGCTCCCATGGGGAGTAGCAGCACAACCTTGTCATTAACACCAATGACTATAGAATATCAGGAGGAGCCTAGGAAAGCGAGAAACTTACTTTCCTTAGACTTGGATCTAAACCTTCCAGCTCCAGAAGATGATAAATTCACCTGCTTAGCTTCCAAGCAAAAAAAACAACACCAACAGCAAGATAAAGCACCTCTTGTCTTCTCCAGCAGCCAGGCTTTGGTGGATTGTCATTACTGAAAAAGGTTTAACTTTTTCTTTTCTTTTTTCATGTTTTTTCTTTACAAAGAGAATTACTGAGTTTTCTTTCACACTGAACTTGATATTGATGTACCCATATTTGTTTTCTTTTTCAGTTTTTATTTTTTGTACAATCAATTTAAGAATTATAAGATTCTTTTATTCATTTTGTTCATAATTTGGATCAAAATGAATTCAATTGTTATATATATATATATATGGACTTCCATTTTTGGTGAGAATAATTTGTGCTATCAAAAGGACTCTGATTCATGGAAGTATGCATGATGGGTATCTTTATTTTTCTCTTTATGATTGGTTGAAGTTCTTTTTCAACAAGAGGGAATGTGTTGCACAATAGAGAGAGAGAGAGAGAGAGAGAGAGGCTGTAGCTCAGGTTTCATTCATTGATTCATTTACAAGAATCTCTCTCTATCTATCTGTCTCTCTCTTGCTCTGGGTGACAAGTATAGAATAAAATCATAAGGAAAGTCAGTAGGTAACTGTACTTCCCATATGATCCACCTCTTGTCCTTTTCCTCCTAAAATTAACTAATTGCTTCCCAAAATATGTTATAATTTAGTTTTTTTTGGTTCTTTTCTTGGCTTAGTCAGTTGCTTGCCCACTCAATCCTGCACCCAATGGGCATCAGAACTCATCACTACGTGACGACCCATTGCCCTTACAATGCACACATTACCTTTTAAATCCATCCCTCAAAAATCAACTATCGGGAGTCATTAGCAACATGTGCCCGTCCACAAATATTAATTAAAAAGTACTAGAGTTTTTGGTCCAATCTTCCTAGTTAGCTAGGAAATTTATTATCAAATGGTAATACGCCCGTCAGCTACTTGTAGCTCTCTCCAATCAGCTTTTGGTAAGTAGTGATTTACACTCTAAATTTAATTAGTTACTTAGCGCTGTCGGACCAAACAAAACTAAGATGAATCATGTGTATGTACAAGTAATTTGGCAGCAACTGAAACATGATATAGAAAGACAAACTTAGGCTTTCGATCAAGTTCATGTTGACGTATGCATAATATGGCATTTTTTAAACATCATTAACAGTTGTTAAGTAAGAGTGGCTGCCTGTCCACATCAGAGAAGGAGGATTCGATAAAACTTGAATAATACTGAACTGATTGCTAATCAATTTCGTGCATAGTTCGGTCACTTTCTATCTAAGCTTATATTTTAAAAGCAAGCTGTAATAGAATGTGCCAAGCTGTAAACTAGCGGCATTTTGGGACTTTAAGGTCAAATTTTCTGTACTAATAGACGGTATACATGCTATAAATATATATAAAAAATGTCAAACTCCTTTAATTGTTTCAACAAGATCTTTAACAAAAAAAAAAAAAAAAATCGTTAAATGTGTAAATAAACATAATATAACTGGCAACTTTTAGGGTGTCAAAAGTTTTTTGATGGGTTAGAGCATTACTATTTCAGATTTTTTTCTTCTCTTTTGCAATTTAATATTTTACTGTATAATATCCTGATATCGAGAAAAGGAATCCACTGTATATGTATAAACAACTCAACTAAGCGTATTTCAGTTTTTCTTTCTTTGTCAAGCTAATATTAAACTTTATAATATCAAGCTAAATTTCTTTTTATCGTTCATTCTTGTTAAACCTTGGACTTATAAGAACCAAACATGTCTTTGAGAAACAAATACTTAAAACCGAGTTCCACTTATCTTTCGCTTTAGATTAAGTACATCAAGAAATTGTCAAAAATCCCTTAATGCTTCCACTTATGTATTGTCCTTGAAAGAATGAAAATTATTTACAGTTATTGTTGACGCTAGAGCCTTGTGGTTTGTGCATTGAAAGAGAATACTGATACTCCAAGAAACTAATACAGTAATGATACTGTAGGTCTAGGCATTATTCACTCAAGAATAAGAATAAATTCAACTATGAAATGCTTTCTTCAAACTTTTGGTATATGTTATGTGCACGTAGGGTATATAGTAAGGATGGGTGCGGTTGACCCAAAACTCATCTCCCATGGATTCACATTGCTAATGAAACTGAAACGGAACGATCATGACCATCGATTCCTGTGTAATTGCCCTGATATACGTATTAGACACTTGAAAATATATAACTCACCTTGCTTTTGTAGAACAGTGCCATCTTTTGTACAACAAAGATGCACAACGGTGGACTGGACCCCAAGAGGCCCAAATACTGAGCAAAGGAACCACCTCGACGGTAATTGATGGATTTTACTCCATAGGTAACAATATCAATGATTTAAAAATGGATAGTTTAACGATATCGGTTTTTGTCTAGTAATAGTATCATATTGATATTGATTAATTTTTTAAATTATAAAATAATTTTTAAAATTTATAAAATTTACAAAATGGTCCTTTGATATATCATGCATCTCTTATAAATATAATTTCAACTTTAAATTTTATAAATTTTATAAAATTTCTTTCAATATATTATATTGTATAATTTTTTAATTTTATTTCAATTTTATCCTAAAAATAAATAATAATATAAATTTGAGACAATGATAAATTTATTAATTATCTTAAATACTTCATAATCAATATATGAGTTAATGGAATATTTAAAATATTTAATAAATTAGCTGTAATTGAAATAATTTTTAAAGTTTTCTCCTTTTATTTTTAATTAATTTATATTTTAAAATTTACAAATATAAATATAATTTAGTAGAGTATTTAAAGTTATTTAATATCATATTAAATTTATAAATATAATAATAAATTAATGAAGAGTTTATTAATTAAAGACCAAAAATAAAAATAAAAATAAAATTGATTCTCTAATAAAAGCAATTATAAATTAATTTATACATAAAATAATAAATATTTTAAACCATAAACATTGTAGTTTTCAAAAAAAAAGAAAAAGTTTATAAATAAAAAGAAAGTGGAGTCCACTTTCTGAAGCTTTAAAAAAACAAGAGGAGTCCACTTTCAATTTAAAATAAAAAGAACAAATTAAAAAATAAAAAGTGGATTTGAATTGAATGTCCACTTGTCTTACATCCTCACCTATAACAAGCTTTATTAGTTTGAGAATCAATCAACCAATGTATTAAAAATATTGAAATTATTTTTTGGAATTTACAATACCGAGTCAGTTTTGGCCTAGTATTTTCGAACTGGTTGGTACGGGCCAATTTTATTGGCATGGGCCAAAGTACTAACCCAACTATTTAATTGGCCCGTATTAGCTATGAACCATACGGATTTTTAAAATAGTGACCAATACTATCACATTGAAACGTCCATTCCTATCCTATGTAGGATGCATGAATGCATCCACTTTAAAACAAATGAAAAAATATAAGTATAATAATAAAATGACTTAACACCTCTTTATAGCCCTTTTATGGTTTTCCCTTATTAATTAGGTTTAAAATTATGTTTAACATCTAATACATCCCTTTCATTTAGACTTTGTCTTCTCTCATAAATCTTTTCTACTATCCATCGTCAGATTATCTCCCTATCTTAACTATTGGAGCACTTGTATCTATTTCTTTTACCCTTATCCTCTCACGTTTTTTAGGCATTTTCAGCCTTTGCCATCGCAGCACACCCCCCTCCTTTTCTCATCATCATTCCTAATTGTTGGTGTGCCTGTAGTGTTTGCCCCCTCCTTCCTTTCACCCAAACTATTTGTTTTCTCCTTCTTGTCGAAGAACATTGAAATGCCTCTTGCCTCTGCACTTCCCATGTTGAAGGAATTTTGATACCAATCTCTTGGACTAAGCTAGAAGTGGAGACTCTGATTGCCTTATTGGCGATCAAATGTTGTCCTTCTGAGCCATTAGTGTGTTAAAATGACAACTTTACCTAGACAAGTCCAAATTAAGCTAATTTGTGTAATGCACTACCATGTAATTCATAGTATGTCCATCGATGATGTAAAGAAGAACAAGTTTGAGGAGATGGGTTGGGAGGATAACATAATCGGAACATTCACTATTAATGTACGTCAGCCTCCCTACCATGTATGTAGCACCTGTAAGTTGTTTGAGTTCAAGGGTATAGCTTAACATCATATTATCAAGCTATTTGCCTAGGATAAAGTGAACAATTTCCTAGACCATCTTATACGAAGACGGTGATGTAAGGATGTACCAAATTGCCATTTCAAAATCACAACATGTAATGAGATTGATGCTACTGCTATTTAGATAAAGAAGTTGGAATATGCATTTTATAAAGTTATGGACTATGCAATTGATGTAAATGCAAAGTATGAGTATTTGAGAGATATATTAGATCAAACCTTCATAACATTTTTTGGTGATATTGGAAGACATGAAAAATCAGTGTGACTTACATAATGATTTGCATACCATAGGTTTAAGGGACCTTATCATGTTAAGGTGATGGGGTAAACCTACAAATAAGCTCTTAAGAACTAGGCTAGAGGGTGCAATCAGCAACAAAAGGAACAAAACACAAGTAATGAACATTTCCATTAAGAACTTGTGCTTTAATGTTTGGTGTGGACAAATTTTGTTTTTTATGCTAGCATTCATATTGTGCCATGTTTTCCACTATTCATTCAAACACTTAATGCTTGTTTCTTGTGAAATTGAAGCAATGAATACAATTAATGTATACATCAGTGCACCCGATGTGAGCGTTCAACAACTCTGCCTTCCTTTACAACCACTGCCAATTTTAACCATCCGTTCAATCAAGTGAATGTAGTGTTAACACACACACACACACACACACACATATTTGTTTTCATAAAAGTCCTGTTTGCGTTTGATAATCATAAATTTTTATCCAACTCATTGTCATGTCAAAAAAAATAGTAACCTACAATGAATCTAGCATGGGTCCATGTCTTAGTTTACAACAAAGTTTAAAAAGAAAAACAATCCAATGTTGGATTATGTAAAAATTTGTTGAATGATTATGATAACGTTGACTATATGTAGTTTTCTGGTACCTTACAATTAGTTATTTCTAATAATAGCTCACATTACTATAAGGATTTCATTGTAATGAAACCACTAGCTATCAATATGGCAATCTCCATTGCTATATGTCCCAGATAAATGAAGGGTTAATAGATATCGCAAATATATAGTCAC
>JAOXYD010000136.1:12404626-12419901 GCA_028565735.1 Pinacopodium congolense
ATAAATAGAACATTTAAGCACTAAAATAGGGTTAAATTAACATCAAATAACATCCAAGAATACTATAAATTTAACCCATAACACATACCCCATTAATTCATTAAATCTCACCTCATACTCACCTATAGTCAGGCTTCCTTATTTCATATCTAAAAACTCCTTCATTTTCCTATCCAGGTAAATTTTGTGTATATAGTTCTATTTAAAGAACCTCAGGAAGTCTTCCCAAGCCAGTCAACAAGGTAAGGAGGAACTGCCAGGAGCAGTCTTCCACCACTGATAAGTTGGACCTTAGAGCTACGAGACTGTGTAATCAAACCTTTCATTAGACTCACAGTCCATCTGATCAAATACTTGCTCTATTCTTTCCAACTAAATTTCTACCTCAGCAGGGCCTGTACTTCTATAGAAGTCCACAACTCCCTGCTTTCTGAGTTTATCATACCTCCTCTCTCTCCTCTCAAGAATTATCAAAGGCAATTGTTTAACTAGTGATACTAGAGACTCTTTATTGGCTCCTACATACTCAAGGTCAACTGAATCTATGACTTGATCTCCTATAATTGAAGACCTATATTAAACAATAAGGGTAATCCCTAGATTGGTCTATCATTATATATCATGTTTACATGCTCTTATATATGCTCTTATCAGAGGATATTCAAGAACATACCCTATGAGAATTGCATGTTAGAGTAATCATAATCACTATTATGGCATCATAGAACACAAGTGATCTACATTTCTCATTTAATTTAAAAAAAACAAATCATTTAAAAATTCATTATATCTCATCATCCATATGTATTTATAAAACCAAAACATTTGAATGTTTACTATTCTATAAAATATGAACTACATGAAATGAGAAACTAAACAAACACATTCTATCTAAACTTTGCATGTATCAGTTGACCACACCTTTGAGCCATTCTTGAGTCTAAAAGTTATAGAACTAAACTTTTAACAGATTGCCTTAGAAACTAAGTCTCCCCAGTACCTAAAGTCAATATTGTCAATTTTGATGAGTGTGACAAACCAAGTGAGTGAACCATCATTGTTGTTTTCACTTGAATCAAAACACAATGTCATGAGAATGCAACAAAATTCTCAAGTATATCATATTAGTCACCTTAATCATTCATCTCATTAGCATATATAAAAATATTTCATAACAATATATCAGCTCAATATCATCATTCATTCAAATTAATCATATGATACATGTAAGAATTATATAGACAAAGCACACGAGACTCCACTTTCCTTTTTATTTTGATGTGATCAAGCGCCTAATTTAACTGTCCCATATCCATTGTGGATACTGGGCTCATTTCAGATACTATCCCATACCTATTGCAGATACCGAGCTCATTAATCATTGAGCATGTGTCTCTATGTGCACGTTTCTGAGCTTTAAGTTCTTTTTAAGTCGATCACTCCTGTCACAACTCCTTTATCTAATCATGCATATCAACTTAATGAAAATGCATCAAGTCACATATATGCTATTAAAATTTCCCATTCAATGTGCATAGTCATGGATCACATTCATTGGATCTCAGTCCAGCATTTAATATGTAGATAAGAACTCATTTTCCATATAAATATTCAATTTGTAACTAATTCCAACACAGTCTCAAATATCAAACTCCTTGGATATTTATGGTCTGGAATTATCGTAATCATATCGGTAACAATCCAATATCTAACAGTTAATGAAAATCAATTCAAATATAGTAAGTAAACATCTAGGTTAGCTCACAGTTGGCTATTTTCTTGATGTACCGGCAATGTCTGAATGGGGTCTGAAGGATGTTGGAACGATCACGTAAGTCATTCCATACATCCACCACCTGCTCAAAACACATCACACTTTGAGCAATGGAGTTCGTGACTGAATTTAAGATCCATGACACAACCATATTGTTGCATCTATCCCAAGCATCAAACAGCTGTAATAAAATTTTAATGCACACCTTCATATTAAATATATTAAATCATTTTTAATTGAATTAAAATAATCAGATTATGGCAGTCATAAGTTATTTAACAATATGATTCCTTTCATATATCACATAAATAACTCAACTCATAAAATTTTAAGAGAGTAATTCTGTAATTGCTATCACAGAGAAACAATACTTTTATGCGACATAATGTGGATAACAAGTAAATGAGTAAAAATATAATTGTAATTAAATTTACAAGTGTCAACACAATTAAAAAAACAGTTATATTTATATATACATGTTATGGCACTATACTAATAAGGACTTATTTATAATGTTCATCCATTTAATATAGCTAATAAATGTTTTGAGTGATAATCTTTTAGTTAATGGAGCTACTATCATCAGATCAGTACCAATATACTTAATTGACACTTTTTATTTTTGCACTTCTTCTTTCATAGACAAGTACTTCAAATCCATGTATTTTGCACCCTTTGAATATTTGTCATTCTTATAGAAGAAAATGACTACGAAGTTATCATAATAAATTCTTAGCAATCTAGCTACACTATCAACAATATCAAGACCTAAGATAAAGTTTTCCAACTAAAATTCATGAATCGTGACCTCAAAGCATGCTACAAATTCAACCTTCATAGTAGAAGTAATAATAATGGACTACTTTGCATTCTTTCATAAAATTACTCCTTTATATAATAGAAACATGTAATCGAATATAGATTTTCTTGATTCTATACAACCAGCATAGTTTAAATTTGAGTAACCTATCACTTCGAGATGGATTAACTGTCTGTAGGTGATCATATACTATTTTATACCTTACAAATATTTAAGTTTTTTTTTGCAACTTTCCAGTAGGATATGGCATAATTACTTTGATATCGGCCTAACTTTTCAACAAAAAAAAAACTTATATCTGGCTGAGTATATATTTGAGCATATATTAAGCTCCAAATTACTAATATATAGGGAATATACTTAATTGCACATTTCAAACCATTCTTTGGACCTTGTATTTCATTAAACTTGTCCTCTTTCTGAATTAGAACTATCCATGAGAAGTACTTTTCTATTCTAAACCTCTCTAATACTTTATCAGTATAACTTTTTTGATACAATCATAACATTCCTTGTGATCTATCACAGAATATTTCTATTCCTATTATATAGTATGCTTTAGCCATATCTTTTATTTTGAAATTATTATAGAGAAATTTTTTTACATCATGTAACAAAACAATATCATTAGCAACAAGAAGGATATCATCGACATATAGAACTAATTTAATGAACTTTCTCCCATTAACCTTCATAAAGATACATCGATCAACGGTATTCTTTACAAAATCTTAAGACGTAATGGTATTATTGTCGAAAAACTTATTTCAATCTATATATTAACTTCTTTAATTTAAACACCAACTTTTCCTTTCCTGTGGTCAAGCAACCTTCCGATTGATCCATATATACTTCTTCTTTCAAGTCACCATTTAAAAAGACAGTCTTTACATCCATTTGGTGAAACTCTAAATTATAATGAACTACTAATGTTATAATAATCCTTAAAGAGCCTTTTTTAAAACTGGAGAAAATGTTTTTTTATAGTCAATGCCATCTCTTTTAGTGTAACTTTTGGCATCAAGTCTGATTTTATACCTTTCAATGTTATTTTGAGAGTCACTTTTGGTCTTAAAATCCTATTTACAACCTAATTGCTTTGTACTTTCTAGCAACTTAACCAATTCCAAGATTTAGTTATTATCCATTGATTTCAACTCTTCTTTTATAGCATTAAACCACTTTCAGAATTGCTATATTTTATGACTTATTTAAACGAGACTAGATCCTGATCAATGCTTAAGTCACATTTATTTTAAGTGAATAAACCTCATAATTATTCGAAATATATGGTCTTTTTTACCTTATAGACCTTCGTAATGCTATTTCTTATGGCATCACTTGTTCATTTATAACTTATGCATCATTAACTAGTTCTTTATTAATATATTCAATTTGTGGGTTTGGAACATTAATTTTTTGTTTTGATATATTGCATATCCATAATGAAATAAGAGGAACGACAATTGGGGAAAGATCACTTGATGGAGGAGTTTTTACTCGAGTCTCTTAAATATCTACTTTTCATGGTTCCCCACTCCCACTAATTTGACTATTCTCAATAAATTGAGCACTAACAGTCTCAACTATTTTCGTACTATAGTTATAATAGTAAAATCTATATCCTTTAGATCTTTTGGGATATAACTGTTCTCACATCAGTTGTCTTTTCATATGGATTATATACCCTTACTTTTGTTGGGTAACTCCAAATTTACAAATGTCGTAAATTAGGTTTTATTCATGTTAACAGTTCATAAGAATTCTTAGGAACTGCCTTATTAGGAACCTTATTAAGTAGATACGCATTGGTCTTTAACGTATGCACACAGTAGTATAACTTAACATATTCCTAACTATGTCTATAAGAGTACGATTTCACCTTTTAGTTATGTCATTTTGTTGAGGTGTACTAAGCATTATGTACTATATACATATACCTCAGCTTGTAAGAAACTTTACAATTAGACTTGAATATTGTCCACTTTTATCAAACTTACCATAATATTCAGACCCCACTATCTTTTTTTTTAATCTAATTACCTTTCTATCTCATTAATGAATACCTCTAGAATGTCCACAAATTAAGACTTTTCATGTAGTAAATATAGATAGCAATTTCGTGAGAAGTTATTAATAAAAGTGATGAAGTATTTTCACTATCCCAAGAAGGACTGTCGCAAGGATCACAGATGTTATCGTGTATTACCTTAACTAGTTCACTACTTCTTATGACTAGATGCATTGATATGTGTCTGATTTGCTTACCTTTAATATAATCTGCACATATATCTTAGTCAATAAAATCTAATTGAGGTAAGATTTCACTTTTTACTAGCCTTAGTACACTTTACTTAGATATATGACCTAATATTTTATGTCACAAAAAAGGGAAACATTCATTATATACACTAAGTTTATTTCCTATAATATAGTTAATATAAAAACAGAAATTTAGTAAGAATAACATTAAGATTGAAAAAATATAAGCAATCAATTAAAGTACTAAAAATATAATCGTACTTGTGTTTATACAAAGAAAAATTACTGTTTCCAATATTAAAGTTAAATCGTACATCATCCACCTTTGTAATAGAAACTAAATTTCTAGCATATTCAGAAACATAAAGACACTTTTCTAGATTTATGTAATTTCTAATGTCTAAGATCAATCTATGCATCCTAATTCCCTTTATTCGTGCCTTCATTGTGTTTCTTATATACAGGAACTTATCAGTTCTATTTATGGGTTGGATTGAAAGGAATCCATATGTAACATGTGACACTTGAGTAGTTGCACCATAATATAACCACTAGGTATTATTAGGAACTTTAATGAGGTCTTATTCAAAATCTACTGAAACATAATATATACCTTTTTTTCGAACCAGGCCTTTCTTTTAGGGTAGTCCTTTTTGGAATTCTTATAAAATTAACAACTATGGTCCTTATGAATTCGACTCCTATTAAATTTTTTGGGAGCTTTATCCTTATCTTTCCTAATTTGTTCCTAATTTATTCTTCTTTCCTAATTTGTTCTTACTACTACTAGCTTCATGATGAAATGTGAGATGAATATAGTGTTCTTTAATTCCCCTTGCTCCTGAACTAATATGACCTTAATTTCTCAATGGTTTCATTTTTTTAAGGGTGCTGTAATTCACCTAGAATTAACCAAATTCAAGAAGGAGTTAGTTGATGATAAATTGCACTAGGAAAGACTCACTCATATTCATACATATTAATATCAGTTTTGCTGCTAAATTTGCCATATTTATCATATGATCATAAATGAGCTATGATCAATCAAACTTCTTAGTCGTTAGCTCACTTATTAAAGTCTCTACTATAAACTTGTCACCTATATATGATTGAGAGTGTTCTTTAAGTTTCAACATGAATTTCTTTGCATTGTCCGTTTTAGGAATTAATGACTTAACATTTTTTGTGGTTGTCATTCACATAAAGTTTAAGTTCAATCTATTAAACATTTCCCAAACTTTAAAAAAGACTTATCAACTACAAGACTGATCTCAATTATGGCTGTGGGTCTTACATTAGAAATTATGGTTAAGTCTAAATTCATAACACCTAGTTGAAATTCGATTTGTTCAGACCAATCCGCATAGTTAACACCATTAAACTTGATTAGCTCATTTCCTAAAGCAAATAAGTTATTAGATGCTGCAAACATAACATAAAGCCCATGCATTAATGTTTTGAGTAAACCTAAATTGATTTAAACAAATAATAAACTTAATAATGCATTTAAATTTACATTTGGATGATATTTAAATATATAACTGTAACCTATAATGATGTCAACAACATATATTATAATAGACAATCAATTACATTCTAATCAACATGCATGTTATCTTTAGATATACAATCATATTCACTAAATATTTTGATAATTCCCTTTAATGTTATTAATCATAAGCAATAGTCCACCTTTGGATAACCTTCTACTTTTATAATTAATAAAATTAATTATCTAGTTTAACGGTTATGTCATTTCAATAGTATCATATAATCAAGAACAGTTGAAAATTCACAATTAAATGTCTAACTAATTTTTTAAAATAGGCCACTTTGGTGACTAATAAGCTTTTTATGTAATAAAATTTTAATTGAATAATTTATTAAAAATACTATTTATACATGACAAAATTCATAGTATAGCCACTTTGGTGACTTATATGATGTTCTTGATTGCCATAATATCATATATAAAATCAAACATATAATATGATAATTTAATTTTAATAAGGACATAATATAAACTATATGCAACATTTATGCATATAAACCAAAAAATAAATCAATTAATTACTTCATTAGTTAATTAACTAATTATGACCCAAAATAAAAAATACGTTAATAAGGGTCTAAAAGAAAAATTAATAAACCCAAAATTTGCTTTGCTCCAAACCTAAATAAACTTATTAATCATTTGATGATCCAAAATAAAAAGGCCTTAGTCCAAAAGTAAAGTCCAAAATAATTAAAACAAAAAAAGGAAAGTTGAATCATTGGCGAGCACTACTCTGCACACCTCAAAGGTAGTCTGGCGGGTGCATGCTCTGCTCCTGCCACTTTTCATTAGATGAGACAGGTGCCTCATCTTCCTCCTCCAAATGTGAAACTGCTTTTTTTTTTCTTGTTTCTTTCAATTTCTTTCATGGCTTGTACTCGTAGGCTCTACCCTCCAAAGTTGAAATCCTTTCCAAGTTTAGCCACCTCTTACATCGCTGGTGATTAAGAGAACAAAAAACTGAGTTTTACTTTCTCACTCTAAATCCATGATAAAGAAGATGGCCATCCAGAAAACTTCCTATAATCAGTCTCTTTTAGGCCATTTCTAATTCTATTTCAACAAAAATCTTAAATAGTGGTTTTCTAATGTTAGTTCATCAAAAAATTCCAAACATGTTGTCTCTCATCACAACCTAAAATTGACATGATTTAAGTTCTTAGAAACCAACATTTACTTGTAATCATGAACAACCTTTTTAGAACATTGAAAGAATCAATTCATTCCTATAAGCATTTCCAAATAGAGTCATGACAATCTCAGATAACCATTGATAATGAATCAAAATGTTAATAACCATGCTTTGATACTAATTGTATACTTAAATAGCATGTAAGATCTCCATAATACTTTGATTAAATTCAAAGAATATTATCGACATATCTTCATCCATATTAATTCTGGTGATGAATCTGGATTGCTTTATTCCCTTTCAACCTTCCTTTTGTTTTTTGTTTTTTTTTGATGGTGGAGAAACTAATATGTCTTTAATTAAGATTGATTAAAAACTGGTTTTCTATAATGTTTTAAGAAGGGAGAGGGAAAGGACCTGTAGCACATTAATTCTAATTTGCTTTAAAGCTTACTAAATATCATATTAGGCCCACTTAATTAGAAGTAAAACAATAAATCACACAGGGCACTTTAATAATAAAATAATCTGATAGCCATAATTTATTTCAGCTTTATTTTATATTTATCTTAATGTATAAACTTAGCACAGTACATAAAATTCCTCTTTTCCTCTCTAATCCTAGAAAGTTCTAGCTACCACCGATATCGTGAATCGACCTCTGTCAAAGACAATTACACACTTGGCCAGAGAACATCTGAGAAAGATAAAATTAAAAAGGACTTAAGTGAAAACATGAACTATATATTGATTTAAGGTTTCAACATATCTGCTCTACATCAAATTTGCATTTTTCAACTCTTATTTAAAAAGGCACCAAGTGATACTCCGTAATCACTATTATTTATATCACACTTCAATTATTATTATTTAGTAAATAGTTAATATACCATATTATAAAAAGAAGAAGAAAAGAAAACATAACATGAAGTAGACGTATGAAAAGGGGTTTAGGATTGAGCTTTAACAAAGTAAAAGGGAGTTTTCCTAATTAGATCTGTTGAAAACCTAAGGCTTATACTTTACCCAAAGCCATTCCTTTTTAGTCATGTCATTTGTCCTTTTAGAAAACACGAGTGGTGTAATGTGACAACATTGGTTCTTCATTTTTCCTTATTAATGAGAATTGTTTAATTTTTAGAATAAGCATATTTTCAATCCTTCATCATTAAATATTTTTCCAATTCAATTCTAAACTTTTATAATTTTTTATTTCAGTCCTCTAAATTTACCTTTGGTGTTAAATCAATCATTCCATTAGTCAACTTTAATAGATATTTGACATAGACAAAAAAAAAGCACATAAGCAGTCAATAAAATAATGTCATTTAGGTTTAATGATATACCAATCAAAATGATGTCATTTTTGATAAAATAGTATAGTTTCACTAAAAACAAAACTATACCATTTTAAAGCCATAATGCGTTTTTTTCTTTTGTTTCCCCTATTTGTTTTTTTGTTTTGCTAGTTTGCCAATACCCCCTTTTTCTAGCCAATGTGATTTGTCTTCTTTTTTGTTTTAGGTTGGTGTTAGTTTATTGATCATTTCTTCTTTTCGCTACAACCATTTTTATTTTTTTCATTTTAAAGTCCTAATGCCTTTCTTTCTTTCAATGTCATTTTTCATTTGTTTTGCTATCGGTTTCTTCTTCTTTTATCCCACCATCTCGCCATCGCCTTGTTGCCACCATACAGTTGTGAAGTTATTGCTATCTCACCACCATCCCAATATTTTCTTCTTGCCGCCACTTCCCTTCTTGGGTCTCTTTATCCCAATTCTATGATTTGTTTGAAAAGCAACCATATTTTACAAGAAAGCAAAAAATAACACATTTTAATTGAGTTTTTTCTAATTCATTCCTCTCAATAACTTTAATTTTATGAAGAAAAAATAGCAATATATATATAGTAGTAAAATGATCATCAAAATATAACTTTACTATCACATTAGATTGTGAAACGTTCTTTTTAGTATCTTCATTTCTATTGAGCTTAAATTGGAAATATCTTAGAGATATCATTTTCCAAAGATTAAGGATGATAAAATAACAATAACAAGTAGATTATGTAACATATGCATTGAAGAGAGTCTTAAATTTGACCAAGTTGCTTTAAACTTCACTGTATTGAAATCTAGTAGTTCTCTTTGAGGTGCAAAAATGGTGCTTGATTAACTTAGTTTGTTTAGTAGAAGAATCATTGTCTCATTAGCCCATGAACTTGTAAGTAAATATTTTACAGTTTCTTAGAAATTGTTCTTACGCATTTCATTGCCTAACTTTTTGAAAGTCTTATTGGTTGTGTAAATTGGAGTTACTTCTGATGATGAATTGCAAATTGGAGATCAAAAACGCAACAAATGAAAAATGATAGTGAAAGAAAGAAGGGCATTAGGGCTCAAAAGAAAAAAGAAAAAAATAGTAATGGCAATAAGAAGAAGTGATAAGCAAACCAACACTAACTCAAAATGAAAAAGAAGGGAAATCACGATGGCAAGAAGAAGGGGGATCTAAAAACTAGCAAAATGAAAAAAAAAAAGAGTTGAAACAAAAAAAGAAGAAGAAGGACATTAGGGCATTAAAACAGTGTAGTTTTGCTTTGGTGAAACTATACCATTTTATTAAAAATGACTTTGTTTTGGTTGGTATATCATTAAATCTAACCGACATCATTCTATTAGCAGCTTATGTGGTTCCAAGTGTTTTCCTTTTTTTTTCCATGCCAGATTTCTTGATTAATAGAAGGACTGATTTATCACCAAACTAAAACTTAGATGGTTGAAATGGAAAATTATGAAAGTTTAGGATTGAATTAGGAAAATAATTAAAAGTGAATGACTGAAAATGTGCTTATCTCTTTAATTTTTTTTAAAAAAAAGGATCAACCAGAAAATTTTATAGTTAGTCCATGAAAAAATTTTAGGAGTATCTTGTAGTTCCTGTAAAAAGGGGGATGACAAGATCTATTCATGAATTTTTTCCTTTTTATCACAAATTGCTAAAAGGTAGAAAGGAGATGATGCATCAAAGTGTTATGAATCCTTTGATCTCTATGGACCATCTTTTGACTACTTATAAAATGCCTTCTAAATCTGAAAAAATGATAAGTATATTACGAAGATAGCAATATTTACCCTCTCTCTCTCTCTCTCTCTCTCTCTCTCTCTTATGATTAATGTATTGCCAAGTATAATTCGATTTTAAAAATTGTTTCATACATGTTTTGTTTTAGGTTACTGCTAAAATTTTTAAGTAGTATATATATACATATATATTACAGTGACAAATCTTGAAAGAAATAGCTTCATTTTTTCTAAAAATAAATTAACAAATCTTAAGGATTATATACAATTAACAAATTCATTTTATTTTAAATAGTTTATTTAATCCAAATATCATAATTTTTTATTTCAATTTTGCTATTAAAAATTTGTTCACTTATAAAATTTTGCATTTGATGGATGAATTCAAAGTTTTTGGGATTATTCCAATAACATAATATTCAATCAAAATTTTGAATTCATCTAAATTATTTTTATTTATTTAAATACTTAATATCATTTTATGTACAACGTATCAAGATTTAATCAGTCAAAGAAATTGTACTTATAAAAAAGTTATATATATATATATATAAGTGTTAAAAGTGAATTAAATTTTAATATTTTAAAAATATTAAAATTTTTATTATAATAATTAACATATAATGCAAACATTTTAATATGTATTTTATAAAGTAAATTTCACTTTGAACAGACTTTAGATATTAATTTATATTTATTTAAGCAATTTAACTAGGGGGCCCAGAGAGAGTAGAGGGGGTAGTTTTGTAAATTGAGAGCCCCCTAGTAGCTTCTTTATTTAAGATTATGTAAAAGTGTCTCGACAAGTTTTAAGTCTTATTAATTGTATGTTTACCATACATACAAATTCATAAATTTAAGGAATACTCGAATAAATATATTTGTTTTTATTTATACACATATAAGAAAGCAATGTCTTGATTAATTCTAATACATTTAATTTTTTCATTCATGTTCCATTTATGCATAGTAAAAATACAAACAATTTTCATTATAATATAAATGTAAATATTATGAATAATTAATTTCTTTATTAATCCTAATGTGTCAATGTCCAAAAAAATATAAAAGTAGCTCTTATTATAAAAATATGCATTTAAGGTACATTATAATGAAAGCAACTATTATTTTTATTATAAATTAGCATACGTTATAAAATTAATATGAAATTTTAATATATATTTATAAAAAGTTATTATATTATTTAGAATTATGTACTTATAATCAGGTTATTATTACTAATCTTCAAATGGATATTCTATAAAAAAATGATATGATTTTAAACTTACAAAATATTATATTTTTATATCAATTAAAACAACACATAAAACTCAAAAATTACAGAATTCAAATACTTATTATAATTATTTGTTGTTATTGTTATTTAATGTAAATTAATTAATTTTATAAAACATTATTTTGAAACTTTTTACGTATTTCTAATAATTGTAAACTACAATTAACGATTACACATATATTTTTTACTATTGTATTTTTATTTTATCTCTAAATATCATTTACATCTCTATGATTGACAAAAGTATGATTTTTTTTAATATTTCTAAGTAAAAGAGTGAAAACTTTATAAGATTGTTATAATTTTTTTTCATATAATAGTTATTATTAAGTAACTATATGGTTGCTTCATATTTTTATTAGTTGTATATTATCAGAATGTAATTGATATTGATTAATATTATGTGACCTTAAAGAGAAGAAATTAAGGAAAATTTTGAAATAATATAGTTATAACTTATCAAATGCGCATGTATGTAATAAAAAGTACGAATTCTTTCACTTTGAAATTTGTTACTTTTATTTGTGAACTTAGATTTTATTTTGATATGAATACATAAAAAATAATATGGTTAATTAATATTTTTATAATAAATTAAAATTTATTTTAAACTTTATCCATATTCTTTTATGATACTACATTTATATAAAGGATTCGACTACATGCCCCCCACGTTGGGGGGTCTGTGCAGCCAAACATAGGGTTCACATATAGGTCCCATTACTTTTTAAAAATATAATTACTTTTGTACTCTTTTGTCTTATTAAAAATTTTGTCATCATTAGAGGGTATATGTGTTATTTCATAAATTTTTAATGCACTTTTACATTTTTACCCTTACACTATTTATAAAATTACATTTGTACCTTTATTATATTTACTATTTTACCCCTATTTTATTTATAAAATTACAAAATAATCAGGGAAGGGCCATGAAAAGCCACCAACCCTGGGACCATGTAGTTTTTCTGTTAAATAAATAAGACTTTGAAGAGATGGCACTTGAAGCCACATAATCTAGCTACACTTTACTACGACACTTGGAAATGGCTCCTTATTAAATTAACAAAATTAGACTAATGATAAAACTACTTTAAATACATGCACCAAATATATATATCAACAAAATATTAATTAATAAATCTTATTAAAATTTTAATCCAACTACATTTGATATTGAAAACTTTGGCATATGTCCACACCCTGAAGTGCCGTACAAAATAAACATGGCCGGCAGGATATTAGTACTGAACACCTTCTGGCCCTTGATTGGTTGGAGAAGTACAGGTCCAGGAGAGGATGCTTTGGACGAAATGCACGACGACGGCAACGAAAACGCTAGAATTGTATTGGGCTTTATCCTCGAAGTCCAATCATAGTTCAAGTTTAAATTTAAATATTTTAAAAACCATAGCTCAGTCCACCACAGGGGGATGGGAAACGGGGAAAACCTTGGAGGTTTAGATTTTTTTAGAATTTACTTGAACTCCTATGATAACAAATGAAATTATAACATAGGGGATAAGCTTTGTCTAAGGCCGATCTTGCACGTATAAGAATTAATTTCTATAACTGTTTAGAGATATACAAAATAATTATAATTAAGATTTTTAAGTCTACTAATCAAGATATAAGCACTTTTACATGGGTATCAAACTCTCAAAATCTACTTCTTAAAAAATTTAGATTAATCATTTCTCCTAATATAATTTAAAGTTCAAACAGGATTAAGGGTTCAGTATTTTCTTATGTATAAGATCCTTACATGGAGACAAATGTAGAGTATACTCGTACTTCTATGTGATTAAGATTATATTATCGAATAATCAAACTTTTAGAACAAAGAGAGACTTAGAATGAAAAGTAAGAGAAGGTAGTGATTTTATTCGATTAACTCTTGACTACAAAGGGAGAAGGACCTGTTTATATATGCGAAGCAGACATAAACAAACAAAATAAAATAATTTATAGGTGAGAGCCAGGCTAATAATATTCATCATACCCCACCTAATATAATAATGTAAATAACGAGACAAAAGGTAATAATACGATATTCTCTAAAGTACAAACATTGAAAACATAGAATCCCACTAAAAAAAATCTAATAATGTGCTACTATGTTGGTATGTGAGTTGGGTCATCTCACATGACGAGAAGGAGAAGGATGGCTTTAGAGAGAGTGGTGAGCTTGATAGATCTTTTGGGTCTTTAAAGATAATCGACTAGAATATTGTAATGCCTTATAATACAACAAACGGTAAATTTATAACGTTTATATTTTCGGCTTGTTACATGAAGAAATTTCTCGAGTCTGCTTATCCTGGTTGGTTAGCACTAATTTCAGCCTTCTTTTCAATAGGAAAGCTAGCAACGTTACTTACGTATAAAGTTCAACCTATATATTTATTGGATGTAGTGGTAACCAAGACTTTGTCCAGGATTATATCTCAAGTCCCAATGAAGTTAAGGACTCATGCTTTCATAATTTTTACAAATAAAATGATTTAATGGAATCTTATCTTAACAATATGACATTAAGGAGTATGTTTTTAGAATTGTTCATAATTGTAAATTGGGGTATGAATTAGATGATATTATGTGTCTTTGACCTTTTCGACTGATGCAAATTTATAATGTGCTGGCTGTATTTTGAAATTGGAAAGATTTCAAATTTGTTATAAGTGTTATATTTAAAGGAATGATTGTACAACCGACAACTCATGGCCAGTTATGGTTATTCCCATATATTATTATTATTATATATTATTATATATTATTTCATTTAATTTTATCCTATATTTAAATTGTATTAAAAATGTTAATATGTATCTCGTTCAAATCTCGATCATACAAGCAAATTGTATTGGTTATTAGAGATAAATGAGGTTTAATAGGGAGTGAATAATGTTAGGAAATTGACTATGACTTATTCAGAGATACGATAAAAACGTTTTATAATTTTTAAAAGATTATTTTAATAAAAAAAGGTTGAAATAATATAAAAATTAAAAATTAACGACAAAAATTATTCGAGCATCTTATAAAATTTTTTCTTCTCCATGAAAAAATCAACTACAAACTACAAACTATTTGATTGTCTAATTTTTAATAGTATCCACATAATAAAAAAAATTAAAACTCCTAACTTTTGTTGACGGAATGACAAGAGTATTATCTCTCTTAGTGCCTTTTATTATTTATAGAAAAACACTAGAGTTTATCAAGTTCAAATAAAATTGAATTTCAAATTATAATTAAAGTATAACTCTAATTATAAAATTAAAATTTAATTTTAATAAAATTAAATATCTTACATTTAATCCTTTAATTTTCTTAAACTTCATAATTAAAT
>JAOXYD010000136.1:12440931-12469173 GCA_028565735.1 Pinacopodium congolense
TTTTATTTATATAAATTTAAATATTTAATTTAACATAAAATAATATTAAAAATAATTAAAATGTAATACTAACTTATATTTCAATTAAAAGAATATGCATAATATCACAACATTAAAAAATAGTAATTAAAAATTAAAATTACAAATAACAATTACAAATTAAAATTAAAAATCAAACCAAATAAACCGTTCAAAACTTCAAACAAGTTGTCATAATCGATGGCTTTCTAGCAAGGTCATTAAAACCCATCTTTATAACAATACAACTTTATTTTACATTTTACACCAACCAAAGATGCTGTCTTTGGATTTCGAAGCATATCAAACTTCATTAACCTTGTTATGATGCACTCTCATAACAAGGTGAGATCATGTCCTTAGCCTTCTTCTTCTTCTTCTTCTTCTTCCAAGCGACATTACACTATACAGGAACTATATTTGATTAAACCTGAATGGCTCACCATTTTCTGGGTGAGTCTCTATCTATTTGCATGTGTTTCGATGGATTTTTGGTCCTCCAGAGATAGAACACTGAGGAGACGATTACTAAACCTGCTATGCCTCCCACTACCGCTCCAACAACTCTCCCTATCCTCTTCTTTTTTCCTCTGAAGAAGCTAGAACCATCAGAAACTACAGAAAATTCAAGCAAATCAGGAGTCGTTAACAACGGAAATGTAGTTGCCAAGTAGCTAGAAGTTATTAAGTGTGGAAACTTAGTAAAGAAAATTAGGTAATTTGGAGGAACGTACCTTCAGAAACATGAATTGCTGACACTAGAGGTCCATACGTTGATTGATATGGAATGCAACATGTGCCCTTCCCGGCCCAGAAGAAGTGGATATCCATAACGTTATTGGTCACATTTGCTTCGAATGTTTTAATCATAGCTGTTTTGGATCCACCTGCCTCTTTTTGGATGTTGAAGTCCTGTAAAACTATTTTCCTCTGGAACAAGAACAATTTTTTTTTTTCTTAGTAACATTGCTGAGCATATTAACTAAGTAGAGTAGTCGATATGTTCCGTAAGTTAAGAAGCATATAAAAGTTTTCTGGCATTACCTGGATGTATACATCAAATAAACGCCTTCCGAGGCCTTTCCAAGAAGACTTGGTATCGTCCATTCCATTCCAATCTCTGCAAAATGAATATCGACATTGTATCTTCCATTCTTTAAACCAAGACCGTAGTACCTCAACGAGCTAGGCGAAATTCTTGCTGTCTTGTACAACTCAGATTCCAAAGTATTTAGGATCTGGGAATCTGTCTTTGCAATATACCGTGGTCCATTAGGATTGGAGATGAAATTCCCTGCATTGCTCACTGCCCATAGGCCACCAGGGCTTGTGTAAAGAGAGGCAGCTCCCAGAGTTTCATAATCATCATCATAGTCAATGCCAGTTTGGGATACTTGGCCTGTGCCACCACATTTGATCGAAAATGAAGCTGCAATAGGATACACAATTTCAATGGACAGAAACAGAAGGTGGTGGAAATTGTATGAAAATAAAGTTAGATTGGCAAAAGTTAAAAATGTTTTTACTTACAGGACGGCATTTTGTTGCTGCATTTGGAATCATCTTGGAGACATTGTAATGCCTTGGAAGACTGGCTGTAAAAATCATCATGTACTCGGGGTCAGAAACTTGAGATCAAGAGTCTAAGAAAATATGTCTGAAAGAAAAGCTGTTGGAGTTGGTATTGAGTCATACAATAGTTGAAGAAGAAGATAATGAAGGCTTAAAGGAGTGAAACAAAAGAGATTCATGCACGTAATATTCTGGTCAAGGTATGAAGATATCAAAAAACCATCAACAAGATTCAGGAAAGAACCTTATACTAATTCCAAATGCCAATCACTAGCACCAATATTCAACGAAATGGCACCGTAATTATTAAGAGTTCTTCAATTGTATTACAAAAACCATCTCTGTAGCTATTCGAAAGTCTCACCTGTCCAGTAAACCATTTGTGTTGACAGAAGTTCCAACAAGAATCCTGAAAATTAAAATTGAAATCATTTTCTGATTACTTAATAATAATTTGGTAATCGAAATTATTTCAAAAACTCAGAACTAAAAAACTGAAATAGGCGGTTCATAATCGTAAATCACCAAGTGCTGTTGACTTTGAAGCGTCATATATGCTTTGCAAGAGCAGAGATGATGATCAAACTTACACTGATAATCCATCTTTGTTGAAATTGTGTGGCAGGTCTCCGGAGAGGGGATTGAAAGAAACATCTCTGCCATTATTTGAAATCATTTAGAAAAATTTAGTCATAGCCATAGTCTATGGTACATGTAAGAAGAGTTAATGATAGTCACGTGCAATCACGTGACTTACTTAAGCTGTGTTACTGATTAGCTTAATTAAACGTCTTTAGTTATATAGGTTATGGTTAAAGTATTTGTTTTAATTGCATTGTATATATACTGAACTCTGATGATTATTGATAATTGAACGTGAGACTTTCCAGAGAGTTCTCAAACACATATCTAATCCCGTTTGTGTTAACTTTACATCTGGATGCCAATAATAATTGAGCATAAGCACATCTTTTTAGCATTAGCAAAGGAATCACTTGCAGGACCATTCCACTTGCCTCAACCTTAGGATTTTGTCAACGGCATTCATATTTCAATCAACCAGACTTTAAATTACACATGCCCCATGGAATTGCATTATTTCCATATTGGTTTATCAACACCAGTGTATACTTTAAAATACATATATCCTTAGAGAATATCTATTTCTAGATTAATTATATTGGGATGACACATATTTTTCTTTGTACGGATGGAATCTGCAATCACTATTTTTCAATTGCAAAATGAAGAAATTATTGGATATGAATATGTTGGAAAACAATATCAAGATCATATCTAGACTTATCTAGGCACAACGTAATAAAATTAAAAAATTTTCTAATGATCATATTTAACAAGATTTAATTTGAAACATAAACAAAAAAAATTAGTAAATTATTACTAAGTTGTTTATACTTTTCAGCTGTACTTTTTTCCACTTGAATCTATCAACTACTTAGATGTTTAAATGTTCAAACTCTAAGGTATTTACAGATCTATCAAAAGGGAAAACTCAAATCCAAATATGAGGGGAAGAATGAACTAGTGTTAACTACAATTTTATTTTTCTTCCTTTTATATGAAAAATCATATTTGTCATATCCTTAGATTTTTCAAAATTACAACTAAAATTAAACTTTAATCATAATTACAAATTAGTCTTAATAAGATCAAATATCATAAATCGATCCTTCAAGTTTTTAAAACTTCTCAATTAAGTCCAACTTAATTAAAATTTTCTTTCTCTTTTAATAGATCTTTTATGTGTATACACATCTATGGGGCCTCCCATATCTTCCTTCCTATTAATGTCATCAAGGCAATTGAGCGCATCATGAAGCAGTTTCTCCAGTCAGGTGATCTGGAGAAAAGACCGATGGCAAAGCTAAAGTGGAGCGACATTTGCAGTCCTAAGGTTGAAGGAGGTTTCAGTCTCAAGTCTATCAAACTCACCAACCACACCTTGATGGCTAAGCAGATTTGGAGAATTTTGATTGATAAAAAGGCTTTGTGGATCAAGTGGATTCATGATCACTATCTAATGCGTCATTGCTTGTGGTGTTTTGAGCCAAGGTATGACTCCTCATGGACTATAGTTCGATTATGTAAGTTGCATCATGTTATTAGACCTTATATTCGGAGCATTTCTCAAAATGGATCTAGCTATTTTTTTCTAGCATAATACTTGGATTCACTCTGAGTCGTTGAGTAACCTACTTTCTCTTGGATACCTTTAGCCCTTAATTCCTTTGCATTCCACAGTTAATGAAGTTTTAATAGGCCAGCTCCATCTTATTCAGCAACTTACTCAGTCAGATTTAAAGGAGCAGCTGCTTAATTTCGTATTTCTAAGGTAGGCAGTGATAGTGTGTGATGGAATCCAACTGTCCAGTGACAAGTTCTCTAACTGGTCCTACCATCATCTTTTTGGAGTGGCTAAATATCCAATCCCATGGTACTCTTTGATTTAGTTCAAGTATTTCTCTCATAAAGCTTCTCTCACTTTGTGGCTGGCTCTACTAGGTAGACTTAATACAGCAAATAGAATAAATAGGTTTATAAGGGTCTCTCCTTATTGTTCTTTATGCATAAATGAAATGGAAAAGTGTCATCACCTGTTTTTTTAGTGTTCTTACTCTCAATCCATTTAGTTAGCCATTCAATGGCTTTGTAATCTAACCTCACTTATGTCAGACTTAAAATCTGTTGTAGAAGCTGTGGTGAAGCTTAAGTCAATCTCTCATGCAAATGTTACAACTTGTACACTTACTTTGGCTATAATAGTCCACCTTATTTGGAAGCAGAGAAACTTACGACTATTTCAAAATCGCTCCATTTCAGCAGAAAGCCTAACCCATTAAATTGTTAAATTCGTAAGGCTTAACCTTCTTGCTCATCAGTGCCATACCTCCTGCAGTGATTTGATTAAACTCAAATGAAGCCTTTATGATTAATCTCTTTGGTGTGTTTTGTTTTCTTGGTGTTTTATCAAATCTGACTATTCCTAGTTTGTTGTTTTGGCCTCTGTTGTGTTTCTTGGTGTTTTTGTTGTTGTTTGATTTTTCATTTCTTGTGGGGTTAGCCGGTTTATTGTGTATAGTTTTGTTTGTTTAATGTAGTTTTTTAGTTAAAAAAAAGATCTTTTATATGTAACTCATTATATTCTTAATATATTGGCAATGATTATAAATTATAATTATAATTCATAATTAAAATTAAATAAACCAATTTCCTTTTAATTTATCTTTTATTTTTTAATTAAACAATTTATAATTATAAATTATAATTGACGACTAGCAACATGTTATAACCACCCAAATATTAAAAATGTCAAAATGATTTAACTTATCCTATCATGCATAGTTATAATGTATAATTTAATTCTTTCGTCATCTAATGTTCCAATTAGAATTAGAGTATAAAATTCGTGTTTATTCTTAATAATCCAATAATGTTAGTTCTTACTAATTAATAAATAATTTACATTTGATATTTGAAAACAATTTTTTCAAATTTCAATTCACTCTAATTAAAGATTCTCTAATCACTACTAATCAAGAATTATAGAACATGCTCCTCAATCATTTTAGGGTAACGAATCCTTTATTGATTCATTCAACTATCTCTATATAGTTCATACTATGTCCAATAACTACCAAATTGAACTACTCTAAAGAATGGATCATAAGTAGCATCAAAACACAGTAATTCCTATATGAGATAACTTTAGTAATCTCAAATTTAAAGATCAATTATGCAACTATTATAACGAGATAATCCATATACACACAAATAATGTTCCATTTGAGATTCTCATAATCAAGTCAGTTCGGTAAACTTATTCTCTAATAAACACTCAGGCGTTTGTTTAAGTATCTTCATACTTTAATATATGAGATCGATTATTTTCTTCATAAGAAACAAGTATATGCTAGTTTAATCATTTTAACCATATCTCATCTTGTCGAAATTATGACTAAGAATATTTTAAGAATAATACAAATGTAATTCGAATCTCATAATTCTAAACTCATCATAATTTCTAATTACACGGTAATTATTCTAGAGATATTATCTTTATGATTCATAATTAAATATTATTAACAAACATACATAAAGATAAAGAATATATTTTATTAAATAAATGTATACAATGTCATACATATAATTTTACAACCAACTGATTGACTGCAAGGGCATAAACTAACATTTTCCTACTTACACTAAAGTCAATCGTTTATGTATCTAATACCATGGTCATTCATATGCCAGTCGTATCTATTTTGAGACAACGACTTAGTGAGAAGATCTGTAAGATTCTCTTTAGTGAGAACTCGTTTTGTCAAATTTTCCTTCTGCTCCACTATTTCCTAGATAAAGCAAAACTTACATAGTACATGTTTAGATTCGTGATAAGACTTTGGCTCTTTCGCCTATGCAATAGTATCTTTGTTGTCATAGTAAAATACTATTAGATCAATAATATTAAGAATCACTTCAATTTATGTGATAACTTCTTAATCCAAACTGTTTCCTTCGTTACATTGGAAACTGTAATATACTTAGTCTCGATTTTTAAATCTACAATAATTGGTTGTTTGGAACTCTTTCAATTAACCACACCATCATAAAAACTAAATATATACCCTAACTATGATCTATTATCATCATGATTAAACTGACAACTAATATTTGAATAACTCCAAACTCTCAACTTAACTCCTTCATAGACCGAGAAAACTTATCTTTAATTCTTATTAGTTACTTTAAGATATTTTTCATAACCATCTAGTGACCCTCATCATAATTGACTTGATATCTGCTTGTTATGATTAAAGTATAAGTAATAACTAATCTTGTACATAATATCGCATACATGATATATCCAATAGTCTAAACATATAGAACACAAACCATTCTATCTCTTTCTTTTTGTGTCTTAGAACACATACTCTTAGAGAGAGAAATTCTATACAATGTGAGATTTTTCTTTAGCACTTTGTCTAAGTATGTGGATTGGAATAAACCAAACAAAATATTTGATCTATCTCTATAAATCTTTATATTCAGTATATAAGCTGCTTCTCCCTTATCATTCATAGAAAAGATTTTGGATAACCATATTATAACAAATTGAAACATAGGAATGTCATTTCTAATGAGTAATATGACATCTACGTAAAGTACTAAGAAAAAGACTATACTTCCACTTACCTTCTTAAATTTTTTTATAAAATTAAACTCTTCAATTGTCTCATCAAAATGAATGTTCTAACCCTATGATGTTTGTTTTAGTTCATAAATAAACTTTTGTAACTTGTATACTCGATTAAAAAATTCTTTATATTCAAAACCCTCAAGCTGTGTCATATATACATCCTTTAAAAATTTTCCATTAAGAAATGCTATTTTAAAATCCATTTTCCAAATTTTATAATCATGGTATGTAGCTATGGCCAATAAAATCCTTATAGACTTAAGCATTGTTACTGGTAAAAAAAGTTTCATTAAATTCAATTTCTTATTTTTATTATAACTTTTTGCCACTGGCCTTACTTTGTACATATGTACAATTCCATCCATGAATGTTTTTCTTTTAAAAAACTCACTTGCACCCAATAGGTACAATACTCCATACTTGGTTAATGTATAAATGGATTCCTTTTTAGATTTCATGCCTTCTTGGCATTTTAAGGAATCGATGTCTGACATTGCTTCCTTAAAATTAGTAAGCTCATCATCCATGAGTGAAACATCATCTTTCTCCTTTTCAATACGTAAATCTAATCTAATAGGAGGACAAGGTACCCTACTAGAGCGTCACGAATAATGTATTTCTTAAACCACTAAATGTATATTTAATTTATCAACTTATGATTCTTGTTCTAGGTGGATGTTTATTTTTAGTTTTATAACTTCTTAAAGTTCTACTTTACTTCCACTACTTTCCTTGAGAATTTTTTTTTTTCTAGAAATGTAGCATATCTTGAGACAAATACCTTTTCTTTAAGATGATGATAAAACTGATATCCAAGACTCTTTTGGATACCCTACAAACTTGAATTTATTTAATTTAGTTTTAAGATTATAAGACATTGCACACTTTATATAAGTATTACATCCATAAATCTTTAAGTGTGATAATCATGATTTATTACTATTTTATATCTCATACGGAGTCTTATCAACAAATTTAGATGGAATTCTATTTAGAAGGTAAATAGAAATTTAAGGGCATATCCTTAAAATGAAAATGGAAGAACTGTATGATTCATCATAGAACATACCATATCTAATAAAGTACGGTTTCTTATTTCAGACACTCCACTATGTGATAAAGTTCTAAGAGAATTTCATTGTGAAAGAATCGCATTCTCTTTTAACTAACTAAGAAACTCATAGTCTAAGTAATCACCACCTCATTCAGATCTAAATGTTTTAATACTCTTACTAGTTTATTTTTCTACCTCAAGTCTAAATTCTTTAAACTTTTTAAATGCTCCAAACTTGTATTCTATTAAATAAACATAATCATATCTTAAATAGTCATATGTAAATGTTATGAAATAAGAATATCTACCTTTAGCTTAAGTAGACACAAGCTCATATACATCTGAATGTGTAAGCTCTAATAACTCATCGGCACATTGTCCCTTTCCACTAAAAGGTAATTTGGTCATTTTACTTAATAGATAAGATTCACAATTTTCATATGATTCATAATTAAAATGATCTAAATATCCTTTTTTTTATGTAACTTTGTGATTCTTTTTTATTAACATGATCTAACTTGCAATGCCATAAATAAGATAAATTTTAGTCACTTAATTTCTTTTCTTACTGTTTATATTGAGAATTGGCCTTTTAAGATTTAATTCATACAAACTATTTGTAAGTAAACCAAATCTATAATAAAATTCATCTTTATAAAAAAGAATAACTACTATTATTAATAATAAACACAAATCTATTCATGTCCAAATATGGAATAGAAATAATATTTTTTGTTATAATAGTAACATAATAACAATTAATTAGTTCGAGTATAAGGCAAAACGACAAAACTAAACTACAAGTTCCTATAACTGATACAGTAACTTTCACTTTAAAACTGACTTGTAAGTCCACCTAGTCTTTTCTCTAAGATTTACTATTTATCAACACCAGCACATTGTTACAAATGTGAGAACCATATAAGATATCTAATATCCAAGATTGTGAAATAGAAGTAAAAAGTTGAATTCAATCGTAAAATACTTAAAGATGAAGCTTCCTTTAGCTTTTTTTTCTTTTAAGCTAGTAAGATAAGCTTTACAGTTCCTCTTCTAGTGTCTTTCAATCCCACAATAGAAATAGATGCCCTTGTCATTTTTCTTCTTAAAATTGCCTAATGGCTTTGCTATTTTATCAAAAGCCTTTTACTTCTTGTTCTTATTCTTCTTAAGATTCTTAACCTTATTCATAAAAGAAGAAGAAGAAGAGCCAACAATAAGAATATAACTAGATTCCTTCTTAAAGCATCTCTCAGCAGTTTTAAGCATATTAAGCAATTAAACTAATGTTACTTCCTTTTGGTTCATATGGATGTTCATTATAAATTTTTCAAAGTCTGATATAAGTGATTGAAGTACTAAATCAATACTCAACTAATGGTTTATGATATACCCCAATTGATCTAATTTTTCAATATAGCTAACCATCTTTAGTACATGTAGCTCTACTGAAGATCTATCTGACTATGTGCTTCAAATAATTCTTGAAGGTGTATAAACATAGCCCTAACGTTCATGTTCTCATGTTACCTTTGAAGTTCGAGAGACATGCTATCTAATATCACATATGTAACTTGTTCATTATCATCTATATGATATTGATAATTCTCCCAATAATCATCAGTAGCATCTTTTGTAGGCTTAAGTGAAAACTCAGTTTTAAGAACATATAAATTTTTTTTATTGTCTAAGAATAATTATTAGGTTATGTAACCAGTCTAAAAAGTTTGATCTAATCAATTTGTGCATCCACAATGCTCTTTAGGGACAAGTTCGTACTTATTTTTCAACAACTGAAACGTAAAAGAGTAAAAATTAGTTTATGCCATAAAACCAAATAAATAAGGACTTTAAAAATATTTGATTACTTCCATTATTTTAAACAAACTAATAGCCCTCACTATTTGTGGTCTAAAATTTGTATAATTTGAAATTATTATAAGGGATACTCTTCACCCATCAGAAAGGAAGATTGATAGATTCCTCTTAACTTTATAACAAGATTGGGTATAGGTTTCTCTGGACCTTTAAAACAAAATTGCGATAGGTTCCTCTTGACCTTAGAACAAGATTGTGATAGGTTCCTCTTAACCTTAGAACAAGATCATAATGGTTCCTCTTTGCCTTATAATCAAAATTGTTATAAAGGTTCCTCTTGTTTGTATAATAAAGATTGTTGTAAGGGTTATTCTTCACCCATTTAAAGTAAGATTAGTGTTAGTAAATTTCTAACAAGTAATTGGAGAGAGAACGTAGCCTATGTTTAGGGTAGGCAAACCTCTATAAATCGTGGTGTTCATCTCTTTCCCTCCTCTTTATATTTATGCTTATTGTGTTTGTTTTATTATTACTTGAATTTAATTGATATTGGCTTAAACATAGTCTTCTCATATAGGGTGAATTTTGGTTAGAAAATTCATATAGTTAAAATTTGTCTAAGGTGTTTAAAGTGTTTTAATTTGCAAAAAAAAATTTAAACACCGAATTCACCCCCTTCTTGGATGTCATAAAGCTTACACCTAACAAAAAACAAACACAAACACTCATTCAAAACAAGGTTTAATGGACAATAATGAAACGTCTCCACTGGAAAAAGAATTCATGAGCAATTAAAGAGCTTGGAATAAAACCAACATTCAACAACTTTTTACGCTTTTTAAGTTAATCACTTTAATGCATACCGTTAGCCCTATATGACACATAAGAGAATAGTGAATTACGTATTAAAAATTGTTCTAAGTTACACAACCTAATATTTTATCAACTTATTTAAACACAGAAGCTAAACAATAATTTAATTAATCAAGTTAAATAATAACGATAAATTAAATAATATAAAATAAGTACCTAAAACTAAAAGAGTAAGGAAGAAAGATACAAATGATTTATTCTAATTCGGAGCAGTCCACTTGCCCCTTTGTCTAGTCCTCAATACCACTAATTAAAATTTTTGCACTATTGCAATAAGAGAATACAACGTTAATAATACAATCATTTTTCAAGGTTCAAGGATAACCTTTCACTTTCCATTTTAAGGTTAAAAAATAACCTATCACTCTTTTTCTAAAGCTAAAGGATAACTTTACAGCACTCTTCTTTTATGACTCAAGAATAACCCTTATATATATTTACTCACAATTTTCACCCTTCTCACATCCTCACCTTAAACAATCTTGTCACTTTTGACTCACCAGGGTATATAAGGACTCACACGATACTTATATATGGAATGCAATACAAAACTCAAAAATGTACTCACAAACTATAACAAAAGTTTATAAACAATCTCAAGAATACTTAAACCATTTGTATAAATCTTTCATTATGTTTTTTCATCTTAAACAAAACACATAAAACATATATTTATACCAAAAAATATCAATATTCTCATTACCCAATGGATATATAATGTTATAATTTATTAATTATTTTTATTATTACAAAATCCAACCATGACTTAATGGTCGTCCCTTTTTTAATACCATCGGTCGATAAAATGCTTAGGGTAGGTCGACTGAAATTCGGTCGATTAATCCCTCTGGGATCAGGACTCCTTAGTCCTGCTCGGCCCAATTCGACCCAGAAGAAATTAAACTTAACCCAATTCAATTATTGACGCAATCCTATATATTTTAACATAAATCAATCAATATTAAATACAATTCAACATAATCAAATTCATTAATATTGCCAAATTACTTTAACACATTTATCCATTTAATTTATATAACTCCAATTGAAACAAGTTAATACATAAGTCATACAAACACAACCAATTTACTAAATCATTAATCATACTAATTTATTTATCTATCCATCCTTTAATCAATTCATTCATTAAACGCATATATTCATATTATACTATACATGTATTCATCCATATATTAAGAGAATTTTCATATACACATCAAGTACAAATAATACCTCTTAATTATACATCCTTTAGACAAATATTAAATATGAATGTGTATACATGATTGAAACATTTCATCCTATGGTAAGACCAAAAGAAGACTCACATAGATATTCACCCATTAAAACCTCTCAAATTCTACTTTTGAACTTGATCTTCTATCTTTAATCTTCAAGTTCATTCCCAATCCTTTTTTTTCATCGACTTTGGTCTTCAACCATTTCCACATCCTTCATAAATTCTAAGTGAAATCTTTATTTTTAATGCTTCACATTCATGCATTTCAAGTCTTAAACACATACTTCAAGACTTGTTTCTTCAAACCTATCTCATCAAATACAAAAAACTTCACAAAAACATTAGCAAAACTATTTCGATCAAAATAAAAGTAGAACCAACCCTTGGTTCAACACATACGTTATACATTAATAGGTCTAGTAAAACAATCATTGTATTCATGAAAAACCATTGAAATGTTTTTGGATATAATTGAGTAATAACAGAGTTAATTAATTGAATGGTTCCCATTTCTCGGGTAATAGGATTAACATGCATTTACGAACTTAAGATGGATAAAGAATGAGTTTATTTTCCAAAACTAGTATGACTATCATATACTGTTTCTACAAACTCGAACATTGTTTCAAAAAGCATAATCATCTTCATCAGTTCAGAAATAATTTTCTAGAACTGCAACCATCTCATGCTTACACATTTTTAGAAGCTATAACAGAAATCACATTCGTCAATTTTTAGAAATCACTGGCAACAAAATACATTTATGAAACACTTTCATAACACATACCAGTTTCAATGGACATGCATACATAATTTTCCATAAACCATTTCTAGTCACATGCATGTTGAAATAGTAAAAGTAGCCACAGAATACTTGCATAACAACATATTTTCACGTAGAAAATACATACGGTAGAGACAAATTCAACAAAAAGCATATACCATCTCAAAAAATTTCCAGACCATAGTTATCTGAAAACATATACTAATGTTTAAAGGAAACTTTAACATATGGCACCTTTAGAATATTTTCAAATTACAAAAATAGAAAATTTTATGAAACAATTTCACAAAACTAAAAAATTGTACAACTATTATACACATCAAATCGGATAGAATCAAGCATATAAATCAAATTAAAACTATTAAAGGTGGCTCTGATACCACTATTAGAAAATAATACCAAGATCATATCTAAGCGTAGCGGAATAAAATAATTTTTTTCCAAGAATCATATTTAACAAGATTTAATTTGAAACACAAACAAGAAAATTAACAAGTTTTTACTAACCTGTTTAAGCTTTCCTGTTGTACTTTTTTCCACTTGAATATTTTAACTACTTGGATGTTCAAATATCCTGCCTCTAAGGCATCCCCAGATCTATCATAAAGAAAAAATCAAATCCAAATTTAAGAGGAAGAATAATAGTAATGCTAGCTACAATTTTATTTTTCATATCCTTAGATTTTTTAAATTTTACAACTAAATTCCAACTTTAATAATAATTATAAATCAGTCATAAGAAGATCCAAGGTCATATATGGATCCTTGAAGTTTATAAAACCCCTCATTTAAGTCTAACTTAATTAAAAGTTTCCTTCTCCTTTAATAAACCTTTTTTGTGTAACTCATTAAGTTCTTAATATGTTGGTAATAATTATAAATTATAATTATAATTTACAATTAGAATTATAATTAGATAAATTAAAAAATAATTTAATTTAATTTTAAATCTCTATTTAAACAGATTATAATCATAGATTATGATTAACGTCTAACAGCATGTTATGACCATCCAAATATTAGGAATATCAAAGTGGTTTGATTTAATCTGTCATGCATGGTTATGATATATAATTTAATCCTTTCTTTATCCGATATTCTAATTAGAATTAGAATATGGAATTAGTGTCTACTTTTAATAATCCAATCATGTTCGTTCTTACTAATTAATAAATGATTTATAATTGATATCTAAAAAATATAACTTTTTCAAATTTCAATTCACTCTAATTAGAGATTCCCAAATAACTACTAATCAAGAATTGTGGAACATTATCCTTAATTAATTTAGGATGATGAATCCTTTATTGATTCACTCAGTTATTTCCATATGCTTCATATTATATCCAATAACTACCTAATTAAGCTACTCCAAAGAATATATTATAAGTAGTATCAAAACACAATAATTCCTATATGAGATACTTTTGATAATCTTAAGTCTAAGAATCAATTATGTAATTATTATAATGAGATAATCCATAGACACACAAGTAATGTTCCATTTAAGATTCTCATAATCAGGTCGGTTCAATGAACATATTCTCTAATAAGTACTCACACGTTTGTTTAAGTGACACTTTAATCTATGAGATCGATTACTTTCTTTGTAAAAAAAGAAACATAGCATATGCTAGTTTAACCGTTCCATTAATACCCCCATCTTGACAAAACTATTATTAAGAACATTTTAGGAATAATAAAAAATATAATTCGAATATCATAATTACAATCTCAATATAATTTCTAATTGTATAGTAATTATTCCAGTAATTTTATCTTTATGTCTAATAATTAAATATTATTAACAAATACACATAAAATAAAGAATATTTATTAAATAAATGTACAACTTTGTACGTGAAATTTTACAATCAAATGATTACTGTAAGGGCATAAACCAACAGTATAATAATTCATAAATAAGAAATTTTGAGTAAATTATTTGATAATATAACGATTCATAAATAAATAAATAAATAAAGTCTAAATAACACCTTAAATTTTAACATTTCTCTATTTTTTTAACCACCCTTTTTAAGGTTGAAAAACGTACCTCATTATAGTTGAAGCTATAATTTCTTAAATTAACAGGTTCTTAAAGAAATTTTGATAAATATCTAATTTAATATTTGTATAAATTATTATTATTATTATTATTATTACAAGATAAGATAATCTTATTTCAGGATAATTTTATAGATTTATTTTATTTCAATAATAATTCATTAAATTAGTTATATTTTAGGGTTAAAATCACTCAAAGTCCCTGGAAAATCACCAAAGGTCCTTGTAATTTACAAACTATCAAATAAGTAATTGTAATTTGAAAACTATCAATTAGGTCCTTAAAGTTTTTAATGTGGTCAATATTAGGTCAATGCCAAGGTTTATAAAAATATGAATGACAAACTAAATAATATTAAGACAAAAAAGACAAGTATACCTATCGTTTTATAGTATAGGCAAGGATGAATTCGATTGACATATGATGAGGATCATGACTACTAATATTACTAGCCTCTTTATTACCTAATATAACCAATTTGATGATTGATTAATTGAATTAATTAAACTAAAATTAAACAACTAATGAAAATCATAATACCGAACCACTTTACTATATTAAGATGCAATTGATGAAAGTATAACTTAGATGTAAAATTCCCCTAAGATATTACCAAGTTCAATGTTTTATCTTGATTTAATGTCTAACCTAATTTACTTAAATTGAAAATTTCTTTAATTGAATTATACTCTTTCTTAAGTAATATAATTTATATACTTAATTGATTAATCATAATCTCTTCTAGGTTAAAAAGACAAGAAAATTCATTAATTCAATCTATAGATTTTTATATTGGCTAAGTTTGAACCTAGCTCGAAAAACTTATGTAAGCTTATCTCTAGTACATCATGCAATCCTTTTTATTCATGAATTGAACTATTCATATAAGTAATTTTTCAATCTTAATAAATGAAATAAAATAATGAATTGAAATTACATGAAAAATTTTCAATCTAATACAATTGTATCTATGAATAAACCTAAAGTGAATCTGGGTTTTTACAATTAGATCAAAGAACAAAAATTAAACTACAAATCTTAAGGTTTATCCCATCTAGATCCTAAGATAATTTAGTTTATGACTATAAAAATAAAAACAAAAACAATCAAAGAAGAACTAAGTGATGTTTTCTCCTTGAATCTTCAATGGAAAGTTGCTGGATATCCCTGAGATCTATCA
This sequence comes from Pinacopodium congolense, assembly GCA_028565735.1. Taxonomy (NCBI): domain Eukaryota; kingdom Viridiplantae; phylum Streptophyta; class Magnoliopsida; order Malpighiales; family Erythroxylaceae; genus Pinacopodium; species Pinacopodium congolense. The sequence goes on from JAOXYD010000136.1 coordinate 12,456,757, forward strand.
ATCTTCACTATAAGCTTGAATTCTCTTCCTTCATTTACTCTAAAATCAAGTAAACATAGTTTAGAATTGAGTCTTGAACTCTTGGTGATAACTATCTCTCTTAAAAGTTTAAAGATCCTTATAAAACCTAAAACACCATATTCGTAAATGGTTGTTAACAAGGTATTACCCAAAACAGTGATTGGTAAATTTGTTTTTGCCATCATGGACCTAGTCATTTTTAATAATGTCCTATTATATCATTTAGCGATATTATTTTATTATGGGGTTCTAGTCAATTGTCGTTTTATTCTTTTTTTTCATCATATAACATTTTGAAATTATCAAACAAGTATTATTTTCCTCAATTAGCCTTAAATGTTTTTATTTTCTTATATAATTGGTTTTCTACCAAATTCATATACTTTATGAAACATTATAATGCTTATAATTTGTAAAAAATCAAATAGATGTGGCCATATCAAATGTAGTCATCTATAGAAGTGATGAAATACACATCCCTACATCTTATCCTTACATTCATTAAACCATAGATATCAAAATAAATTAATTGTAATGGACACATTGCTTATACTCCTTTTTCTAAATGGCTTTATTTTTATTTTAAAAAATAGATAATATTTACAATAGGCATTTCTACTTGATTTAAATCACCTAATAGGCCTACTTTTAGTAATCAATTTACTCGATTTTGATCAATATGACATGCAGTACCATAAAATTCATCGACGTTAGAATTATCAGATAAACCAAATGAAGAACAACTAATATTATTATTTGTGTCAATGATGTCTAGAATAATGAAACCATCTAGCATAATACTATGATCATATTAAATGTTATCAACATACAAATCTATTCCATTACTATAGAAATTTACATTAGAACCAAGTTTAATTAATACAAATATAGGTATAAGATTCTATCAAACCTTTATATTATGCAATATTTTATGTAGAATTAGAGAATAATTACCATGTATGGCTAACTTGTATGTGCCAATCTCCTATACAATAGCATTTTCTCCTTCAATATATATTAGATTTTCATGTTTCATATCTCATAATTGTCATTATTCAATCTCTCACCCTTGTTGAATTCAGCAATAATATTTGTTAAAGCATCAGCTATGTTTGAAATACTAAGTTTTGATAGTAAAAGAAAAATATTATAGTTGCATGTTATCGGTGTGTGATTCATACATAGAGTGAATAATCATAATTCAATTGTTTATTAAATAAAAAAATCACATATATGATCAGTTATCATTCATATAACAATTAGATGTCAATTACTATACTAAAATGTAATTTTAAGTAATAAGAACTTACTCCTAATGTTTATTTAACTAAATAAATTAATTTATCATTAATCAGAAAACATATTTCTAATTTTATGTCTTAATTATAAACTTTTTAAATTTCATTTAAGCTAAATAAATTAATTTGTCTTTAATTAGAAAATTAATTTCTAATTTTTATTTAAATTAAGAAACTTATTTTAATTGTTTTATTTAACTAAAATTTTTAGTTTATTTTAATGAGAAAATGAGAAACTTATTGCTAACTCTAAGTAGGAATTTATTTCTAAATTTTTTCAACTAAAAATTCATTTAGTTTAATTAGAAAACTTATTTATAATTTTATTCAAATTAGAAACTTATTTCTAATTTTATTTAACTAAACAAATTAGTTTATTTTAATTAGAAAACTAATTTCTAATTTTATTCTAATTTAAAATCTTTAGACCCCTTTTTTATTTTACTTTTATTTAATACTTATATATTTATTATATTTTTTTAAAATAAATGAAGATTTTTAGGTGCAAAACACATTGTGAAGGATTATGTTAGCATGATTTTAGGAGATTGTTTATGATCATGGAAGATTATAGAGATTGATTTTATTATGATTAATATAAATAAACTTAGTTATGATTATGATTATTATGAGAGATTCATTTTGATTGTATGCTACTAACTCACGATTTTTGTGGATAAATAGATGATGTAAGTTGTAAAGCAATACACAACAAAATGTGATTGATTCTTTCAATCTTCTTCTTCTTTTCTGATAATATGGTATCAGAGACATACACTTTTTTTTTTTTGCTTTTCTAGTTTGATGCATTTTTTGTTCGAAGCTTGAAGCCCCGGTACCCACTGACCCAACCCTTTGCTCTATAACCCTCTAACTTGACCCACTAACCATAACCCATTGATCGATATACCCAGATCTGATTCCTCCTAACACGTTTCAGCTCCTCCTGTTTTCGGCTCTACTGGCAGCCGCCAATCCCTATCCTCCAGCTTTGTCCCTCCACTGTCTAGGCCAACCATCGTGACCTCTTCCAGAAGCAGTTCTGTCCAACTCTGGGTTGACGCCTGCTTTTCTCAGTGTACCAAGCACTCTCGTAACAACTATCAGCCTAATCTTCTCCTCTTTGTGTGTCTTCTATTCCACCGATGTCGACGCTAGCACCAACCGAAAATCTGTTACATAGCCCAACCGTGCTAATTTGCCTACGTATCAACACCTACTGCCCCCTCTCTAACGCATCTACATCTTAAAATGATGCTCTCTCTGCTTTTTTTTTTTATACGCATGCTCTGCCCATTTTTTTATCAACCTGTCCTCTGCCCAGGTCACCGACTTTTGCCAGTCTTCTACCAGTATCCAATTCTCTTGTGGTGGCTTCTTTTCTCTAATCCAAATTTGTTACTACCATCCAAGTTTATTGTCCAAAGTAAAGCATTTTCTGGTCTTATTACAAACTTGAAGTTTGAACTCCTTTATTTCATCATGGAAAAATATGATATCTCAACACCTATTATAACTATTTTAATTGGCTCAAATTATAATCTTTAGATTCAAGGTATGAAAAGTTTTTTGATTGGTCGCAAATTTTAACATATTGTAACCAAAGACATTACTAAGCCAATCAAGAAAATATATGAAATTGATGCCAAATTTGCAGACCTTCTTGAAGAGTGAGACAGTAAAAATAATCAAATTATTATATGGTTTCACAATACCTCAATAGTATCCATTCACATTCAATTTGCTGATTATGATTTTTTAGCTAATCTATATTAGATCACTGGACTTGCTCATTATTATCAATTATGGATAACTCTTCACAATCTTAAACAAAAATCTAATCAATCTATAAATGACTTTTTTACTCAAGTCCAACTAATTCGGAATCAAATCACTCAAGTTAAAATCAGTAAAGATCATATTCTGCTCATTCAAGTACTCATGGTACTATGACCAAAATATAAAGCTATTCGATCTTCCCTACTACATCGACATCGACATCCACTTCCATCATGAGATACTATTATTTAAGATATTATTTTTAAAGAGACTCGGCTCAATCTAGACAAAACGGCTCGATCTAAAGTAGCTCTTGCTACTACTCAAATCCACATAAAAAAATATGGCGATAAGCTCTGTAAGAATTATCATCAAATTAGTCATATTTTCGCTAATTGTCCTACTATAAAATGCAGATATTGTCATCATTTTAACAATATTATTGACAATTTTCCATATACCCTTCAAAACCAAAAGGTGAGTCCTCCAAGTCGAAGAATATCTCAAAATCTAAATCTTCTGTTGTTGCTATTACTACTAAGGGTTCTACTACCATGACTATGGGTGATTTTAGGGTACTACTCAAATAGGTTATCTCTTTCAATTCCACTACTGCCATAGTTGTTACTCTAAGTAACTCTCCTTGGTATTTTGACTTTGCATGTTGTAATCATATGACCTCTAATATTTAATCCTTAACTTTTGCAAATTCCACTTATTTCTTACCATCAATATGAACTGGTAATGGTACAAAAATGAAAATCACTCACATTGGTTATTTCTCCACCTACAATATTAATCTTCCTGACACCTACGACATCTATACTCAATCTTATCTCTATTAGTCAGTTGTGTGAAAAAGGAATGTTATTTTTTTCTCCTTCTAGTGTTCAAGTATAGGATCTACAAATGGGACATAGGACATATTCTTATGACTAATCGAAGGATGGATTAATTATTTGAGCTTGCATCTCTCCATCTTCCTCAAAAACTTATGTCTGCAACCACAACCACCAATTCTCCTACTTATTAATGGCATATTTGGCTTGGTCATACCTTAGCTTAAAAAATTCAGCCCTTAATTTCTTGTGGATTGTTAGGATCTACAAAGTTTGAGTCCTTTAATTACTTAAATTATCAATTTGTAAAACAGCTAACATTGTCTTTTACCAACAATGATTTTATTTTAGATAGTCCTTTTGATTTAGTTCATTCAGACATTTGGGGTCCTTCTCCTATCTCTTCAGTTAATGGTTTTTTTATTATCTCCTATTTATTGATTACTCTCAATTTACTTAGACATGGTTTTTGCAACGTTGATCTAAATTACCGCAAATTTATATTTCTTGTGCCAATATGATAAAACTCAATTCTTCTCCTATTAAAATTCTTAGAATAGATAATGAGATGGAATACTGAAACTCCTCTTTACTTCAATTTCTTAGTTAACAAGGCATTGTAGTTCAACATTCTCTTCCTTATATCTCTCAATAAAATGGACGAGTTGAGTGAAAACATCGTCATATACTTGATTCTGTACGAGCTTTTCTCCTTTTTGCCTCATGTCCAGAAAATTTTGAGAAGTAACTTTTAATGTTGTCTACACTATCAATCGACTTCTTACCTTAGTTTTTCAAAATTCATCTCCCTTTGAAAGGTTGTCTGGTAAACGCCCTATCAATTTTTAAACCTTTCGGATGTGAGCAAATAAAATTAGAACCTTGTATTCATTTATTTTATTTTCTTGGTTATGGTGTTAAACACAAAGAATATCGTTGTTTGGATCCTGTTATAATAAATTACCTATCTCACATCATATTAATTTTTAATAAGATACCATGTTTTCTTCTCTTTCTAACTTTCATAACTCAGTCAACACTAACTCACTGCTTTCTACTGATTTCTCTCTTAAGTTGTTTTCAAGTATTGATATAAGTGACTCTGAAGCACTTAATATCCAACCTCCCTCTATTAAACTTGTACCACCTGTTGATTGTACACTTATTACCTCTGCCCTTGACATTACTCTTCGTCGTTCCACTAGAGTAAGAGAAATATCTCATTATCTTACTTATTTTCACTATTAATTTAGTATTGCAACCTTTGATGAGCCTTACCCTTATTGTGAGGCTAGTGCCGACCTCTTTGGCAGCAAGTTATAATTGAAGAACTTCATGTTTTAGAGAAAACTCACACTTGGGACTTAATTGATCTTCTTCCTAACAATCCTATTAGTTACAAATGGATTTATAAAATTAAAACCCATTATGATGGAATTGAGCATTATAAAGCTCATGTAGTAGCCAAAGGATACACTCAAGAATATAGTATAGACTATAAAGAAAATTTTGCTACCATGGCTCGATTAACATTAGTTTGTAGTCTTTTAGTTATTGTAGTAGTTCATTAATGGAAGGTGTATTAAATGGATATAAAAAATGTATTTCTTTATGGTGATTTGATGGAAGAGGTTTATATGCATCCTCCTCCAGGTTGTCATTCTCCTCATAAGGTGTATATGTTTCAACGAGCCTTATATGGATGAAAATAAGCTCCCATGGTATGGTTTGCCAAATTTATTTTAACTCTTGCTCAATTTAGTTTTGTTTCTAATCCTTATGATTTTGTATTATTCACTCTATAAATTAATAGTGGTATTTTCCTTCAAATGCTTTTATATTGATGATATGATTATAATAGAAGATGATACATATGGTATTTTAGACTTAAAAAGTTATCTCAATTAATAGTTTGAAATGAAAGATCTTAGCCTTCTTAGCTACTTTTTAAGTCTTGAAGTTTCTCACATCTCTGAAGACTATTATCTCTCTCAAGCCAAGTATGCATCTGACTTATTCTCTCGAGCTGGCATCACTGACAGTAAAACTATATCAATACCTTTAGAACTCAATTGCAAACTTACACCACTTGATAGCACTCCACTAGATGATCCTACTTTATATTGATAATTTATTGGGAGTCTTATTTATCTCACTATTATTCGAATTAATATCTTATATGCTATTCATCTAGTTAGTCAGTTTATGTCGGCTCTCACTCATCTCAATTTTCTACAGTATTTAGTATTTTTCATTCTATTAAAGGAACTCTCTTTAATGGTTTACAATTCCCTACCAAATCATCTTTGGTATTATCTAGTTACTCTGATGTCGATTGGGCTAGTGATCTGATAAATCGACACTCTACAACTAGTTATTATTTCTTTTTGGGAGATTCTCTCATTTCTTGGAGTGATAAAAAGCAAACTATTGTTACTTGATCTAACATTGAATTTGAATATCGTGCTCTTATTATTGCCACACTTGAGCTACTTTGGTTACAATGGCTAATAACCGATTGAGTGTCACACATTCATCAATAATTATGTTTTATTATGACAACAAAAGTGTCATCTAAATTTCTCATAATGATGTTTTTTATGAACGTACGAAATACTTTGAAATTGATTACCAATTCGTACGTTATCATGTACACCATGGTACCATACATTTATTTCCTATCCCTTCTGCTGATCAAATAGCTAATATATTCACCAAGATGCATTTTCTCACTCGATTTCAGCATCTTGTAAGCAAACTCAAATTGGCTTCTAGTGTACCATCTTAATTTTGAGAGGGGGTGTTAGCATAATTTTAGGAAATTACTTATAATCATGGAAGATTATAGAGATTGATTTGATAATGATTATTATAGATAAAATTAATTATGATTATTATTATTATGAGAGATTCATTTTAATTGTATGATTGATTCCTTCAATCTTCTTCTTCTTTTTCTGATAATAGATTATATGAACTTATTTCCATTCACTGTTACTGTTTAAATCCAAATCCCTTATTACTTTACCACATCGTGCATTATGGACGAGTGTTATATCCTTCCATTTGAATTTATAATTGGTCTTTAAATCTATCTATAGAACTAAGAAACCAGAATTATGAGAATTAATAGATTCTTTGCAAATTTAAAACACATGGAGTATAGTGTTTTTTAAAAATATTTATTCAAGTAAAATTCAAGCATAATAATAAAGATTGAACTATAAAAGATAAGCAATATCTTTAAAAATAAAAACAATAGATAATGTGAGTGATTTTACACGTATTTTGTCTATCATTTTTAGATTTTAAGATGTATAAACTGATTCTAATACCGATATTAGAAAATTTTAACTAATCACAAAGATTACATGATTTAATATCTTTTTTTATATGTATTAATTAAATAATATAATCACATTTACGAATTCTTTAGATATTTTCATAGGTTAAAGAAATCAACAGATTTTCTAGAAATCTTGTTTTTTAGAATGGAAAAACATTATCGATAACCTATGTTTGAATGTGAACTCAATTATTACGACTTTTCACAATTAACCATATCAGGAGTGGATTAGGTATTTGTATTATGAAGATACAATAATGGCTTCTCATATTTGGTTTCAGTATTCTTGAAATTGGAATCTATATCCATAGTTCCCCATGGACCTAAGCCCTGGATGCACCATTAAGATACAAACAGCTACTCGAACTTAAAGAGTAATTGTCATCTTTCAGCACAAAGTTTGGACATAGTTTGTAGTTATCAGAAACCTTAAAGGGCTATGCACGCCTTCACAAACACATGAGAAGTTGGCGTCTTCTTCTTACAAGACAAATAACACATGAAACAGACATTAATAACCATGGAATCCCATACCCCACGTACTTAACTCGCAGGCTCTGGTAGGATCCATTCGAGAAACGTAGTCAGAAATTAAAACATGTGGGTTTAAATAAAGAATATTTTAATTTATTTGTTTAATTGTTTGATCAGGATTAGAAAAGGCACTGTTTTATTTTTTCGAAAATAAAAAATCATATTCATAAAAACTTTCATTTTTTATTTTTATTAATTATATATTTAAAAATATAATTGATACAATGAAGTCATTTTTATACATAAAACGTACAAATATAGAAAAAAGATCTTTTACTGTATACCCAAGAGCTAAAACTTAATTCATAAATAAAAAAAGCAAAATAAAATGGAGATTTTTTTTATCTTTTTATACTTAAAAGATCAAATTCATATATCTATTTTGTCTAGTTCACAGTTTCTTCTATCGAAATTTTAGTTGATCTCCATGTTCTTAATTCATTTATCGATCACAGATCACGTCATTTAAAATTCAAATTCATATTCCATATATTTTCATAATACAAACTATTAAAGCATGATTATTAAGGCATATGTCTTAGTAAAACTAGAGCAATTAAGATGAAATTATTGTAAAATCCTGTGTCTAAGAAAACACTTCTTCTCTTGTCTTCTATTTTATTATAATTTTAATTCGTTTAAAATACGTAAGTTACATATGCAAATTAATTCAAGAAACCCTGGTTGTGATATCTATTTTAAACATGATTTTAAAATTCTTCATATATTTACATATATATATATATATATATATCTAAATATCACACCGTAACATATAAGAAATATATAAATGAGTTTATAGGGTGATGTTCACTAAAAACAACCATGTACAAACTAAAAAGATCTTTCTATCTACTTTTGTATAACTCTTGTACCGTTAGGTTACTAAGCCATTACTGACTGAATCTAGATAGGCACCTTTCACTCTTACATTATGTTGGCAACTTAAATGATAGAAAAGGAAAGGAAAGGCTGTTAGGGGCCAAGTTGATAACGCCCACAAAGAGCTTTTAAAAGTTGATGTAATAAAGATATAATATATCGATCTAATCATCTTATATACGAAACCCTAACCGGCTAAAATTGGTGGCCGAATCATCCTTGGCTTCCTCAAAAGAGTCTAATCCCCATGTTAAACCTCTCTTCTTCTCAGTGTATCTTTCCTGATCCAACGGCCACTTTATTTCATATGTTTGGATCATCATCTATCTATATTTATGGCCTTTGGCAGAATATAATGGATACAGATGAAATCAAGATATGGTTCTATGAAAGCTGATAATAGAACATATTCTTCCATATTTCATGTACATATTCATTATCTACAATGCTATCTTAAAAGTTGACCCAGAATCTGTAGGTAAAGCTTGATCATCTCGTCCATCGGCAATGCCACTTGTCAAAATGGAATTATCATCTTGCTGCACGTACATTACCCCTTCAGCATTGCAAAGGATGACTTCCTTTTGATATAAAAATAAGAGTTAATTATATTGAAATTCTTGTACTCCAATCTTTCTTCATTTCAATGTTCTTATTATAAAAGCTATCATTTATCATGTGATATTCTTTAATCATCACGTAACTCATTTCGTCATATTACTTTTTTCATGTATTTATAATTTTAAAATGATGTCATATTGAAATTTTAAAATTTTAATATGACTAAATACGACAAAAGATTTTGTCTAGTTACTAAATAATATCATAAGTCATAATTTTAAGAATAAAAAATTAACATAAAAATGTTCTTTGAATGAGTTCCATATACTTTACTTATTATCAATTTTATTCATAAAGTTCAAATTCCAATTAAAAGCTTAAAAACTTCATTATCATTTTTTAGGAATTAAATCCGATACATCTTCACCACCTAACTTCTACCAACTATTCATGAGGTCTCCAACATCTAGACAGGATAAAAAATAGAGAAGCTTTTAAAAAAATAAAATGGAGAATCTGTTGTAAGCTTTATATAAAATGTGATATTAATAAACATATATTATATCCAATATAAATATAAATTTACTTACACTCAATAGTTTTAATGTAGTTAAAATCAACAATAATTTAAAGATATATAATCATTAGACCTAAATAAAAAAAACATGAAAAGAGGCAAAAAGGAAATAAACGTACAGAAATTAATATGCCATTTTAGAATACCATTATCAACTGTAGACTAGTGGTGTTACCAATACCACCATTGGATTTGTTAATGGATTATGTTTTAATAAAATTGAGAATTAGAAGTAAGAACTACAAAGAATATAGAAAATTAAGAAGATTGTTAGATTAATTAGATGCTATCTCTTCTCTAACTCACATAGGCTTAAAAGGCACTACACCTTTTCATATTTAGTTTAGGACCCAACTAGGTGGTCTTTTGTATCATACTAAGAAATCTATAAAATATTATTTGCACATTAATAGATAATTTTAAACATACAAGCGTACTTTAAATATTTCCTCTGATAATGACCATTGCAAAAGAGTCAGCAAGTATTTTCTTTTAATTTAACTTAATTTAAGGTTGAATTTGCCAATGAATACTATGTTTATCATTGTTTTCCTCTTCGAAATATTCACTACGGGTGGCTACACCAATATTATATCAAATTTATAGCTAAATCAGGGTTTAATCTTGATGCATTTTTATTGAATTGGATAATTTTTTGTTTAATAGATTTATCAATATCAATTCAATGTATTTAATATGGTGAAAAATGACATTTAATTCTGTAATATAAAAAACAGAAGAGGAATTTTTTTATTATGTAATTACAAGTTAAGAATTATGAGAGAGTTAATCTAAAAAAGATAAGAATACTTCTAAAAAATAATAGATTGTAAACTAAAACTTAATATCGTATGAGATTTCTTTTCTTTTTGAAGAATTATTCTGCTTTTTGTTTCTCTAAATCTTGAGTGACAAAATGGAACATCGAACTTCCTTTGGTGAGGTGTGCAGAGAACTGGCTACCTTAAGATCCCACCCGCAGGTGCTTGGTGTTGAGGAAAAAAGAGTTTGGGTGGGTCCAGCAAGTGAATTTTCCTAATATAATTTAAGACCCTATTCTTATGACTTTGCTCTTCAGTTCCTATCGCCTCGTATGCCCATGAACTTGTGTATCTTTCGTACCACTTCTGCTTTTTCATTATCATAATCGTCGTCGCTATCATCATTATCATCACCATATATAACAATTTATAAATTATTTATTCAAGAAAAATTATAAAGTAAATTAAATAAAGGATTTAAAATAATTTTAAAATGTGCATGTTAAATAAAAAATATTGATTACAAGCCATTCTATAGTTAACTTTTTACGATTATTTTTATATAAAATAATTAAAAATAAATTTATATTATATAAAAATAATTATAAAAAGTTATTGATAAAATATTATATAATTTTTTCTTAAATAAAATAGATAAAACAACAAATTTAAATATATTAATATTTCAATCTTATTTAATTATATTTTAAAAGCTTTTGAGTACGGATGCTCAATTGGAGTATCTCAATTCTTTTTTGAAGGGTCTCCCAAGTCCCGTCATCGTGTCAACCTCCAAAAGACATCTATACTATTTTGATTTATTTTAAATATTGCATTCACTTCATAACTACTTCAAGGGGATCTGATTACGGTTAATAAATCGTCAGTTATAATTTATAAAAATTTATAAATTTTAATATAATCGTCAGTTTACAATTTAGGTTATGATTTAAAAACAGCCGATTACAGTTTAACCGCCGGTTTAATCATAATTGTTGTTTTATTTTTCATAATTTTATTTTCAAACTTAAAAAAATTTTAATTTGAAATTTAAAAAATATCAAATATAATAAGTTAGATCTAAAAATATAAAGTTAAATGAATTAAAATATATGACAACCCTATATAAATTATAAGGAAAAATTAAATAAAATAATTGGCTTAAACTTAATTTTAAAAATTAAGTTGCCAACGTATCCTCAATGCTTGAGTTGAAAGGAATCAAAGTCTTCGTAGTTCTCTTACCTTTTTTTAGAGAGCTACTCACCTGCAATGTCGTCGGATCTGTATGCACTTTCAATTGTATCTATGTCAAAATCATATAATTGGGAAGCATCTGGTTTCGTCAACTCTTGTTGTCGTCGTTATGCTTTTGTCCAATCATCAAGACAAGCTTGCGCCTCCAAAGATTCTGGAGTCATTAAATATATATAATCATCTAAAATATCTCCACCTGCACTAAAAGTTTGCTCAACGGCAACCGTTGAAATTAGAGAAGCAAACATGTATTTTGTAATGGCCAACATAATTGAAAACTGCTCATAATGATCATTCCACCATTGCATTATTGGAAATGTAGAAGCTGTATATTCACTCAACTCAAAAGAAGTTGTTAAATTATGTCAAATTCCATGTTAGAATTTGTCATAACCCCCCTCGACCTTTTTTGCTTTTGTAAAATTAATAAATTAACTCTAAAGTATTTACTAGTATCAATTATTATTATTGTAAGAGTTTGAAATGTTGAAGAAGTGGCACTAATATTATTACTATATTCAACAATTAAATCTTGAATATTTTTCCTAACTTCATAAATAAT
>JAOXYD010000136.1:12478852-12489130 GCA_028565735.1 Pinacopodium congolense
CCCTATTTTTATTTGAAAATTATAATGTTAAGATTCTAAGCTAATAAAATTATATATGAGATTGAAAATATGACATGAAATTTAATAATTAATGCTTCACTTCAAAAAAGGAAAAAGATATGAATTGGCTCTCAACGTTTCATAAAAGGTTTAATTTGCTCCCTAACGTTTTACAGGGTACCACTTTACCCCCTAACGTTTGAAAAATAGTTTAATTTGCCCCCTTATATTTACAAAATGGTACAAATTACCCCTGCATTGACTAATAAAAAGTCAACAAAACAGTGTTCAGGAGGCAATTTGTACCATTTTATAAATGTGAGGGGGCAAATTAGACCATTTTTCAAACGCTATGGAGCAAAGTGATGCCCTGTAAAACGTTAGGGGGCAAATCAAACCTTTTGTGAAATGTTGAGGGTCAATTCATACCTTTTGCCTGAATCAAATTAAATTTGTTAAAGGTGATTTTGATATCACTATTAAAAAATTAATAACCAATATCATGATGCTATAGAATTATTTTACAATTTCCCTATGGATCATCTTAATAAATCTAACTTGAAATAATTAACGGAAAAATAAATAAATTTGAACAAATTTGATTTCATTTTCCCATAAAATCTTCTTTTCTTTATAAATCCTCAACCATAAGCTGTTAAAACATCCAACCTCTAACGATATCTATAAATTTCATTATAAGAGAACTCCAAAATAATTTTTTTGATATTCTTCCTTTCATATGAGAAATTTTGAATTTTTATTTAATATTAAAATTAAATAAAATTACAATTAAAATAAAATTGTAAATTCAAGTTTTATAAAGGCAAATATCACATATTTGATTATCACATTTTTAAAACTTTACAATTAACTTTAAATTAATTATTTTCTCTCTTTTAGTACATTTTTATATGTAATCTATTAAATTTCTAATATATTGATAATAATTGAAAATTATAAATTTAATTAAAAATTAAAATTAAATAAATTAAACTCTTTTTAATTTATCTTTAATTCTCCAATTAAACAATTTATCTTAATTGATTAAGATTGATATCTAGTAACATGCCATGACTACACAAAAATTGAAAATGTCAAAGTGATTTGATTTAACCTACTCATATATGATTATAATGTGTAATTTTAATATTTTCATCATCTAATATTTTAATTAAAATTAGAATATAGAAATAGTGTCTACTCTAAATAATTTAATCGAGTTTATTCTTTCAAATTAATATTTGATTTATAATTGACATTTTTAAATAATTTCTCAAATTTCAATTCATTCATAAAGAATTTCTAAATCATTGTTAATTAAGAATAATAAAATATTGCTACTAATTCCTTTTGAATGATAAATATTTTATTGATTTACTCATTTATCTTCATATAGTTTATATTATATCAAAACATAGTAATCTCCTATATAAAATAACTTTGGCAATTTCAAATTTAAAGATAAATTATGTAACTATCATATTGAGTTAATTAATAGACACACAAGTAATGTTCTATTTTTAATCCTCGTAATAGAATTAATTTAGTGAACTTATTTTCTAATAAACACTCACAAGTTTATTTAAAATGTCATTACATTTTAAAATATAAAATCGATTACTTTCAAAAAATAAAAAAAGAAACAACAGGTATACTACTCTTATCCTTCCACCACTATTCTATATCATTGAAACTATAATTAAGGACAATTTACAAATAAAATGATAATATAATTTGAACATTATAATTATAATATCATCATAATTTTTAATTATAAAGTAATTATTCAAAAGATTTTATCTTTAATATTAATTATTAACTATAATTATCAAAAATATATATAAAATAAAGAATTCATTTTATTAAATAAATTAAAGTTAAATAAGTTTTTCTTTTCCAAAGAGATTTCCCGTAGAGTATGATTGATGAGTTGCCCATTGCGAGCCAGTTTTCCATCCAAAATCTTCTGTTGCCACTTCCCTCACACCAGTTTACTCCTTCGATAAGTGTGTCTTAGCCTCTAATATACGTTCCCAAAGAGGTGAAGAAGATTTAGTGGGTGTGCATTTTCAACCTTGTCAGAGAACGATTCAACCTTCTCAGAGAACGAAGTGATCAAGAAATTGATGAGATTTTTTATGGTGGTATGATGACTTCTTCCAGTATTTGCATGAAGAAATCTCAACGCACACTGACATAAGCGTTTTCCAGATCATAATTGGCTGTTATCCCCAATCAACCATGCCTCAAAAAGCATGAACTTGAAACTCACATCCACTTCACATCCGTATCAAAGTTTACAACTCAGTTGTTGTTCCAACACATGATAATTTTTGGTAGGATTCTAAAATGGAAGTGTACAATAATTGCTCCGCACAAACTCAACCAGAGAAAGATAATAGTCCTATGGAGCATCAAAAAGTAATTAAGAAACACTCACTGCAGTAATCCCCTCGGCCCTGAGGCTTTAAGATTGTCTAGATGACAAGGCAGTAGCTCGGTCAAGAGTAAGGTGCCGAGTTAAACAGCAACCAGCGGAAATAAGAGGGAGAAATATAGTTTCCCAACGTAAGGCTTCATTCGGGAACGCATGGTCCTTTCATGGTAACATATACAATAATGATTCTACTACACCAATCTTTTTATTTGAAAAATTTGTATTGGTGGGGAATATTACGACTGCTTTAATTATACAAAAAATAAATGAAATTAATGTAACATGAAAAAAGAAAGTGGGTATTTACTATACCCGGCACCATTTCAGTAATTATCCTTTAAAAACTCATGGACAAAACTAACAAAGATCACTCATTTGAATAAGACATCAAACCACATGTTGTTTAAGAACATGCTGCTCTGTTCTCCGCTAAGTCAAACCTTGTAACCTCGCAATGGCCATTGCTACTAAGATTGCAACCAAAGTAACGCAATTATCATGAAACCTCGCTCAAAGGGAGAGCTATCCAGTAATCCACCCCCAGACACCACTAGTACCTCGTCTCTGGACTGCTGCATTTAGCTCTATCTCCTGCTCCAATGCAGATTTCTCTCTTCGAAGTAATTGTACTTCATTCTCTATGGACTCCAGCGATTCTAATGTCTTTTGTAGCTCAGCAATTTGTGCCTGGAAACCATCATCTCCGATGTGAATAGCTATTGGACCCAGCTTACCATAAAATGAAAATATTTACGCAACTAACAAATTCAATCATAAACTTAGGTATGAGAGAATGGCAAAACCTCCAGTTTAAAGCATCTCGCTCTCTCAGTAATAAGTTGACCTTGAACAGATTGGAGTTCCTGAAACAAAAAATGTCCATGATGTTAAAGCAGTCATGAAAGAAAGTTATTACTGTATGAAATGGACAGCATGAACATACCTTGGACAGCTCTGCATGAGTACCATTTACTTCATCAATCTTTTCAGTGAGCCTTGAATTTTCTGCTCTGACTTCAGCAAGAGTCAGTTCCAACGCCTTCTTCTCCTCTTTAATTGCATCAATTTCTAATGACAGATCTTGTTCAGATGGAACATACTGAACTTCTTTAGAATTTAAAGCTATGTTGGAAAAATCTAACTTTTCAGATTTGGCCAAGGCATATGCAGCAGTGACAGAAGCGGCAGCTGCAGCTGCTGCTGGTGACAGAAAAATCTTGGGGCGGGACAAGTCTCTTGGTTTTAATCTCATAAAGAACACCTTAAAATAAAAAGCATTAAGGACAGTGCAGAAAGCAATTATAATATAGATGGACCAGCCTAACACTGCACGCTACAACAGTTCAAAATGCATACATCATTGTTGTATCTCCCATTATAGCCACCAAAGGCAATCAAATGCTTCTCTCCATCAATTAATGCCAAGCAAACACTAAGTCCCTGCATTCAACTTGATGCTTAGAAATCTTATATGGTACAGAAGTAAACTAAGCACTGACCCTTCAGGACAAACCACTGACCTCACTAGCAAGTGGATCTCTTTGCTTTACACTTGTCAATGCTGACCAGACTAACTTAGGCATATTTAAGACAACTGTTTCTGCACAACCTGGAAGAAAATTTTAACTTGTAAGCAACTAGGAAGGCTAAGTACACATCATGGCAGGACAACTAGATAGAAAAACATTGCTGTACCATTTTTATTATCGCCACCACCAACAATATACCAATTCTCATCAATGGCTATACCAGCATGGCCAGCCCTAGGTGTCACTAAATCACCTTGAATTTCCGGCTGTGACCACTCCATCTTCAACATCAATATCAGTGATTATAAAAATATTATACACACGCACACACATATGTATGCAAGAAAGAGAAAAGTTCATGTGGAGATCTAATCAGTGCAAAGAACACAAAACTTAGCGCAAGGCTGTTGCTCCAGCACTCCAGTCAACAGTTTGACATTGTAGAGAAATTCAAATGAAAACACAAGTACTAGATATATATCCACAGAATTTAGTAAAGCAATCAGTACTGATATTACCTAATGGCAAACTGCAGCAATATTCATGGCAATAATTTTTTGAGCACGTTTAGTTGAGTTGTTGGTTGTAGTTTTTTATTATGGTTTTTGTATTTTTGTATTGAGTTTTGTTTTTTTTTTTTTTGCTGTTTTTTCGGTTTCTGTGCTGTATTAGTGCGTTATTTTTATTGATTTCTATGCTGTTTTTTTTTTATTTTTGTGTTTAGAAAAACGGGAAACGAAAACAAAAAACAGAAACAAAACTAAACAAGCCCTTTTTCACTGCTAGTTTAGTTTATCATTGTTTTACACCAGTCTTGTCGTAACTACGACCATTTTCACTGCTATGTCTTAAGTTTTAAGATCCCTTTTTTCAACCAAAAGAAAGGCATATAATCTCCAGCTATTGGCAATTGCAATTCTAGCGGAGAAAGTAAAAGCCACAACACCTTCCTCCTGATGATTTAAAGTGAAAATTTCAATACATGAAAATGGTATATCAGATAAGTTATTGAGACCACTTACTGAGTGCAAATCAAGTACATGAAGATCATTGAAGAAGATCGAATGAGAGCAACCACCAAATATTAGAAGGTAACGTTCTGCATGTATTGCAGCCGTGTGATCAAATCTAGGAGCTGGAGGTGTCTGCCTATCAAAATACAAAAAGATGATGAAGTTAATATCCAAAATTATTCAGGTAAAGGTTGACAGGATGATTACACTCTTACCTTGCCTCTGCCACATCCCAACTCATTGTCTCCAAATTAAGGATATGGACATCATTGAGCAATCTCCTGCTCCTATCCTCTCCCCCAAAAACAATGAGTCTAGAACCAACCAGGGTAGCTGAATGCCCTCCTCGAGCTACCTGAAATATAATCCAGTTTGCATTAAATCAAAGTCCAGAAGCAGCAACACAATTTTTACTTTTCTAGAAATTGATCACATCTAAGATGTAAAGCAAAATATAAGTATGGAAGATGTTTCTGAGAGAGATAAAAATGATATTGCGAGGGAAGATACCGGAGCTTTTCCTGATGTCTCAATGATATCAATTGCAAGTGTTTCTGGCTCAATCAACCACACTGCAAAATTTTATTGGCAGGAATCAGATTCATTGCCTATGCACCATCAAGTAGTTTAAAGAAACCAAGGGATGATCTACTGGAAGTAAAATATCCAAACCTGTTATAGTATCAGCATATTTCTTGGAATGACCACCAACGAGTAGGAGTTTGTTTTCCCACTTAACCTGCCAAAATAAAAGCAAACTCTTTACATGGATACTAAAGATCTTGTTTGGGATAGAGGAAAATAGAGATGAATTGGTAAAACACAGGATCAAGGCATGTGTGGCAGTGAATGAAATGGTAGCTAAATGAAAGAATGCATGATTAATCACTACCAAGCAATGGTCTGAGATAGCAGGAAGAACATCCTGTGAACCATTTTCCTGAATTTCAGCATCTGTTTGTTGAACTTTGAGTTTTAGACCCGACCAAGCCAATCTTCTAAGATCAAAAACCTGAAAAGATAACAAATGCACATAAATGCATAATCCGTAATGAATTTTCACATGCATGAGCAAATGGCCATGTGGAATACCTGGATGTCAGATAGGTAACGCCCATTACGACTTCCACCAAAGACATATAATTTATCATAAACGACCTCTGCTGCATGCTAGTAAAAGGACAAAACAGTATGATTAGTATTCTATCAATCATCAGCATAGTTCACGAGGCACAAATTAACAGAAAGCAGATAATTTAGGTAACAATTGAGAATCCTTCTCTATTCGAAAATTCAATTTTGAATCGCAAGACCAAAAATCACCTTGTAACGACCAGAAGGTCGTGGACCACTGACAGGGGCTGCTACCCACTGATCATAGACCAATTGCGAAAACCAATAATCTGTATGCAACTCCTTAATCTCCTCTGTTCCCATGTAATCTGTTCATAGTTAATCAAACTTTGTCAATTTGGAAATTCAACAATTTCCACCCCAAAGTAAAAGTTGAGACGTAACAACAGCAAAGAAACTTATTGTCTAAATCGATCAACATATATTTCTAACCGAACAGTCAACCAGGTTCGGAGAAACTCAACAAAAGACTCGAAATTTAAAATCACAAGACCAAACCCCAACGACCGTAATTCAAATCATTTCCATCAGTTCTATCCTCTTCTTTTACTATCCAAGTCCAGGTCAACAATCCTACTTTACCAGTCCCGTCGTTTTAACCGGAAAATCCCAACTTGGGTAACATCAAACCACCGTATGAATATTTATAGATTCGCATCAGAAGAGAGAAAAAGACAAAATGTACCTTGTCGATAGGAAATTGGACGAAATCAGGACTGGTGGAACAAAGACAAGATCAAGATTTTTGTTCTCCTCTTTGAATTGATCAAGAAAGGTGATGGTTCTCCGTCGATGAGTTTTGGTAACAGAATAATCGAACACCGACCACCATAAAGATCTGCGAACAGTGTAGTGGTGCTGGCGGTGATGTTGAGCAGAGCCTTACGGACAAAATAAACCGTAAAGTACAAAGTCTATAATTTTTACTACTTATGAGGGCTGTCCGTTTTGCAACAGCTCTAACGGATCAAGAATGCAATGTTGGTAGAAAATCAATTTTTTAAAAAGAAATAAAATTTGGGTTGGGTCGATGAAATAGAGGAGACTGATCTGACGGTGGTGATACAAGATGGCGAGTACTAGGCCAGTTGGACTCTGTCTCAACTGTTATTGACGTAGGAAGTGAAAACCCGATTCGTTACTCGATATAAGGCCTATAGAAGTGGGTGGTTGGTTAATACTCAAAAACATTGGGCCCCATATATAGCTATCCATTCACTTCTCACCGAGGCCCAACATTGATATATTTTTATCGTGGCATTGTTAAATGTTGATTCTAAATAAATTTGGAGTTAGTCAAATAATTGATGAGCAGCTTTCAAAATAACATCTTGGCTTTGCATATCGCTACTGATTATCCCAAATGGATCAACAAAATATGTGGCATATGGTAGATTTTGCCTACTTAAATCAATAGTAATTTTATGAACTGCCATAAAAATTCATCACATCAGATATTAGAAAACGTTTAGTAAAAATTTTGAACTTTATTTGAAGAAATTGTGGGGATAACAACTAAAAAATACTTTTAACGGAATTTCTAAAAGTAAAAGAAATTATCTGTCCCATAATTATCTTAAGTGGTGAAATTAATTACAAGTAATTTTTTTATTACAAGTAACGTTGTTGGACACACACAAAAAATGTTTTAAAACTAATTAATAGATGTATAATGATTCAGAATAATAAAAATGAGTAATTGTGAGTAACAAGTTGCAAATGAAGACGTAAGTAATATTACAATATAGATTTTATACAATTGAGGTTAAAAGTAGTCCTTTCTCCTTGAAAAAAAAAAACGTGAAAATGTTGATTTCCAGAAAGTTATGGTTTTGACGGATGCCAATTATTTTGAAAATTACTTTTTAGTGCAATTATGCTTTCGAACATCGAAAATTATTTGTAGAAGTACATTCTTCAATAACAACTTCAATGAAATGGAAGGGATGATATGCCTTGTTGCACTGCAAAGGAGCTAAAACTCGTTTGGAAAAATGAAACTAAGATGGGGACAATCCAGAGCACACTCATATATGTGTATTCTTACCTACTATTTAAAAAAAATAAGGTTTTGTTTCTTATGGATGGGACTCTCTTCTCAATATTAAGAGATTTTCGGATTTAAATTCATAACTGGCTAAGAAGATTTGAGGAAAGGATGGTTAGCATTTTGTAAAGATATATATATATATATATATATATATATAGTTTGGAAGTGATAATGTTATATACACTAATTTACACATTATGATTAGGAATAAAGAATAAAGATGCTTTATCTCACTTTTCGTTTTTTTCATTAATATAATACCATATTATGTAAGCATATTCATTTAACTTGACTTAATAGCAAATTCAGTCAACTTACTTCAAGATATGCAATATTTAATTATCAATGTTTTGAGGATGGTAGAACTTACTTACTGTGTTTCGAAATTGAAAACAGAAGGAGAAAATAATAGTGGCTAGAGGACATGGGATACAATTAATCGTGGACCGCTTCCATAAATAAACCTAGAAGTTACTCTAGTATCTTATAATTAGTATATAAACATAACATGAAATTTTGATTGATTAAAAATACAAAAAATAAAAAATAAAAAAATAAAAAGTGAAATCATGTCAAGTGTAACTGCAACTTGTAAGCATTTGGACTTTTGAGTTTTATTACTATCAATTGACCGATCTTTGAGGATCAGTCAACCAATTTGTGGAAAGTTCTGAAAAAAAATTTTGATTTGAAATTTCAAAAAATTATAATACCAGTTCGGTTTTAACAGCACGAATCGAAATACTAACCCAGTAGAAATTTTAACTGACCTGTATCAGTTACAATCTGATATGGTATAAGCCAGAGGTACATGTACTAGTAAGTAAAACAGTAGTTATATATATATATATATATATATATATTATAGCACTCTAATAGTACCTGTAGTAATGGGTTCCACTAATGCTGATTGAGATCTGCTTGCATTAGCATTCATTGATCCATTACAAGGTGTTGGAGGCCCTATGACTAGAGTAAAAGTTAAGTGCGTGAAGAAGGCTTTGCAATGATTAATCAAGGACATACAAGATAATAAGGTTGTATCGAAAGATTCTAAAAACTTACTAAGATTAATTACTTATTTTCAAGCCTAAAAAGATAGATAAAGCCTGACATATGAAAATAATGCTTAGAGCCCAATATGTAAGGAAGATCTACATGATTTTTTTTTAATGAAGCCCAATCTACATATTTACCATTTAAAAAGGCTAAAGACATGAGCTTGGAGGGAAATTTCGAATTTCAAATTTTATTTATTAAATGTTATTAGTTGTCAAGTTATTTTTTAAAGGATTGCAAATGTAAAGCTAATTTGTATCCATTAATTAAGAAAATCCTTCATAGTAAAGTCTTTCCTATTTAGTTATCATTAGGATTAATTAGGAAGATCTTTCCTTATAGGATTTTCATCTTTTGATGGCTATTTAAATAGGCAATCTAATGTATTATAGGATCATCATATTATTAATAAAATTTGAGTGTTTTCTCTATTGTGGGAGCTTTTTCTTTATTCTTTATTCAAGAACTAAATTTGATCTCTTCAAGGTAACTTGTAGTGATCAACTTATAACTTTGGTTCCAATCATCAAGTTTGGTTGGGGTTGGGTTATTGACTTGATTCAAAATAGGTTTTGGGGTTTTTTTTTGTTTTTTAATTTCGAGTCTTCTGTGCTCTTCACCATGGTTTATGTCATTTGGTATTAGAGCTAAACACCTTGAATTAGGTTGCATTTATCCTTTTTTTTGTTTCTTATTTAATCTTGCTTGTATTTTTCTGTTCTTCTTATTCTCGTTTCTTTATTTTTCAGTATACTATTCTTTGTCCTCTTATTTTTAGACAAAAATTACATCAAAGTTATTCTATTCATCTATTTTCCTTTAAGTTGTATTAGTTATAAAAAAAAAACTTCTTATCTTTGATTGTTGCATATTACTTATCTTCAATTGTTATGCACGTTTTCTTAGCCAAAAAGAAGTTAATAAAAAGAAAAAAGTGTGAGGAAGAAACTTACCATCTACTATTTGGTTTAAACTTTCCATTATCATCCTTAAATTATTTCCTTTTATCTTCTTTCCTTTCAGAGTCAATTTTGTATTAATTCTTCTTTCCTTATT
>JAOXYD010000136.1:12489230-12512319 GCA_028565735.1 Pinacopodium congolense
TGTGGCTCTCATCTATTTCAACCCAATTTGCCACTGCTATTTTGGGTGATTTTGTGCTTACAACTGTCTATCTCATTAATAGGATTCCCACTCCCTTACTTAATAATCGTAATCCTTATGAATTCTTTTTTAACATCCTCCTTCTTATGCTCATCTTCAAGTATTTGGTTCTTTGTGTTTTTCCTCTACTTTGAATATTAATAGAAACAAATTAGATCCTCGGGCTAAGAAATGTGTCTTCCTTAGTTATCCTGTTGGGGTTAAGGGCTATAAGCTTTATGATTTATAGACCAAACAAACATTCATTTCTACAGATGTTCAATTCTTTGAACAATTATTTCCCTTTGGTCAAGATCCTTCTTCTGAACCTAGTGTTATCGTACCTTAAGTTTCCTCTTCTCTTTGATGTGAGTCTCTTGCTACTTTTGCAGCATTTACTAGTTTGCCTTACCTTGATTCTTCTTTTTCTTTGGCTTCTTTTTCTCCTACTTTCGCCCTTATTCCTTTTGTTCCTATCCAGCCTAGATATAGTACTATACTCACCTCCTTACCACTTTATCTGCAAGATTTTCAGTTTCAATTGCCTTTTACCAATCTTTCTTCTCATACAAATTGTTCAACTGCATATCCTTTTTAGCAGTACCACTCTTTTACTTGTCTTTCTCCTTCTTTCCAAACCTTTTCCTTCAATATTTGTTAAACCTTTGATCCTCAAACTTTTCAGCAAGTAGTGCAATCTGATCATTGGAAAAATGCAATGGTTAAGGAGCTTGATGCTTTTGAAGCTAATCAGACCTGGTCTGTTGCCCCTTTACCTCTAGGTTGTCATGTTGTGGGGTCCAAGTAGGTTTATAAAATCAAATATTGGGTTAATGGGACCATTGAGAGGTACAAGGCCAAAGTGGTTACTAAGGGTTGCACCCAGTTTGCTGGGTTTGATTATCCAGAAACTTTTAGTCATGTGGTTAAGAATTCTACTATTAGGATGTTGCTAGTTTTATTTGCTATTCATAATTGGTTCTTGGCTCAACTTGACATTAGTAATGCTTTCTTTAATAGGGATTTGGTTGATGATATATATGCAACTACTAGAGGCCTATTCAATTTAGGGGGAGTTCTCTCATGAATCTGGACAACAACTAGTTTATAAGCTACACAAGTCTTTATATGGCCTAAAACAGGCCTCAAGATATTGGAACATCATGCTAACTAATAGTTTATTAGAGCTTGGCTTTTTTCAATCTAAGGCTGACTATTCTTTGTTTACTAGGAAGACTAATCTTGGATTTGTTGCAGTTTTGTTATATGTTGATGATATTGCTATTGCAGGCTCTAGTGAACAATTAGTGATAGATTTGAAGAGCATGCTTGGTTCCAAATTCAAGCTAAGGGACAATGGAAAGCTCAGATACTTTATTGGTCTTGAAATAGTAACTTCTAAAGGTATTTCAGTGTCACAACGGAAATATACTTTAGATCTTTACAAGAACATGGTGTACTTGGAGCAAAATTTGGTAGTATTCTAATAGAAGTTAATCACAAGTTGAGAAGAACAGATGCTGATATTCTATAAGATCCTACTCATTATCAGCAACTGGTCGATAAACTAATTTATTTAACTTACTAGACTTGATATTTGTTATACAGTACACATTTTATCATAGTTCATGGATAAACTTGCTGCCATACATCTTAGTGTTGTACACAAAGTATTGAGTTATTTGAAATCCACACCAGGACAAGGTATTTTCTTACTGCAGATTCTAATCTTCAACTTAAAATATATGTAGATAGCGATTGGATAGGTTGTGTGGATGCCCGACGATCTGTTACAGGTTATTGTGCCTTTCTTGGTACATCTATTATCAGCTGGAAATCCAAAAAGCAAATTGTAGTTTCAAGAAGTTTTGCTGAAGCTGGCTATAAGGCGATGGCTGCAGCCACTTGTGAAGTTATTTGGCTGTTGAGTTTACTCAAATATTTCGGTTTTAACTATCAAATTGAAATGGAGTTGTATTGTGAAAACTTGACAGCCATCCATATTGTCAACAATCTTGTGTTTCATGAGAGAACGAAACATATAGAGCTAGATTGTCACTTTATTCGTGAGAAAATAGTTAGCAATATCATCAAACTTGCTTATGTGAGGATTACAGAACAGATAGCAGATGTCTTTACGAAGGCCTTGAATCTTAGTCAATTTGGTATTTTGTTGAACAAGATAAGATTAATTAATATATATACTCATCCAGTCATCTTGAAGGGAGTGTGAAATGACAATGTCGTTTAAGTAGGCTGGTTATTTGCTTAAGTTGTTTAGCTTAATTTGCTTTCTTTTGCTTTAGTTTTCTACTTATATAAAAAGAGGGATTTTGTACATTGAATTTAAGTCATTTTTAACTGAGTGACTCATAATAAAGTTTTGTTCAACTTCTATCACATATCCTAGGTAGCCAAGACATAAATAATGTTTAATTTAAGTTGTCTTAGGACGAATAAGAATATGGATGACATTTTTTAAGGAAAAAAAAAAGATTGACTCAGGGTAGCCATCTTCTTAAAGCTTATTTATTAAACACATAATTTCAAAGTTTCCAAGTACTTTTAAGTTCCATAATTAAATTGAGAGATATATGTATATATAGTTTGTATTTTGAAATGAATTTCGTTGGCATATATTTGAACTAGTTCATTTTTTTGGGAAATTATTTATATTAATATTAAAAATCAAATAAAACAATTACTGCATACCTAAAAAGATAAAAGCAAATATCTTTCTCGCATACTAAATTGCAGTGAAATTTTTTAATAAGGCATTTAAGGACTAATCTATAATCTTAAAGTGTATAAAATATTCAATGAGTTATATGTTAGCAACTCCTTCTATTAAAATTTACGATTTATTTAGTTTAATTTTTTTTTCATACTTTATTTTTTTTTTGTATATTTTTATTACTTTTTAAAATTTTGTTTTAATTTTATATTATATTTATGTATTATTTTTTAAATTTATATTATTTTCTAAATTTTATATTTTAAAAATTATAAATAAAAAACTAAGGCCCTCGTATGTTTCGCATCTTTCCTTCTTCAAAATCGTTCTTTCACTTTCTCTTGTACGAGTACACGCATGACTAGATGCATTAAATCTTATAGGTGACGTGGCAATCAATAATCTTCATTTTTTTATAATAAAATTGGTAATCTGCTTTGAGAGCGAAACCCAAAGCGAAATGCCAATGTTTCAAACAGAACCCCAAACATGGGACTATCGAACGTAGAAATAAATGTTCCAAGAAAAAATTCACAATCCATCAATTGAAATGTTTTTTTTTTGAAAAATCATCAATTGAAATGCTGGTAGATATTTAGTGGATCTACTGTACCAAATTTTATAAGGCATAAAAAAGGCATCCATTAAAAAGTACTTATAAAAATAATTTGTATCATTTAATTATAAAATAATAAATATTTAATAAATAAAATTTACTGTTTAATTAAAATACATATTATTAGAAATCTATGTGTTTAATATTTGTTTTTAAAATTAAAATATTTATATTTTATTAAATCTTTTTCACTATCTCTTTATTTTGAAAAAGTAAAAAAACTCTTTTTTTCATTATATGTTTTAGCGATTTATATTAAATAAAATAATAATAATAATATAATTTATATGATACAAAAATTAAGTCCATAATATAATAGCACATTAAGTTTTTTAAAAATATTTATTAAAAACTATATCTCATGAGAGGTGCTTCAAAATTAAAAGAAGGTCTTTAATTTTTTCATTGACAAATTTTTATATGACTATGTTTAATAAAAATTCCAATTATAATATCTTGGTCAATTCTTTTCTTGAAGGTTAATGTGTATACCTTGTGAATGGTTATTTGATTGGTAACAAACTCAAAATCTATAAAAATATTAAAATTAAAATAATCATTATCGACAATATGTGATAATTTAAAAGAGATGAAATAGAAAAATAAGATTAATGACTTGGACTAGTTTTTATATGAAGTGAGATTGATTTAAAATCAATTACTGTTAATTTAAAAAATCAATTATTGTTAACATTTTGTAAAGTTATAGTAACACTCCATAGGAAAAACAAATGTAATCAGGTATATGTGTTTAAGTATTTTATATGTTTTAGCATTGAAAAAAAGATAATCAACTTTCATTTTTTTCTTTTAAATCTATTTCTTTAAATACTCTCTTTTTAATATCAAATACTTTCTATTTTTATAATTTTAATAATAATCTCATTTCTAAAAAAAAAATAACACAATCCGATTTACAAATCTTTTCCCTTAAATGTTTTAATAAGTCGTATTACTTATCGAAATTATGAATTTTCGTAACATCCATGTTCCGCGAAAATTAGCGTGGCAAGATTGCGCTGTATTGTAGCATATTTGTATATGATACTCTAGCATTGCTCACACAAATGGTTTTGTAGCTGTGTTGGTAGGTTAGAAATCGGCATGTAGATGTCTGTCCGTTCAGATATATATATATATATATATGTCGCATGCAAGGCATAAGATTAGGCATGCTTGGTTTCCATGTCGGTTTCAATCTACTTCCTGTCAGGAGTGAGATTTTCGTAATTAGATCTTTTGTTAAAAGATTTAGAACTACGTAGTACACCAAGACCTAAACATTCATTGCTGCAAACCCAATAATAATTTAAGGAGCCTGCGGGTTAGGATATCGGCGCATCTGAAAATCGAACTCTTGTGTATTTCATGTATTTATTGGTCACCATAACAAAATAAAAGAAAAGATAAAAGAACAGATTTACTTTCAATTCTTGACTCTCCACTCCAAAAGATAGGTCAGAAACAAATGGCTATTTGTGTTACTCTTTGAAGGGAAGCAGTGGAGCAAAATTTGATGTGATTATGATATTTATATTTATTTTGTGATTTTGATGTTAATTCTTTGTTAATATGATCATGTTTGAATATGAAATTAAACGAAGAGAATTGAACAATTTGAATTTGTAAAAGGCAAACTTTGAGAGTTAATTTCCAATAAATGAAGGACTTATGTTTTAGTTAACATACGTGAGATTTAAATTACAATAATCATCATATAACTCCGAGTTCATACATAAAGGGTCTTCATATTCTCTTGGAGTTCTTATATAGGGGCTCTTGTATCCCTTTGTAGTATTAGAGTTAGTTTTTCTACTAACAAAGGAAAAATTATTCTTAATAAAAGTAAATAGGGGAAGAATAGTTAACTAATCATAAGTGATCTTTCAACTTCATCAGTAAATTCACTCCATTTCTTTTAAGCTTTTTCTTTAGAATGACTTCCATCTAATGTAAAGAAAACTATGTTTAATAAAATAGAAAATTGTTATAGAAATTACTAACTTGTATTGGGAGAATTCATGATATCCAACTACCTTTGTTAAGTTTGTTATAGCTTATATAATATATCTAGGCCATTTACAAGGAATATTCGTTTCTTAATCTCTACACAAAGACCTAGATATAAGGAAATGATCTAAAGTTCTAAGCTAGGTCAGTGTGGACTAAAATCAACTTCATCAATAGTATGTAACCTAGGAGTTCCTATCAAATTAATTTCTTTATGCCAAGAATAGGGATATACATACCCACATGTGGGAGCAATTCGCTTAATCTTGACCTTACATGGACAAAAAGAAATTTCTTTAACCACTTGAATATCTTTGTTGGATATTGCCTATACTAAGTACCAGGATACTTTGATTGATACCTTTTTAACTATTCTCAATAATGGGAGAGTTATCTTGACTGTAGCTCCAAATTTCAACATCAAGTTAGATGACCCTATTGTTCCTACAAGATAGAAAGTTCAGATATAGATTATTGGAGTATACTAAGATTCTATACTATCACGGTGACTTTCTACCACCAAATCATTTATAAACTATAAACTATGCTCAAGTTCTGCACTTCCCTAATTCAACACAAAGTGCCCTCTATATGGTGGTAGATATGTCTCATAACGAAACCATTATTGTTAAAATTTCACAAAAAATGCCAATGCAAGAATTTGCAAAATTAATGCCATTGAGTGGGCTACAAATTATGAGAAGAAGTTCCATATTTCTTATCGCAATCTAATTTATACAACTACTCCAATTTTAAAAAATTATAAAACTGGAACAATAAAATTTTTCTTTAAGAGATCAAGAGAAGAACACCTAGATTTACCCAAAACCTCTGGGCAAATGTTGATAATTACTCCAGCCTTTTCCTATTAAAAAAAAAGGTAAGATTGGACCTTCTATATATTTTAGTCTTTCCAGATAGGCATATCATGTATGTCAGTCATATGAATAGCCATTTCATATGGAATGTAAATCCATTAATATGTGTTCAAAGCTATAATTATTAGATAGATGGTATTTATTCTAAGAGTGACAAAGAGGATGACTATTAGGAAGAAAGTAGAAAAAGAAGTTCCAATGTCAACCTTAAAGAAGGTTCCAAAAATATGATAAAGTTGATGATCCTAATTATAGACCTTAGGTTAAAATAAAAAATTTATGACCTAGCCTCAAAACCTATATCAATTTTTAAAAATAGTCAGAAAGGGGTATTTATTTCCTTCAAAAGTATACTACTAGTCAAACCTAAGTTTATGATTCTGGTTATATCATCAAAGGTTCCAAAACCATTACCCTGTATGATGATGCAATTATATGCTCTTCCTAGGCAAAGGACCAACATCACAATTAGGGCATTTACAAGACCCTTTTCAAGATCTACAAAAATCAATCCATAAAGAAATTATGTTTCTATATCATTAGTTGAACAAATGTCACATTAGTAGACAGAGAATGTCATAGCATATAATAAAGTACTTTGATGAATTGACTCCTCATTATAAGGGTTATCACAATAAACCTAGGAACTAAAAGATTGATGTAGTATCTATCTATGTTTAGTAGTTACACTAGAGATTACTTGATCAAGTTAAACAATTTAATTCTAATATAAGAAGATATATTGATAGAAATTATTATGGTCCAAATTTTTTCAAAAAAAAGAAAATGAATTGCAAAATGTTTGGGAGAAGTTCGGATGAATTAAATCAAACATTGCTAAAGAACAAACCAAAACTACATATGACCCGTACCTTCTACTTTTCTGACCATATGGCCTACTTATAATACCCTATCCTACATTGAATCCTCTGACTATAGAAAATTTTTAAAATATCTTATTCATTGTTTAGACGGACTATCCCAAAATCTATAAAATCTTCTAAGCTTAAACAAAAATTAAAAAAATACCTTCAACGTCATATATCAAAACTAGCCAAGAACTTCCTACCATATCCTTATAAATTAAAACAGCACAAACCTCTCCACCAAAAGAAAGACCTTGCCAAAACATGGAGAAAAACAAAGAACCCTTAAAAACTCAAACATTTACAGTAACCCTTCAGCCAACTCCTTAACAAATCTCGGATAACTATGAAAGTCAAGATTCAATAAGAGATTGTTTTGAAAGCTCTAAGTAGTTTGCAAATCTCACGTAAATATCTCAAATCCTGATGGTTGTTCCATAATATCATAAATTATATAAAGGATTTCATCCTACATGTTTTTGATCACATTAGACAACCATCAAAATTATTGAAAAAATTCCCATCCACAAAGCACTAATCAAATAAAGGTAGCATAATAACTAAAAAAGATTAGTTAACATCCACCCCCTCTAAAGATACCTAACAAAGGTAAAAGAATCTTGCAGACAGATACCAGTAATGATTTTTAAGGAGTAGTATTAATTAAGAACATAGAAGATAAAAGATTTTACTGTACACACGCTAGTGGATAATTTAAAGTCTAAAAAGCGTTATTATTCCATATATAAAGAAATTTTGATAATAAAAAGAGGAATTGAAAAGTTTAGCTTCTACTTTAGCCCTTTTCACTTTATTATGAAAATGGATAACACGTCTTTCTAAAAGATACTATAACCAAAAAGCTTATGCCAGATAGCCAATTACTTTGGTCAAAAGATTAATCCTCTCACTATAAGTTCATAATTTGCCATATTAAGGGCTATCAGAACACTATAGTTGATTTGCTCCCTCATTTATAGAAGAACATCCTTATCCTTACTCCTTCAAAACTCATTCCACTAATCCTTATAATGGCTAATTTACCTTGTATTGCTAAAATGAAGAGTTTCTTCCCTCTAATTAGGAAGAGGCCTATAACCTTTGATGAAATCAATCCTCTAGTAAAAATGACCTTTTTCTACTACCTTTACATCTTTCTTTAGAAAATAGGCTTACACTTCTATCCTGCCTTCTTCAACATCTAAATACCTTACCATATTGTGTTCTTCATTAGTGTTCCTTTAATGAAGATGCAATGTGGTACTTGTGGGGACTCTCTACCCTTGATTTTTGTACTATTGCCTTTCCACCTCTCTGAATCTACTAATACTTATGGGATAAAGAAAATAAAAGTTCAACTATATGGACCTTCCTTGAGTGGTACCAACCACTAAAGAGATGAAGAGCATAACTTTTAAAGATCATTGAGTAATCCATGTTATGTCAGGTTTCCATAAAGAAGCAGAATACACATTGCTTCTTTGTCCTTCATAGGCCATACAGTGGCAATTAGACATATTTTTGGCATATATTAGTCCAATGATCAAGGTATAAAGAAAATGTTTTAAAAAGTTATATAATGTTTCTTAAAGATTAAAACCATTTTCCTAAGTATGGGTCTTTAGTCATATGTACATTGCTTAAATCGTACCTAGAAGAATTTGTTCCCTAGTGAGCCAGAGATGCTTGAGTTTGATATTCCTAACACTGAAATTGACTTAAAACTGGGTTTGGACTCTGTTGAGCCATCTTAGCCCATAGCCTTATATTTTCAAGACTTTATAAACCCAAATAATGATCCTCTAGTAATTGATAAAAAGGAAATGGAAAATTTTCTTAAAAAGTTAAAAAGGATTGGGGAAAATGATGAAAGAAAATAACTTTGGTGAAGAATTGTCCCCATGAAATCTGCAATCATAGCAGGAATTTATCATTAAAGGACGAGATGATTAGATTCCTCTCCATTATTGTCCTTTAGGGGTCCTTATGTTTTTATTTATTATATTATGTCCAATTATCATTATCTTTTTTTTTAAAAATTGTTTGTCTTCATTAGTTGTATTGTGCTATTTAGGCTCTTAACTTTCAATTATTATACTAAAGGCATTATTGCCTTATTATTTGTTTTTGGTCCTCTCTGTCTATATAAGTAGAGCCTAATTCTTGTTGTATTCAAGATACCACTCATTAATAATACTTGTGTGTTTTCTCTCTCATGACGTTTTTTCTAAAATATTTCTCTCTTTAAAATTTAAGTCTTCAATAATTTTACCTTTATCATACAGAGATACTAGTATGCTTTGCACTTGTCTCTATAAGAGGATCTTGTGCATTAGAAAGTATCTGACATATGATCCTATTTAAACTTGGAAATTATATGGGGAGAACAGAACAATTTGAATCTTTAAAAGGCAAGCTTTGAGAGTTGATGATCAAGACATAAAGTGCTTATCTCTCAATTAGAATACCAGAGATTTAAGCTATAATAATAACTTTGAGTTCTTACATAATGGATCCTCGTATTCCCTTATGATATTAGAGTTATATTGTACTATATAGGCCTTTAACTTTCAATTATTATACTAAAGGAATTATTTCCCTATTGTTTATTTGTGATCCTCTTTGCCTATATAAGTAGAGCCTGGTTCTCTTAATATCCAATATCTGAGCACTCATTAATCTTAATTTTTGTTTTCTCTCTAATGGTTTCTTTCTAAACTCTTTTTCTCTCTTGAAAACTTGAGTATAATAGTTTTACCTCTGTTATATATACATGCTAGTATGCTATGCATTTGTCTCTATAAGAGGATCTTATGCTTAAAAAAGTATTTGACTATATAATCTTGTTTGAACTTAAAATTTTATAGGGAGAATCGGATAGCTTGATTCTTTAAGAGGCAAACCTTGAGAGTTGATGCTCGAGAGATGAAAGGTTTGTGTCTTGCGAGCATACCTAGGAATTAAGCTACAGTAATCTTCGTCTAACTCTGAGTTCTTGCATAGGGGGTTCTTGTATTTCCCTTGAGATATCAGAGCCTTTCATCTCTCAGATATGTTAGCTAAGACACAAGTTCTTCATCTCTCTAGTGTCAACTCTCAAGGTCTTCCTGTTAGAGATTCAAGTTGTCTAATTCTCCCTATATAATTTCAAGTTCAAACATGATCATATGGTCAAATGCTTTTTTATACACAGGATCCTCTTATAGAAATATGTGCAAAGTATATTAATATCTCTATATGAAACAAGTAAAATTATTGAAGACTATAAACAAGTCATGAGAGAGAAAACACACAAGTATT
This sequence comes from Pinacopodium congolense, assembly GCA_028565735.1. Classification (NCBI taxonomy): domain Eukaryota; kingdom Viridiplantae; phylum Streptophyta; class Magnoliopsida; order Malpighiales; family Erythroxylaceae; genus Pinacopodium; species Pinacopodium congolense. The sequence continues at coordinate 12,499,674 of JAOXYD010000136.1, forward strand.
ATTAATGAGTGCTTAGATCTCTAATATAACAAGAACTAAGCTCTACGTATATAGGCAAAGAGGATCACAAACAAATAACAAAGCAATAATGCCTTTAGTACAATAATTAAAAGCAAAGAGCCTATATGGTATAATATAGTTAATAAAAGCAAACAACTTTAAATAAAGATAGTAGCATTTAAACAAAGTATAATAATCGAAAACATAGGACCTTTAAAGGACAATAATGGAAAGGAATTTAATCATCTTATCCTTTGATGAAGAATTCTTACCATGATTGCAAATGTCATACGGACAGTATTCAACAAAGCTGTCTTCTTTCATTCTTTTCCATGGGCTATCTTTTTTCGCATTTTAATCCTCCCTTTTTAAAATTTGCAGAAAATTTTCCATTTCCTTTTCATTAATTACTAAAGGATCATTATTAGGTTTTGAGAGTCTTGAAAATATGAGGCTATGGATTGAGATGGTGCAGCAAAGTTTAAACTTAGATTTAAGTATATTTTAATCTCAAGAATATCAAAATCAAGCATCTTTGTCTTATAAAAAACAAATTCTCCTGGGTAAGGTCCAAGCGATGGGCATGTGATTGGAGGTCCATATTTAGGAAAATGATTTAAATATTTAAGAAACATTATAAGACTTTTTAAAATATTTTTTTAGACCCTGACTATTAGATTGATGTATGCTAAAAATATGCCTAGTTGGTAAAGTAAATATAACTATAATTTGCTACACTATATGGCCTATGAAGGAAAAAGAAGTACTGTGGATTCTGCTTCTCCATAGGAACATCCCATAGCATGTATTGCTCAATAATCTTTAAGAGTTGCGCTCTTCTTCTTATTAGTGGTTGGTACTACCCAAGAAACATCTATAAAGTCAATTTTAATTGTCTCTATTACACAACTGTTGATAGATCTAGGGAGGTAGAATAACAATAGTACAAGCATAAAGGGTAGATAAAGCCTTATAAGCACCACATTACGATTTCTACTAAAGGACCACTAATGAAGAACACAATATGGTAAGGGGTTTAGATGTTAAAGAAGGCAAGGTAAGAGTGTAAGACTTTTTTTTTTTTTAAGAAAGAGATGATGATAATAAAAAAGGATCATTTTTTTCCAGGGCATTGATTTCATAGAAGGTTGCAAGCTTTTTACCAATTTGAGGGAAGAATCTTTTTACTTTAGTAGTACTAGGTAAATCAGCTGTTATAAAGATTATTAAAATGGGTTTTGAAGGTGTAAGAAGATGGATGTTCTTCTAAGGATAAGAGAAGAAGCTAGCTATGGTGTTCTTATGGCCTTTAATATGATGAATTGTGAATTTATAGCGAGAGAACCAATTTTTCCACCATAGTAATTGGCTATCTAAAAAAATCTTTTTATTAATGTCCAATATTTTTTGGAAAGATGTATTATCTATTTCCACAATAAAATGATAAGGGCTAAGCTGGAAGCTGAACTTTTTAATTCCTTTTTTTACTATTAGAGTTTCTTTATAGATAACTTAATATTTCTTTTCAAACTCTTTAAGTTATCCACTGACGTGTCTACAGCAAAATCTTTTTCCTTCTATCTCATTGATTAGTATTGCTCCCTAGAAATCATCACTAGCATACATCTACAAGATTTGTTTACCTTTGTCATGTATCTTTAAAGGAGTAAATGCTGACTAATCTTCTTTAATTGTTGTATTGCCTTTGTGTAGTTGGTGCTATATGGTAGAAGATCCTTTTTCAATAACTTTGACATACTAGCATCTTTGGTTCCATCTTTAAATAGGATTGTCTTATCATATAGATGGGTTCATCATCATCTTGATTAGTAGAGAAAACTTCATCATCAATGGACTCATAAGTAGGAAGAGCAAATTGCATTTCTTAATCTTCATTAGATTGCTCTTTAAAGATGGATTCGATATCTTTGTCATCTTTTATTAGCATTATGGCCACAATACATTACAAGATTTTAATATTCTTCTTAGTCTTTTTGGGATACCTTCTCGCATAATACCCTATTTGGCTACAAAGATAACATCTGTCTGACTTCTTAACTACTAGAACATGTTTCTTGAAGAATTGAATTCATTTCTTTCTTCTGCCAAAATATCTTGACTAATTTTTAAACACATTATTTTGAACTGGGTTTTCTCCTTTTCGCGGTAATTACAATCTTCCTTTTCCTTACACTTGATTAAGGCTTCTTACAAGCATGTTTAAATTAAGGTCTACCTTTATGCATTGCCTTAAAGAACTTCTGTTACTCATATAATTTATTAAGTATTGCCAAAGCTTATTGGTAAATTTATCTAAAAGAGATTTTTTATATATCTTTATAGAGAGAATTAATCTTCCTTTGTAACTATAATTGTAGTTTATTAGGAAAAGACGTGATAAATGTGTATATGAGGTTAACATTATTAAAATCATTAAATATGTAATATTCTTCAAATATTCTCAAAAAATGCTCCTTAAAATCTTTCCTATGAAAGGAAAACATTTCATTTTAAAGTATTCTTGCCTCCTCTATCGATTAATAAGATGGAAATCTCTAATAGATTCTTTGTGGATCATTCTTAATAACGAGCTAGCATCTGGGAATCCTACCACTTGTAATTGTCTGTATTCACCAAGGCTCTCTAGAATTATTCTCTCAAATTTCCTATCATTTTGGAAATAGAATTTATAAACATTTCTCAAAGAGAGACATCTGGTCTTATTATATGAAGATTTATCCAAGCACTAAATTTATGTGATCGATCTCTCCATTTTGTTGGAGGAATATCATTAAAAGTGAACCATGAACCTGAGGTGGATCAGTAAATGGATGTCATATGTGGTCGAGCTAGTTCAATCATTGACTCAGCATCTTTCACTTTTGATTAAAATTCTGTGCATCGTAAAGGAGACTATAGAACAACCATTAAGATTAGGCATATTTACATGAGATCTACAAATTGTTTAAAAATTTCATAACATTCTATCACAGAATTTTGACTTTCAGAGTCATTTAAGATTGTTTGAAGAGTTAGTTGAAGAGTCAATATAAACTCATGAGTTTTATGGTCTCTATGTCTAGAGAAGACATTTTTTTTAATGGAGAGGTTGGTAATGTTTTAATTATAAGGGTCTAGTAGGAGGTTCTTGGCTAGGGTCAATATATGATGTTGAAAGGACATCCTTTAATTTTTGTTCAGGCCTAAAATGTTTCGTAAATTTTGGGATAGTCTGTTTGACCAATAGATAAGACATTTTTAAAAAATTTCCGTTGTCACTGGGTTTAAGGTAGGATAGGGTATTATAAGTAGGCTATATGGATGGAAAGATAAAAGGGTATGGGCCATAAACAACTTTAGTTTGTTTTTTAACAATGTCTGATTCAATTCATCTGAGCTTCTCTCAAAATTTTTACAATTCCTTTTCCATTTTTTAGAAAAATCTAATCCATAATAATATCTGTCAACATATCTTGTCAAATCAGAGCCAAGTTGTTTAGGTTGATTAAATAATCTTCAATGCAACTTTTAAGCTTGGAGAGATACTACATCAACCTTTGAGTTTATTTCTTATTTTTTTCCTTTTCCTAATATCCTTTCTAACTTGGAGTCAATTCATCATAGGACTTTATTCTATGCTATTTCATACTATGTCTGCCAATTTAACACTTCTTCTATTGGTGACAAAGGAACATAAGTCCTTTGTGAATTGATTTTTGTAGGTCTTAAAAAGGGTCTTGTAGATACCCTAGTTGAGTTGTTAGTACTTTACTTAAGAGGATGGAAATCTTCTTCATATGATCATATCATCATATAGGGTAATGCTTAATGGTATATCTGTAAGCATCGACTCAAGTCTGACTAGTAATGTATTTTTTAAAGGAAGTAAATACTCCTTTAGTTTGCTTTTAAAAGTTTATACATATTTTAAGGCATAGGTCATAGATTTTTTATCCTAACTCAAAGTCTAGAATCAAGGTCATTATCTTTATCATATTTCTAGAGCCTTCTTCAGAGTTGACATTGAAACTTCTTTTTTTTTTATTTCTTTTCCAATAGTCATCCTCTTTTTCAGTATCAAAATAAATACCCTCCATCTAAAAATTACAGTTTGGATTATAAATTGATGGATCCACATCCCATATAAAATGGCCATTCACATGATTGACATACATGGTATGCCTATCTAGAAAGGGTTGATGTATAAGAGGCCTATTCTTTCCTTCTTTATGGGAAAAATTTGGAGTAATCATCAATATTTGCCTAGCAGTTTTTGGTGGATCTAGGTGTTCTTCTCCTGGTCTCTTAAAGATAGAATTTACTATTCCATCTTTCAAATTTTTTAAAACTTGAGGAGTACTTGTATGAATTGAACATCAATAAGAAGTATGGAACTCCTCATAATTTGTAACTCACTCTTAGGGCATTAATTCTGCTAATTCCTGTGTTGAATTTTGTCATGGAATTTGGAAGATAATGGTTTCATTATGAGACCTATTTGCTACTATATAGAGGGTATCTTGTGTTAAATTAAGGAAGTATAGGTCTAAATCATAGTTTTATAGTTTGTAAATGATTTGGTGACGTAGAATTGCCATAATAGTAGTAGGATCTTGGTCTGCTCCTATAATATGTATCTAGACTTTCAATCTTGTAGGAAAAAGTAGGAAAATCTAGCTTTATATTAAATTTTGGAGTTGTAATTAAGATAACACTCCTATTGTTAAGAATGGTTTAAAGGATACCAATCAAAGCAATCTAGTACTTAGAATAAGTAATATCCACAAAGAGATTAAAGTAAGTGTCATAATCTCTTTTCATCCATGCATGGTTAAGATCAATCAAATTGCTCATATATGGAGGTGTGCATATCCTTGTTCTTACCATAGATAAATTAATTTTAATGGGAATTTTAATGTCACATATTATTATACTAAAGTTGATTTTAGTCCACATTAATCCAGTGTAGAGCTCTGGATCATCTCCTTAAATATAGGTCTTTTTATAGAGATCAAGGAGCAAATACTCCTTGTGAATGATCTGGATCTATGATATAAGCTATACAAACTTAATAAAGGTAGTTAGGTATTATGGATTTTGGTATCCTCTGACAAGTGAGTAACTTCTACAAGATTTTCTATTTATTAAAAAGAGTTATTTTTTTTTCACATTAGATGGAAGTCATTTCAAAGAACAAGATGAAGAGAAATGGACTGGGTTTAATGATGAAGTTGAAAGATCACTCATGATTAGTTAAATGTTCTCCCACTACTTACTTTTATCAACTTTAATTTTCCCTTCATGTCAAGAGGACTGGCTTTAATATCTCAAGGGAATATGGGAACCCCTTATGTAAGAACATAGAGTTACACGATGATTATTTAGGTTAAATCTCAAGTATGTTAGCTGAGAAATAAGCCCTTTATCTCTCAAGCGTCAACTCTCAAAACTTGTCTGTTAAAGATTCAAGTTGTTCAATTCTCCCCATATAATTTCAAACTAAAATAGGATCGTATGCTAAATTAGTCTAATTATAGGAAATTTGAGTAATATAAAAGGTCACGATGCACCAATAACTTCTTACAATATCCTCTATAACACAATATAAAGATATAAAACTTTTTTATATATATGACATATATGACACAATACAATTCACAATTATCTTTTAATAAAAATTGATATGTTTTAATGTATATGAACTTGAAATTTTTTAGTTCGGATTTTGTTCAAACGTTCAAAATTAGACTTTTTAAAATAAGTTATATAGTTTGTTTGGAAATAAAATAATTTCTGATATTAATTTTTCTGAGAAATGCTTTAGTATTAAGTTTGTTACAATAAGTTGGAAATATAGCCTAAATTTAAATTTGCGATCATCTGTCTGATACTAGGTTTGATTCATATGAGCCCAAATTCTTAAAGTTAGGGTGTGGTCTTAAATATTTGAGACTACACTTACTATAAAAAGTTCGAGATATAACTAAGTTCGATTTTGAGTTCAAATGTTCAAAATTAGACTTGTTATAATGAGTTGGAGATATAACCTGAGTCTAAATTTAGGCTTAAGCATATGATATTACATCTATCATGATAAGTTAGAGATATAATATGAGATTGGCTTGTGTCCTAATATCAATAGAATTGTTAAAACAAATATGTAAGTGTTTTTTGTTAGTTAGCCTCTGACACTTAAATTAGTAAGAGATAGAGAGAAAATGCTATATTCAATGAAAGAGATTGAAAATTCCTCACATTTTTGTAAAGAGTGAAATATTTATGTAGTAACTTGAGGATTTATGAGATGACACCACTTCTTTGTATTCTTTGTAGATGTTGAGAAACTCTTTGATGTTTGGGCTCTCTTATGACTATAGGTCTACAGAGCTTTATTCATGTTTATCATTTGCCCTCCAAACATTCATTACTGATCTATTTTGAGATTTAAGCTTGCATTCCATAAAGTAGAGTTCTTGCTTGGGTCCAAAAATTAACTATATACCATATTAAACTTTACACTGGACCTATTATGAGAGCTCCAAAAATTTTCCCTTAAGTTTGATAGCGAGATTGCTATCTAGTAGTTAAAATTTGTCTTTTTTTCTTTTTTTTTATCCTTATAATGCTTAGTTGATCACTTGACTTGTTCTCTTAAATTTGTGGTTTCAAAAAATTATTTAGATATTGAAATATGTAAATTTAATGTGTTATGAGCATGTTGTTTCATGAGTTCATATGTTTTAAAAGTTTGTATAAGTTTATTGTTTCATGAGGATGAAGTAATCCTATAATTTTCCTATACGTTTTCTTGTATTTTTTTTAAATTTTTTTTTAATTTTAATTAAAAAAGATTAAAAAAGGCTATTAAAATCAATCAAGCATGTTTAAATTTTTTGTATTCTTTTATTACATTTTATTTGTTTTATGTTAAATTAGCTCATCTCAAACTCTTTTAATAATTTGTCTAATTTGTATAGAAATCAAAATTTTAAAATTTTTAAACAAATTTTTATTTAATTGAACGGCTTTTAAAAATGGAGGAGTCAAATCTAAAAATTTGAAGGAATTAAGGGTAAAGAAACCTATTTGCAATTACAAAGAACTTATTTGTAAAGAATGGAAAACTGGTATGCAACTTTGAGAAATTAGAAGCTCAAATTTTATTATCCTATATCACAAACACTATATTAAGACTAACAAAGGAAAGCATAAAAATGAAGATACTTAAGAGAAGAAAACATTGGTCAAAGCAATGTTGTTATAGAGATAAAAACAAAATGTAAGAGAAGGAAGGAAAAACAACATATAAAAGGTTAATTCCAAAATTACATGATTATTTGAGTATGATGGGAGAAAGAGACGTACAATATTAACATATTGATTAGTATAATGGAGCCATAAATTGAGGGAAAGGGAGAAATTTCATTGTAACTTGAACTTATCTATTAAGAAAAATTCCTTGCTTCTCTGTAGAATCATTTTTATCTTAAAATCATAAACATTGTTTTTTTTTGTATCAACAGTAAGGGTCTATCTTCTCTAGTGTTTTAGAAAATTGTTAATATGTTACCATCTCTCGTTCTCTATTAGTCCTTGAAGTTAATCATCAGATGCAATCACTTTCTTGCAACAGTAAGGAAATAGATATTACTCTTCTTCTATCTATTATGGTATCATCTCTCTAATTAAATAACATTTCACCACTTTTATTTAACATTCATCATCTTTCTTTTCAAATTATTGTAAAATTAAGCATGACAAGAAAGGTTTTTAACATGCTACTAGAGCAACATGTCGATAAACATATACTTTTTAGTGGTCCTACCACATATAGAGAAGAAAAACAAACTTTTCTATTGCTTGTTATCTGTTAGGAACTTCTTGAAACTATGTTAGCTATGTTTTCAAAAGTTGGTTGTTTTTATTAAAAAATTGTGTGCTTATTTTGTTTCATATTTGGTTTTAACATATTTGGTTGCTTTAAGAATTGAAAATTCAAAGAAAAACTGTATTTGAAAATTTCAACTTATGTATTTATATATGGTCTGTAACATTGAGAGATAGAGAGAGTTACGATAGAATGTAAGAAGCCACAAAAAAAGAGTGAGTTGAGTGGGAGGTGAGAGAGAAGTACTTGTCAAAATTAGTATATTTTGATCTTAAAGATCATTTGGTTCATATCTTAGGTTTGATATTTTTTTATTTCCTCTTATTAGTATTTTGTAATTATCCCTATTTATTGAGTAGGGAAGATTGGTTATTGTACCCATTATTTATTATAGTGTTACTTGTGGTTTTTACTCCTTTTATTTTAAAGTAGTTTTCCACGTTAAAAATTCTAGTATCTCATGTGATTGATTTCTTCAGTTATTATTGTGTCATTTATGATTAAAATTATTTTGAGGTTTGCTTTACTCGATACTTTTACACAAATTTAAGAAGCATTATTTTGATATTTCGCAATGGTAGTCTTATTATTAGTGAGATTCTCCCAATAACTAGTATAAAAGTTGTTTTTAGTTGATTATTAAGTTTAATTTTAGAGGGAAGGTTTAACAAAACCACAAATTTGAATAGTAAAAATTATCATAAATGGAGGAACAAAATGAATAATCTTTTATTTGTAACATAATTACACCTACCGATACTTATTGCCTTAAAATTTGAAGATAAATTAGATGAGGAGTGGATGTTTAAGCATGAATAGGTATGTGGTTTTATTAAATAACTTGTTGAGGACAACGTGCATAATCATATTTGTGGTGATACGCATATTATAATATTGTGGAATAAGATTGAGAAATTATATGCTTCAAAGACTGGTATCAATAAATTATATTGCCTAATAAAATTAGTACACTTGAAATATAAATAAGGTAGTTCTATTAAGGGTCACTTAAAAGAATTTCAAGAGATTGTGGATCAACTGTTAAGCATTGGTGTCAGTTCTGATAATGAAGTTCTTACTCTTATAGTTTTTACACCTTTACTTGATTCTTGGAAAACTTTAAAAATGTCGTTGACTAATTCTGCTCCTAATAGTTTGTGACTTCTACTATATGAGTTTCTCTTTTGTCAAATTAGGTTATTGATTTTAATTTACACACATAAGGGGTTTGTTTGTTAGTTGATGAATATGCTAACTTGGGTTATTATGAGTCGAGCTTAGTGTTAATATTTACATTCACGTGTTTTTTATATGATTTATTAATAAAACAATTAGATGGTTAACGTGTTTTGTGAAGAACAAATTCTACTTTTTAATGATCAAAATTTTCATCTTGTTTTTTTTTTACACATTATAAGTTCTAGGTATGGGTCTCAATATCGATTTTCTTGTTTTAAAATCTTACTAATGTTAATTGATTATAATAAAATAGAGTTCAATTAATTATTTCTCTTATTTTTAATATATTTTAATAAGTTTGTTGACTCATGATTAGATAAAATTCTTAGGATAATAAACAAAAAAAATGACTATCCTTTTAGGACTTTTTCAGTTAGGTGACAAACCTTTAAAAAATTTTAATTAAGTAACCAACCTTTAAAAATTCGATCAATTAAGGTAAAAACTTTAACGTCATTAGTGTTATACTAACATAACAAATAGACTTGCCACATGGTCATTCACATGATAAAATGTCATGTTAGTATCTACGTATATACTCCTCTACCTTTAAAAATTTTCAATTCAGTGATCAACTTTTTTTAAAATTTTCAATTCAATGCATAATCTTTAAAAAAATTTCAATTTAATGATCAACATTTTAAAATTTGTTCAAATCAGGTCAAAATTATTTTTTTATAAGAATAATAAGTGATTAATACATCAATATTTTATTAGAAAATAATGTGTAACAACTTCTAAATTTAGGGGATGTTTGGTATAGCTTTGGTTTTAGGTTTTAGGTTTTAGGTTTTAGGTTTTTGTTTTGTTAAACACAGAAATCGAAAAAGACAACACACTAATACAGCACAGAAATTGAGAACAAAACACAAAAATCAATACAAATATATCAAAATTACAATTAAAAACCATAACTCACAGCAATACCAAATGACCCATAAAATGTTATTTGGTATCAATTTAGTTTTAAATTATAATTTTTTATTTTTTAAAATATAAAAATAAAAAAATAGCTCAAAATAAAAAAAATAATACACTAATACAATACAAAAATTTTTAAAAACAAAAAAATTAAAAATAATACATAAAAATTAATATAAAAATATAAAAATTAATTTAAGGCAAAGACATCGACGACCTTGGAATATTACCAATTTAGCACTAATATAAAAGGCAAAACCTCTCAATACAATCTCCAGTTATTGGATGTGGACATAACCAAGGGGGGAATTTCTCCCCACAATCTTAAAGCTACCTACCTAGACACAGCCTCCTTTATCAATAAGTCACTGATTTCATTTGGAATTTGGCATTGCAAATTACTTTAGTACGAACCATTTCAAACAATTTGAATTTAAAAATAAAACACGAAGAACAATCACATGTTTAAATCACGATCATTTCTACCATTATCATATTTTTGATCTAAGAACAGATAATATAATTTGCTTCTGCCTATCGTTTCAATTCTTAATTAAGTCCTTTGACACTTTGTACTTACATGGCCAAAAAAAGGCAGTAGCAACCTTTTTTTTTTTCTTCTAATAATTTGACGCCATATGAAAATTAAGATATAATTGAAAAGAAGGCATTGATCAACAGTAACAAGGAACTGAAGCCGGTGATAATTATTTGCCCATCTGCTACAACGTCAACAGTATGTCCATCGTATCGTAGCTCACCAATTATATCTAGAGATGATCCCAACTTAAAAGAGTTACAACCGTGAGTTACAACCGTGTCAAGAAAGGATAACAGCTAATTCTAGTGTTTAATAACCTTAAACCCCTAATCCAACGAACAATTGTACATGTCAAGAATTTCCTATAACAAGGTCTCTTTCTCTCTCCCTCTTTTTGCTGTCCAAAAAGTCTACCCTCTTTTTGCTCAGGTCACCATAGTTTTTCAGTTGTTTAATAACTCATCTTTGAGAATTATGTGCGCAGGGTCCAAATTTTGGGGATATGCAAGGGAATCGCAAGGTACAAAGAAACAATTTGCAACAAGAAAATATCAGATAAGTTGAAAACTACTCTGTCCCCCTCTGAGTTGCATAAGCTACTTTCTGCATGATCATGCCCTCAGCTGAACGGACAGATCTCTGTGAACCAGTGATTGTAACTTTCCTGCCAAAAAAGATGCAAGACAGTAGAGTTAAAGTGCTCCTCACTTAAAAGTCAGTGCATATTGGTCTTGCACAGACTGATGAGCCAGGAATGTAAATTCATACCTATCAGTTGTTCCAGATATGAAATCACCTTTATCTGATATTTTTATCCTGGCTCCACTAACCTGCCAAATCAAAGTTCCCTTCATTGCATAAACATCACAATATCATAGCACCATAATTGTAATTCAATTTACTGGATCTCTTCTACACCTTTCAAGGCAAGATATAAACCAGACAAGTATTTTTACAATGAAAATAAAAGGATGGAGAGGATGAAGCCAATTAATCTTCTGATCCTAGGGAAGACGGATGAAAATGTCAGAATGGCATAATGCCTAGGTCAGGGGAATATGGAACAAGCACATTAGAATTTTCATATTATATAAAAATTTTGAGAGAAATAAAGTTACTAAATCTCATCAAACTTCTATACTATAGATGGCTCACATAAGATTGCACTGACGGGCATATCAATTTTAATAGAAGTTTTTTACCAAAAAAAAAAATCTAACATAATTCCATTTACACACCTGGCTGATTTCCAGGATGTTCCTCCCACCACGTCCAACAACTAGTCCAATATGCTCATCTGCAACACCAATTGTCACTGAGTTGGTACGATCCTCCTGAAACATTAAAGCACCTTCAATCAATTACCATCAATTAAATTTCTATTAAAAAAAACCAATAATTAAACAGCAAACTGCAGTAGGCTAAAGTTTTTCCAGAATAAATGAACCAAGTCAAAACAATAGTTGAAATGGAAGGAGTTGGACGAACCTTGTTATGTTGAAAATTCCCTCCAGTCCCATTTGGTGCATAGCCCATCGTGTTATATGCTGCTGTTGCAACGAAAAGTAAATACATATGCATGTGAAAAGCAGAGAAGTAAAGACCCACACCAAGAAATAGTTCAAGAATCTCAACAAGAAATAAATTTTAGAAGGGAAGTCCTAGATAGCATCAGTGAGCATGGTTCCTTCAGTGAACACAACAGCGTCAGAAATAATAGCAATGCTTCAAAAGTTCTTCCTTCTCTTTATTATACATTATTAGAAAAGCCCTGCACCCGAAGATAATAACTAAGCAACTAGACCTCAAACAAACTCATGACCGCACTTCGATCTACATATATATCTAGACATATATTGGCAGAAACAGAGGACTAATACTTCAAATAGAATTGTGATTGCAAACCTCCTGTGATACCATCTTCCTACTAATACAAACAGCTAATAACTTTTCCCTCTTTCCACCCCTGACCCGATTATATGATATAACATTATGAGTGAAGGAAAGACCAAGAATTTACAACTGGGAAAGAGAGCAGAAGTAATTATGATTTGAGG
>JAOXYD010000136.1:12520249-12531278 GCA_028565735.1 Pinacopodium congolense
ATATTTTAATTTATTTAACTTTATATTTTTATATTTAACTTATTATATTTGACATTTTTTAATTTCAAATTTCAAAAATTTAAATTTAGAAATAAAAATTTGACATTAATAAAATAATGATTATGGTTAATTAATTCGACAGTAAACCGTCGGTTAAACCGTAACCGACGGTTCTTAAACCGTAACTTAAACCGTGCACTTGCGTCAAGGTTAAGGTTTATAGATTTTCATAAACCGTAACCGGCGGTTTTGTAACTGTAACAGGCGGTTTATTAACCGTGGTCAGGCCTAAATGTACCATCATCTCTGACAGTAAACTCTGACTCTTGCCCTGCTTCAACTATAGCTTTCCACTTCATCAATTGTGAATCTTGTTTCTGTCTCTCTCTAACCTGATCTACTAAGATGGGGCAGACATGAAATGTGGCATGTATTGCCCCTGAATCCATCATACTCAATCTGACTCCTAAAAACCTCTTTTCCATTAGAAGTGGAAGGTAAACTGTCTTTATGTAGGCTAGCGAGCTCGAAGGTCTCCTACTTAAAGCATCAGCCACGACATTGGCTTTCCCCGGATGGTACTCCAAAGTACAATCATAATCTTTGATAAGTTCTAATCACCTTCTCTGCCTCATGTTCAACTCTTTCTGAGTAAACAAGTTCTATAAACTCTTGTGGCCTGTGAAGATCCTACATGGAACACCATATAAGTAATGCTTCCAAATCCTTAAGGCAAAGACCACTGCTGTTAAATCTAAATCATAAGTAGGATAATTTTGTTCATGTGTCTTCAACTGCCTCGAAGCATATTCTACCACTTTTGTCATTCTATATGAGAACACATCCTAAACCCTATTTTTAAGCAGTACTGTAAACTACAAAATCATCCGTCCCAATCAATAATGTAAGCGTAGGAGCTACTATCAGTCTTGTCTTCAACTCATCGAAGCTCCGTTAACAAGTATCTGACCACTCAAACTTTACCTCTTTCCTTTTCAACTTGGTCAGTGGTGTTGCTATTTTAGAAAATGCTTCTACAAATTTTCTGTAATAGCCTACCAATATAAGAAAACTCCTAACTTCTGTCACTGTCGTAGGAGGTCTCCAATTAGTGATAGCTTCAATCTTCAGAGGATCCATACGGAGTTCTTCAGCTGAAATGACATGACCTAAAAAGGCAAATGTGTCACTCGCCACGTCAGCATGGTCAACGCGGTCAACGCTGCCACGTCAGCACGGTCAACCGCCACGTCAGCAAAGTCAACCAGCCACATCATCACGTCAGCTGCCACGTCAGCGTCCAGTCAACCCTAAATAGTTTCAGGAGGTATTTGATAATTTTGTTAAAATTCAGAGGGGCCTTTGATATTTTTAAAAATACAGGAGAGTATTTGATAATTGTCAAAAATTGAGGAGGTAAAAAAATATTTACTCTAAAATTTAATATAAAAATACAATAATTACCACTCAGCCTTAAATTTCAAAATCCCTACACTCGTTTTACGCCGTCCATTCCCATCTTCTAACATCTAACTGTCTACGTCATCAATCCGTGCCACTTTAAATTAACCAATCAGCTGTCATCCCTATAATCTATATAAATAAATCAAAGCCTATTTCTCACGCTCAAGCCTAAGTCCCTTTAGTTGCAATTTAAACCTTTTGATTCTTTACCTCCTTGGAAAAAAAAGGAAAATCCCCTATGGCGCCAAAGGGGGAGAAGAAGCCAGCAGAGAAGAAGCCAGCGGCGGCGGAAAAAGTTCCTGCGGAGAAGAAACCACGAGCGGAGAAAAAGCTTCCTAAAGAAGGTAGCGCCGACAAGAAGAAGAAGAAGGCGAAGAAGAGCATAGAGACGTACAAGATATACATATTCAAGGTGTTGAAGCAGGTGCACCCTGACATTGGTATTTCCAGCAAAGCCATGGGGATCATGAACAGCTTCATCAACGACATCTTTGAGAAGCTTGCTCAGGAATCTTCTAGGCTTGCCAGGTATAACAAGAAACCCACCATCACCTCCCGGGAGATCCAGACCGCGGTCAGGCTTGTGCTGCCCGGAGAGCTTGCGAAGCACGCTGTCTCTGAGGGTACTAAGGCGGTTACTAAGTTTACGAGTTCCTAGAGCTAGAGTTCGTGATATTGTTCTTTACTTTTGGATTAATGAGGATGTAAGTGGGTAGGGTGGTGGACGGCGCGAACTTGTACCGGATTTGGATACTAATGTGTTTGTGTTTGGGAAAAGTGGATTTTATTGGTTCTAATTTGGTATTCCATGTTCTGCTCGCTGATTGATGGAGATGTATGGGTGCGTAGCAAATTAATAAGCTGTTACGCACATGCAACCTAGTTTTTACACATAAATATATATATATATATTTATGTATGGAATAAAATTAAATAGGTTGTAGGTCGCGGGCATTTATATTTGTAATTTATATAAAAATAATATATATGTTAAAATAATAATAATAATAAAATGTATAAATATACAGAAATAATTACAGTCAATCATAAATTGTTGATTGTGTAATTATTTTCGTATGTATATATATTAGTAGGTTATATCAAGTAATATAAGAAAATATTTTACATGCTTATGCAATCTTAACGGCACAGGTTGATATTTTATTTATTTATTTTTTTTTTTTACAGGAATAGGTGAATTTTGGATTTTTTTTCCTTATAATAATGATTAGGTCTGATACAACACCGGTGAACGCTGTATTTGATTAACCTGTTTGAAGGCACCGACTCCTAGAGTAGTAGCTTTAAGAAGAAAAAATGATGAGTAAATTATAGCATGATGGGATGGGAAATGTGCTTTCAGTTTCAAGATTGTGCTATACTAAAATAGCAAGAAATTGTCTGTATTTCCGATAGAATAGATGCGAAGAAAGGGGTTTGCAGTTTTTTTCCTGACATAACCCAACATTTCTAACATGCGCTCCGAGACCGGCCCACCGCTTGCCTTAGAAATTAATCCCTTTCACAACTTAACGTGCGCAGCACAGTAAGCAGAGGCCTTATCCTCCTTACGAGCAAGCCGTCCACAGTGCTGCTTAGAATTCTTTTCTCTGGACTTAAAATTATTGAACTAAAATGGTATTCAACTGCTCTGTTTCTACTTCTACTTCTAATGCTACTTCAATTATTACTATAGGAGATCCTCAATCTACCCCTTTCAATCCATTGTTTCTGGTCTCTCAACTTCCGTATCAATCTCCAACTCCGAAGCCTTCGCTTCGAGCTTCTGCGACTTCACCTCCCAAAGCGAGATTCGTTGCACGGCGCCGGGAGACCGTTTCCGTCAGGCAACTCCAGCGCCCTCTAAGTAATGTTAGCAGCACAAAGTTGCTTTCTTTTTTCCTCCTGAAAACGATTTTTTAAAACTTATTGCTGGGGGATTTTGGTGTTTTGGGATGTTTTTGCAGTTGAGTACATGAGCTTGCCAGCGAGTCAGTACTCTGTGTTAGACGCGGAAAGGATAGAAAGAATGGACGACAACACATTTAGGTGTTATGTTTACAGGTTCAAGTTCTTTGCTTTTGAGGTTTGCCCTGTTTTGCTTGTTAAAGTTGAAGAACAGCCCGATGGTTGTTGCATTAAGCTCTTGTCTTGCAAGGTAATTTCCGTCTAGGCAAACTTACCTTTAAGATTATCTACTTGATTCGTTGACCTTTGGCATCTGGCAGCTTGAGGGTTCGCCTATTGTGTCGGCACAGAATGACAAATTCGATGGTAAGATCTTTATCACGTTCTATAAAAAAAAAAAGATGGATATCGGTGTTTTTTTTATGAGACGTAGCATTACCCAGGTCAGATTGTTTGGTTTCTGTAGTCCCTATAGTAGGATATCAATTTATGTAATTGTATATAGGAGTTTGTCACTTCAAATGCTTTGTTTTAATGTTGATTTCACTTGGTTTCTGTTGTCCGTATAGTGGGATATTAATGTATGTAATTGTATATACGAGTTTATGTTTACAAATGCTTTGTTTTAACGTTGATTTCACTTGCTCACGACACACGCCATAGTACCTAAGCTTCACTTCGGTCTTGTGGAAACAAAAATGCTAGAGTTGTGTATGAGATCAATTATATAGAACTGCTTATTTGTTATGAAAAAGGATGAATTAGGTACTTTTTCTCATGAAGGATGTGAGCTATTGAATTTGCTTTTAGTATGCCTGATACTTTGGGTAGTGCTTTGACACAAAATTTGTATGGAAATGCAGCTTCTATGGTAAATCGAATATCTTGCAGTGGCGATCGAGTGAACTCATCAGTTCAACAACTTACCTCAGATGCAGTCATTGAAGTACTTGCTGGTTCTGTTGATCAGTCATTTAACCAACATTCATCACATAATTATTGTTTAAAATGAACCCACGTCTGCATTGACTTCCATTTTTCTATATGAAACCAGGTTAGCATTGAGGTTCCTTTTGCCTTTCGGCCCATTCCAGTTGAAGCAATAGAATCAACTGGGACTAGAATACTTGAACAAATACTTGGCCTTATGCTTCCCCGCTTTATGGCCCAGGTTAGTCGAGATTTTTGTGTTCGAAGAAATCAAAATATGCAAGTTCTGTTTTTGTGTCCACAATGGACTGTATCTTGTCCACTTCACATGTAATTATATTTTAGATATATGTTTGTAGTGTTCTATTCTTCCTGGTGGCAAGTAGGTCCTAAATCTACTTATGCTTTTA
Source organism: Pinacopodium congolense (assembly GCA_028565735.1). NCBI lineage: Eukaryota > Viridiplantae > Streptophyta > Magnoliopsida > Malpighiales > Erythroxylaceae > Pinacopodium > Pinacopodium congolense. The sequence continues at coordinate 12,524,962 of JAOXYD010000136.1, forward strand.
GAATCAAACACTTTATGTGTTTTTTCTCGTATGGATATGCTATTCTCTGTTGAATATTGCTTTCTGTATGTTCAGGAGCAGCTCTAAGATTTAAGTGCTTGATTCCTTGTTCACTAAAGTCCTGCATTCTAGCCATTTCTGGCTGTTGCATTGCCAAATCCTTCTACGGAGGTGTAATCTTAACTTAAAAAATGTTTATAAGAGTTCTATCTACAATTGAATGTAAGCATAGAAAACATCTTCATACTAATTTGGGCCAAACAAAGGTGGAAGTTGAGAGGGGGATGTACTTGGTATGAATCACCAAAGAGCATGGTGATGGGACTCAATCTCATTATATGCCAGGGATGGGCCTTCAATTCACTGCTTGAAGGTTCTCTTGTTGCCACAACTAGTGAAAAGCACTCTTCATACGGCTAGTGTAAACATAATGTTTGTACTTATACTTTTTTATGACATTAGGATACACAAATATGAGTGATCCTTATTTCAGACACCTTAAATTTCAGGATTCGTCAATTGTTGCAGAAGAATGATAAGCATGGAAGTTAACAACAAAATAGAAACTAGAACAATGTTGTTGGAAGAGATGAAATGTTCATAGCATTATACCATGTTCCTTTTTAAATAGAATGTATATGTAGCCAGAGATCACTGAACACCAAGTTATGTTTGTTGTAAGTAGCCATTGTGACAATGATTCGAGCATCCAATAAAAAAAAGTCTATCTCTAATTTCTTCCTCTTCGTTCTTTATCTCTCTTTTCCAACAAGAATTGTGGACAATTCCTCTTGAACTTGTTTTGAATTTTTGAATACAACATTTAGTATTAGAGACCAATGGGCTTCTAGCTCATTGGGAGAGGATGTTTAAAACCTCCTCCTCTACCAGAGTTCAAATCTTGGTAGAGTCAAAAATTGATTAATTTCTTCAAAAAAAATTTAGTATTAGAGCTTTTGAGGACGTGTAGAATCGCAATGGAAAAAGTAATAGGTGATATGAGTTGCAAAAGTTGAAGGAAAGTGTCTAAGGTCTCATTGAATCATAGTGACAATTTGTTGATGGATAATCAAAACCCAGCAAAGAGGCATGAGCGTTAGTTAATTGAGCCAAAGATGATGTTCAACCAGTTCATGCTGAATTCAGGTACTATAACTAAAGCTTCTTCTAAGAATGATAGTTATGTGATATTGAGTTCAATGAGGTAAAGGTGATGTTCATCCAATTCATGCAGAATTCAGGTACTATAGGTAAAGCTTCTTCTAAGAATGATAGTTATGTGATATGTAAAAGGTTTAGTAAGATAGATTTCCACTTGAAGGCATAAATTTCAAGGGATAGGTGTATAAATGTGAGAAATTTTTTACATTCTGTTGGATTTGAAGGTAGGTATCGTTACTATGCATCTTGATTGAAATAGGAAGGACCAAGCAACATTATTTTTCTAAGTTTGATTAATATTCAAATAGGTTATCATTGCCAATGTGTAATAGCTCAAATCACCCGTCTACAAATATTGTCTGTTTTAATTTGTCTATTGGGCCAAGAACCTCACAGTTTTACTCTTAGGGCTTCCCTTAAAATGCGTCTGTGAGGGAGAGGTATCTATGTCCTTATAAGGAGTACTTCGTTCCGCCTCTCCAACCGATTTGGGATTTCAAAATTCACCTCCTTTAGGGTCTAACATCCTTAGTGGTACAACGGCTCGGGTATTGGCTCTGATATCATTTGTAATATTCTAAACCAATCGCTCACAAATATTGTTCGCTTTGTCTTACTCATTGGGCCAAGAGCCTCACTGTTTTAGTTTTAAGGCCTCTTCTAAAACGCGTCTGTGGGGAGAAGTGTCCATACCCTTAGAAGGAATACTTCGTTCCCTCTCCAATCAATGTGAGATCTCACAATCCACCCTCTTTAGGGCCCAGCGTTTTCGCTGACACTATGGTCTAGGCACTAGTTTTAATATCATTTATAATAGTTCAGACCACCCGCTCATAGATATTGTCCGCTTTGACTTGTCCATCGGGCTAAGGGTCTTACGATTTTACTCTTAAGGCCTCCCCTAAAACATGTCTGTGAGGAAGAAGTGTCCATACCCTTATAAGGCATGCTTTGTTCCTCTCTCCAATCAATGCGAGATCTCACAATTCGCCCTCTTTATATCCCAATGTCCTCGTTAGCACAACGGTCCGAATATTGGCTTTAATATCATTTGTAACAAACCAGACAACCTACTCACAGATATTGTTCGCTTTGGCTTACTTATCGGGCCAAAGGCTTCATGATTTTACTCTTAGTACCTCCCCTAAAACGTATCTATGAGGAAGAGATGTCCATACCCTTATAAGGCGTACTTCCTTAGGGCCCAGTGTCTTAGCTATCACAACGGCTCGGATACTGACTTCGATACCATTTGTAATAGCCCAAACTACATGTCCATAAATATTGTCCGCTTTGGCTTGCTCATCGGATCAAGGGCTACACGATTTTCCTCTTAGGGCCTCCCCTACAACTCGTTTGTTAGGGAGAGGTGTCTATACCTTTATAAAGAGTACTTCGTTCCCTTCTCTAACCGATGCGGGATCTCACAATCTACCTCCCTTAGGGCCTAGCATCCTTGCTGGCATAACGGCCCGAATACTGACTATGGTACCATTTGTAATAGTCCAGATCAATCGCTCATAGATATTGTCTACTTTGTCTTATCCATCAGGCTAAGGGCTTCATGATTTTGCTCTAAGGCCCTCACTTAAAACGTGTCCGTGAGATAGATCAATTTTTTATCAAGAAAAATTTGGATGATTAAAGCCTTAGAATCAACTATACAAGTTTAGAAAATTAGTTAGCCGATGTATAGAATCAACTATGATATTCTTATATACAATGCATCCTTCCAATAACATCTAGAACATCTCAAAAATGCTCTAAAGGTATTCGAGGAGAATCAGTTATTGGTGAAGTGGAGTAAATGCATTTCTGAAGCAATACAAGTGGATTATTTGGGTATTCCATTTCAGAGCAAGGAGTGGTAACTAATGCTAAGGAGGTAGAAACAGTATTAAACTGGCCAGCACCTAAATCACTAAGAGGATTGAGAGGTTCCATGGTCTTATTGGAAGATTAATAATTGAATCGTTAATAATTGAAACAAATGTCAGTGACATTTTTTAGTAAGGCTCTAGCACCTAACCATTTGGAGTTGTCCGATAATGAAAGAGAAGTTTTAGTTATTATCAAGGCAATTGAAAACTAGCATCATTATTTGAATCATAGGAAAATTTTCATCAAAATTAATCATAAGAGTTTAAAATACTTATTAGAGTAGAGAGCGATAATACTCTTCCAAAAAACTAGGTTACCTAAGTTGTTATTGAAATGATTTTGAGGTGTTATACAAGAGTGGTAAGGAGAATATAGCAATTGACTCTTTGCAAAGGATTTCTAATGCTGAGATACTAAAATTTTTGCTAAGTGCATACTATATTACTGGATGAAATAAAGGAGAGTTAGGCCCAGGATCCTTCTTTATAAGATTTCATTGAAAAACTATAAAAAGGGAATGGTGCATTCGGTTACTTATGAATGAGAGGATGAATTCTTTAGGTGGAAAGAGAGATTTCCATCTAAAGAATTCATTGAGAAACAAACTTCGTTTCCATGGACCATGATGGAGCTCAGGGAGGTCATTCGAGAATGTGTGTGTGTGTGTGTGTGTGTGTGTGTGTGTGTGTTAGAAGAGATTATCCAAGAATGTTAGGATTTGTATTAAGCAATGCTTGATATGTCAAGGAACAAATATAATTCCATAGCATATTATGTGTGTGTGTGTGTGTGTGTTAGAAGGGATTATCTAAGAATGTTAAGAATTGTATTAAGCAATGCTTGATATGTTGAAGGAACAAATATAATTCCACAACATATTATGTGTGTGTGTGTGTTTGAAGGGATTATCTAAGAATGTTAAGAATTGTATTAAGAAATGCTTGATATGTCGAAGGAACAAATATAATTCCACAACAAATTTTGGGTCGTTATGACCATTGTCGGTCCTTGAAATATGTTTGGACAGAGAAAAACATGTGCCTTATTGAAGGATTGCTTATATATGAAAGGAAGTTAATATTGGTGGTTGCGGATAGGTTCAATAAATATTCACATTTTATTACACTCAAATATCCTTACTCAACACCAAAAATAGCGCAAATGTTCATTAATAGCATCTTCAGGTTCCATGAGATACCAGATGCAATTGTGATTGACGAGGATCCATTTTGTTTTTTACTATATTCCGGTAGGGGACATTCAAGCTTCAGGAGACGAGTTTAAAATTTACACAACCTACCTTTCCTCAATCTAATAGGTGAAGAGAGGTTGTGAATAAGATATTACATACCTATTTGAGGTGCTCACGTGGTGATTGGACTAATAAGTGGACAAATTGGATTCCCTTATATATGGAGGTAGAAGACTACTTGCCACATCGTTATAAATTCAACACCTTCTAAAATCTCGATCGGGGATTCGGTATTTGTGAAACAAACCGATGAACATCTCTCTCTCTCTGTGTTAGCGTAAGATAGGTCATAAGCTGTCACCCTTGTGGTATGAAATCATTAAAAGAGTGGTAAAGGTTGCTTATGAGCTCCGACTTCCAGGAGGATTTCATTTCAGCCAATTTCCCATGTCTCTCAACTCAAAGAGACACATATCTAACCAAAACTCTGGATCATTTGAGTTACCTACATCTTTCAGCACAACACATTATTTCCTAATGGAAAATCTAGGCGGAAGAATGGTTAGGCGCCACAACAAACCAGAAATTCAATTTTTTGATCCACTGATGGATTTGAAGTAATTAGGCATGAGAACTCTTTTGACTTACAAAGGAGATTTCCGAATGCAAATCTTATAAACATGGTTTTGGAAAGAGAGGAATGAGAAGTTGAAAAGCTAATGGTCACAAGTCATCTGCCACCGACTTTTGTTTGTTATAAATGGTCGATGTCACAACTACCTGACCATCCAATGTCAGAAAATAATTTTAGTCTCTCTCTAATTTTTTTTCGCTCTCTGTTTTGTTTGTTTCTTTTTTCAATGGAAATATGGAGAGGAATCTTGTTGAACTTGTCTTGAATTTTTTAACACAACATCAATTGTAATTGATATATACGTGAATTATCTTCCTCTGCAGCTTATAAAGGATTATCAAGCTTGGGCTTCTGGTGATGCATCAAGGCAACCTCTTGGAACTGGTCAAATTTAAGATTTTAGGTACATAAGTTGTTCCCGCTGTATTTTACTCAAATCTTCTTCAAACTTAGAATATCGTAGTGAGTAATCAATACCAGGAAAAGTGTTGTTTTGATTTTGCATAACTTGTTTTCAAGAATTGCATGTACATCAAGTAAATGCCATCATAGTTATAAAGAAGGATTTACACCCATTTTATCTTATTGTGTTGTGAGCACTCCTATGACTGGGTTTTATTGGCGATAAGTTGTATTTGACCATTTCTAATTATCTGTTTGAAAATAATTTCATGATATTTTTCTTTTTCTTCTTACACCATCGTGTTGTTTTATTACAAATCCATAGATACTTATCTTTATACAAGTGATAGCACCTTCAGATGTGAATTCTTGCACATACATGCAAATTTGGTATTACTATCTCATCAGATTAGTTAGAATTTAGGTGTAGCTATGCGATTTCAATCCCCATTTATTGAAGAATAGGGTGCATGTAGGTTTATTGAGTGAGAATCAACATCTATGTTTGCCTCGAGCAATATTCAAAGTAACTGAGGTTTTAAAAACTACACTGAACTGATTGGCTTAATTGGGTTAACCAAAAATTAGTCAATTAATCGATTCAATTTTATATAAAAATTTATGGTTAATAGTCATTGAGGTTATTAACCTTTATACATTTTTTCAGTTAAGTGATTAAACTTTTAAAATTTTCAATTGAGTGATTAACGTTTGAAAAGTTAATCAGTTAAGTGAAAAAGGTTGACACCATTAGTCGACTTAACCCAACCCGAACTGATCTGACCCGATAACCCGGTCGATCTCGATCCATTCCACCTTTTTACCTCTTCTGGTTAATTTTTTAAACGTTAATTATTCATCTGAAAAATTTTCAAAGTTTAGTCACTTAATTGAAAAAATATGAAAAGGTTAAATTAATAATTTATTTTAAAATTTTTAATAGAGATTCATCTCATAAAAGAATATTTTAACATAATATTTATAAATACAATTAAAGTATTTAATTATTATTAGGTAAAAATAATATTAATAAATTTAAAAATATAT
>JAOXYD010000136.1:12535178-12545695 GCA_028565735.1 Pinacopodium congolense
TTTTTTTAGCATGGACTAGAGATTATCTTAAGAAGTTAAAACAACTTCTAATGTAATTCAAGATAAAGTTTTATACATTTCAAGATTTACAGGAAACAAGTGAAGCATATATGAGATCATTCTACATTACTCTAGCTCCCCATTCTGCTTATTGCTTCGTGGTTGGAATCCTAGCCTAAATGACTTTTTAATTTATACAGGGAACAAGATGTTATTACTTCGAACCAGTCCCTGAGAATTCTTTCAAATTTAGCTACAGTTGGCACAATACAATCTTGTGAGCTATTTGATGAGATACTTTGTGAAGTTCTCGATTTCAGTGCCATTACAATTGGCTTAAAATCCCCAGCGTTCAATGACTTGGTGGCAAAGGTATATATCAATTCTTAATTCCATTATAAACATAAGTTTGCTTGACAATCATTTTATGCCAAATCTATAAATTTCTTCTTTTTGCATGAAAACAGCTTAAGGCTTGTCAATTATCTTTGTTATGTGTTTTGACTAAATATTGGCTGCACACATGATTACAGCCTATTTTCCTGCAATTTTCGCATTATTATTTCCAGAAATATACTTAAACTTGGAGCCATGCAAGTAAATCTTATAGTTCCATGCCACTAGCCCCTCCAATATTGGCTGCACACATCATTACAGCCTATTGTCCTGCAATTTTTGCATGATTATTTCCAGAAATATACTTGGAGCCATGCAAGTAAATCTTATAGTTCCATGCCACTAGTCCCCTTCCCATAGACTCAGGTTCAAGTCACTTCACAAAACAAAACAAAAAAAACTCCAGCTTTTCTTGCCTTCCAACATAAATCTTGTTATTATCAAGATATCATGCAAAACAATTTTCTGAAATCTCTTTCATATTTAAAAGATGAGCACCTTTAATGATCATTGTTGCACCTGTTGTCACCTTTGATATATTGCATGATTCCTGATGGGTTACAGGAGTTTAGTTTCTTTGTCGTGCAGAGTCTCTTTGTAATGAAATTGTCACTGGACTACAGTGGAACCGAAATTGCACCTTCATATTTCATTCACTGCGTTGGTCTGACTGAAATTTTCATAGGTAATGACCTTATATGTTGTTGATTTATGATAACAACACGTGCACAAGTTTTCTTTTCTCTTTTTTTCTGGAAGAAAATTTATATTTTTCCCTGTTTCTCATAATTAAAAAAAATTGCAGGTTGTTACTTACAAGCAAATGCTTCTGGCAAAATTCTGTATGAGTCTGGTGCTTGCATTACAGTCATTTTAACAAAGGTCTCCCATGCAGTCCATAGTCCTGCAATGAATGAAACAATCAAGAAAATCTTAGATCATGCCTTTGTTTGGAAAAAGCTGGCTTAAGTCTTATCTCATGCCTAATAGCTATTTCGAATTCTTCATGTAGCATTTTCTATCTTTAATCCCATCATTAATATCATAAGATAATTATACAAATCAAATATAAATATTACTATTATTTATTTACGTTGCAAACAGTAGCAAGTAGTCTCAAAAATCTGTTTATACAACGCAAAATATAATACATAAGAGGAGATATACACAAAAAGTCAAAAACCAAACAACTATACACATCTTATACTGCTGGTCCCACCTAACCTCAACGATCTCAATCCCGAACACTGGGATTATCTCCATTCACTCTGTTACCTGAAAAATGTAATGGCAAGAGATGAGTTACCAACTCAGTAAGGGTCATCTAACTGTACCCTTATATATACATATTTCAATATACAAGAAATAGATAAGTGATCAAATAAACACTATACAAAACATCCATAAGTTAATCACATCATGGCCGAAATATTTAATACACATCCAAAATATTATGATTATGCTCAATTATTTTATTATTACCCTTTATTATCTCATTCTGTGCCTTGCGAAACCTAGTAGACCTATATTCAATGGTCTACCGGCTCGTCTCATCATATCCCATCACTGTGTGGAAATAAAATCACAAATACATATATCTCGGCATAGGGTACCTCTTTAGCTTAATCACAACTAGTACCCCGGTACCTAGCCATTGATATAGGCTATCCTCGGGACTCGGGATGACCCCGGTACCACTTCGGTACCTAGTTATCAGCACAGGACATCTCCAGGAGGACCCAGAATGTCCCAGTACTTGCTCTACGAATAGGTACCTAGCCACATCTCACTCAAAATACAACAACGCATCAATACCAAAAACCATCGAATATAGCCTGTCCTAGGCAAGCTACTAATCCACTATAGTTCTTTAACTCAATCTGTCATAATTTAGTCTCATTATGTTTTATAAAGACAAATCATCAAATCTGAAGTATCATACACCACTGAAGGATATCCATCACATTTTTCGCATAATTAAATAATACATGCCATATCACTTAAAACCATATACTAATGTCATCTTTAACAATTTCTCAAACACTATCATAAAACATATCATTTTACATGCAACATATAATATAAGGGTATAGTTTTAGGTTAACCTTACCTGGTTTTCCAAATTACTAATTTTATCCAACTCAATCTACTATCCTAATCTGTCTCCCAGAGTTATAAAATTATAAAACAATTTCTATTAAACTAACCAAAGTGGGACCTAATTTCATAACCAAAGTAAAGAAGCTTTCATGCAAATAGGAATTAAAATCATCACCTGGATTGCAAGAAATTGGGAACTAAGTAAAACTATTGGAGCTTTAAACTAGTATAAATGTTGAATCCATTCCCTAGCCTTATATATACATGGATACCTATAAACACAAGACACCTACCTCTTCACGTGTCCTTCCTTCCATAACCCTTGGCCACCATTTGATTATACCAAGCCAAGTAGCCTTAAAGCATGTCATTGAAAGCCAAGTGGAGAAGAGCTTCCTCTTGTTCAGCCATGGGTCCTAATCCTAAGGTATAAACGTTACACTTCATACATGCTTCACGCTGCATGTGAAGCTTGCAAGGTTATATGTCCACTGATTGATGCAGTGCATACTTGTTTCATAAACGAAAAATATCTGGCATTTCTTTTAAATGCCTTCCGAGACCTTGCTTTACTTCAACTTGACATTCAGGATCATTAAAAGGGTTCATTGCATGACTCGAATTTAGTAAAAATTACAAATGCAGTGACGAGGGATTTCCTAAGATCAAAAGGTGTGCAGATGGCTATTTACTATGGTCTTCATCAAACATGCGGAATGTACAAAGACTGTCCTCACTGCTTGTATTCAGGTGGATACTCTTTTGTTATATGGTCTTTGATGAAATTGTTTCTACTATTGAATATGTTCAAGAAACTATATCATCTAAGCTCTATTTTCTGTTATGGATCATCTTGTTGATTCTGATTGCAGAAATTTTGCAAAAATTATGAACTGTTATTTTCATTTATCAGAATTGTTACTATTTAAAGCTATACAAGAGAGCTAAGTATGGTAAGTATCTTAAAATTAAGAACCTAATTTACACCCTAATTGACAGCTGTTTAGACACCTATTTTGGGCATAATTTACTAGCAAGCAATAAACTAATTTACAGCCTAATAACAAAAGAGAAAATCTTGCAACACTCCCCCTCAAGCTGACTTAAAAATGTCTTTTATAGTTAGCTTGTTAACAAGAAATTCAAATATAACCTTATGAAGTTCTTTGGTGAGAATGTCAGTTAACTGGTTCGTGGTTGGAACATAGGATAGGCAGATTAACCCACTCTCGATCTTTTCTGTAATGAAATGCTTGTCTACTTCAATGTGCTTCGTTCTGTCATGTTACACTGGGTTGTGAGCAATTGAGATTATAGCCTTGTTGTCAGAGTAAACTCTTATAGGACATGATACTGGAATCTTCAAATCTTCAAACATTCTCTTCAACCATATTGCCTCAATTATCCTGTAAGCAAGAGACCTAAATTCGGCCTTAGTACTACTGCGAGCCACAACACTCTGCTTCTTGCCTTCTTCATGTAACAAGATTACCTCCAACAAAAGTGTAATAGTCAGAAGTAAACCATCTGTCAATAGTACACCCCACCTAGTCTACATCTATGTAGACTTCTATCTATAAGTTGATATTTTTTCGAAACATAAAGCCCTTTCCAAGTGTTCCTTTAAGGTACCTTAGTATTATATAGGCTACATCAAAATGTTCTCACCCTGGTGAGTGCATATACTGGCTTATCATGCTTATTGCAAAGGCGATATTAAGACGAGTGTGTCACAGATAGATTAATTTACACACAAACCTTTAGAATTCTCCTTGTCAATCACATCTTCAGCTTTGGTAGGGTCAAGCTTCAGGTTGGCATCCAGTGGAGTATCAGCAACTTTACAACCTAGTAATCCTATCTCACTAAAGAGATTAAGAATATAATTCCTCTTATTTACAAAAATACTCCTCTTCAACCTAGAAATTTTCGTACCTAGAAAATACTTTAACAATCCCAGATCTTTTAGTTCAAAGTCTTATGCCAACTTCTTCTTCAAATATACTATTTCTTTAAGATCATCACCTATTAAGATTATATCATCTACGTAGACAATTAAGATTGAGATCTTACCTTTCCCTATTCACTTAAGAAACATTGTGTGATCAGTGTGGCTTTGATGATAACCATGACTTTTCATAACCTTTCCAAAGAGCTCAAACCAAGCTCTCGAAGATTGTTTAAGACCATACAAGAATTTCTTGAGTTTACATACCTTATCTTTTCCTATTCTCTCCTCAAATCTAGGAGGTAGAGCCATGAACACTTCTTACTTTAAATCCCATATAGAAACACATTCTTGACGTCTAACTGGTGTAATGGCCAGTCATAATTAACAGCTAATGATAATAATACTCGTATGGAGTTTATTTTTGCAATATGAGCGAAGTTTTCCTGATAATCAATTATATATGTTTGGGTGAAACCTTTAGCTACTAATCTCACCTTGTATTTTTTAACACTTCCATCTGCCTTAAATTTTACTGTGACTACCCATTTGCAACCAACTATCTTTTGACCCCTGGCTAAGTCAACAACTTCCTAGGTCTCACTTCTCCTTAGAGCATTTATCTCCTCCATGACTGCTAACTTCCAATTAGGTTCACCTAGTACTTCTTGTATGTTTCTCATAACAAAAAAGTTAGATATTTTTTATATAAAGGCATTATGTATCTTTGATAGGTTTCCATAGGTCAGGTAACGGGATATGAGATGAGAAGAGCATTAACGCTTTGGTTTTTTTATAGCTATAGGAATATCCAAGTCACTAGGTTCATTATTATGTACATAATGAGGAATGGAATCAATATTGAAATCATCAAGGGGGCACAATAAATTGGTAGGAAGGTTAAGATTAATACTTGAGGCAATCTCAGGTTCTGTCATCGAATTAAATAATTTCACTTGCTCTAAGGGAATCATGGTCATCTTATCTCTTTGATGACCTTTCCTCCTTGAATAAGTGAGAAGTTTTTTACGTTTAGTATGAACTTTCGGTAGTATTTCTCCCTCTGCAAAAGACTCAAGTACGTTTGGCAAAGTAGACTTAAGATTTTCCTTATCATTGATACTTCCTAATTTATTTAAGAGTTCATTACTAGTTGTGGAATCAGTAACAGTTCTATTACTTATAAAATAGATAGTATCAATAGATTTGGGTAAAGTAAGAGTATCCCAAAAATTTTGTTCGTCTTTTTCATTCTCCCCTTGAAGTGAAATTTTTTAAAAGAAAAGTTGATTCTCAAGGAATGTAACATCTATATAAATAAGAACCTTTCTTTTTTAAGGGTTAAAACACTTATAACCTTTTTTATTTGGGGCATAGCCAATGAAAACACTTTTTTCTACCCTAAGATCAAGTTTTGATCTCCCTTCATTAATGTGGACATATACTATATAGCCAAATATTTTAAGCAGAAGGTTGGAGGGAATACATGTCGCGGGGAAAAATTGTTTAAGGTAATCAATAAGTGTTATATAGTTTAAAACACGTATAGGCGTCCTATTAATAAGATATGATGCAGTTAAAACTGCTTCTCCCCATAAGAACTTAGGTACATTCATAGAAAATATGATTTCACGAGCAACTTCCAAAAGATGCTTATTTTTTTCATTCAGCAATGCCATTTTTCTATAGTGTATCAACACAAGAAGTTTGATGGTGAATTCCCTTTTTAGTGAAAAAATTATGAAGAACATCTTTGAAATATTTTATTTCGTTGTCATAATGGAGAATTCCAATTTTGATTTCAAAAAAGTTTTCAACCATAGAGTAAAACGTTTTAAATACCTTTTCAACCTCTAATTTTTCTAACATTAGATAAATCCAACATAAACTAGTATAATAGTCAATAAAAGTTACAAACCATTTTTTATGCGAAATCGAATTAATCCTTGACGGATCCCAAATATCACTATGAATTAAGTAAAAAGGCCTTGAGGATTGATACCCTTTAGGAGGATAAAAAGTTCTATGACTCTTATATAAAATGCAATTTTCACAATAAAACTTAGAACAATCCAAACCCTTAAATAAGGTAGGAAATAGTTTTTTAAGATAAGGAAAACTAGGATGGCAAAGTCTGTAATGTCAAAGCATAATCTTATTTTTAACAGAGGAAGAACTCGCAGTACTTAAACCACAAGCTTCTTTATTCTTGGATTCTTGATCTTCAAAGAAATAGAAGCCATTGATTAGCTTAGCACTACCAATTGTCTTCCCTGAATTTAGTTCCTGAAAGAAACAATAGGAATTAAAGAAAGTAACACGACAATTAGAATCTCTGGATAATTTGTTGACTGATAGCAGATTATAGGTTAATTTAGGAACATGTAAGACATTTCGTAAGGAAACATTTTGTGAAAGATTAACCGCACCTTTTTCAGCTATCGGTGAATAGAATCTATCTGCTATACAAATTTTTTCATGGACAGAACAAGGGTAATAAGAATGAAACAAACTAGATAAGCTAGTCATATGATTAGAAGCTACCAAATCTATAATCCTAGGAGTGGAATGATTAAATGAATGACATGATTAAAATCACTACCTGTTTATGCCACAAAAGCATTAGGAGCACTAGATGAACCCAAACTAGACTTTAACAGTTTTAGGAGTTGATCAATCTGCTCCTTGTTGATGGGGGTTGAACTAGCCTCATATGCAGTGGGGTTTTTCTTAAATTTTCCTTCATGCGAGCCCTTCCAACTTTCTGGTTTTCCATGTATTTTCTAGCATGTCTCACACGTATGGCGTGACTTGTTACAGTAGTTACACCAGATATGGTCTTTGTTGCCTAATTTCCTTCCTATACCTCGACCAGAACCCAAACCAGCAGTTATGGCTGAGTTTTCAATAGGATTCCCGAGCCTCTTTTTTCTCAGCATAACTATACGACGACTCTCTTCATGGAGAACTTCAGAAAAAACTTCTCCAAGTGATGAAAGTGGCTACCTACTAATAATCATGCCTCTAATCTCATCAAACTCAACATTAAGGCCAATAAAAAATTTAAAAATACATTTATCTTCTAAAGTTTTCTTATAGTAATTACAATCATCAGAACACTTCCACTCATAGTAATTAAAAAGGTCTAGGTCTTGTCAAAGAAGCTTCAAAGAATTAAAATACTTAGTGACGTTATCCTTACCTTGGTGAATTTCTTCAAGTTTCAGAGTCAACTTATACACTTGAGATTGATTTCCCAAGTCCAAGTACATTTGGTTGATGTTGTTCCAAAGCTCCTTCATTGTGTGGTAGCATATAGTTAGAACTGATGTCTTCCTCCATCGACTTCACTAACTAAGTCATTACCATTAAGTTATCTACATTCCAAGTTGAGTAAGCAACATCAATGGTTGCAGACTCCTTCTTTTCTCTTGTTAAATAGCTAATTTTTCCTTTTCCTTGGATGCACATGCGCACGGACTGAGACTAGCACAAGAATTTCTCTCTATTTAGCTTTATAGTCGTGATTTGAATGGAATGAGACTCTGAAGAAGGGTTGTACCAGTAGAAGTAGGTAGACTTGTAGGAATATTCTTAATAGCATTCATAGTTTTGGAGATGTCTGACATGATTTGGTGAGGTAAATTTACCAGGAAAGGTATTTCTGTTTTGAGTGGAGACAGTTGAGGACTAAACAGTTTGGCTCTAATATCATGCAGAAATTGTGAACTATTAATTTCATTGATCAGAATTGTTACTATTTAAAACTATACAAGAGAGCTAAATATGGTAAGTATCATAAAATTAAGAACCTGATTTATACTCTAAGTGACAGTTGTTTAAACACCTATTTTGGGAATAATTTATAAGAAAATAATAAACTAATTTTCAGCCTAATAATGAAGGAGAAAATATTTGCTCTTATGCACACTTTCATTGAAATGTTCCAGCTATTGTCACGATGCTACCTGTATAGAACAATTATTCCCGGTGTCCTATGTGGTTTGCCCAGGTCTCTTCTAGTTACAAGTGTTATCAGTGGTGGAGGGAATGGAACTATTCTACCAGATTTATTCTCCATACTATCTATGTGTAAAGTTCCTCAAGTAGGTGAAATCATTAACATGAAAAGAAAACTATCTAATCCCTTTGAATTGGTTTGCCATTCATGCATTATCCTTGCAATTATTACTCAACTTTTGAAGTCCTTAGGAAGAAATTTTGCTTTGTTTATGTTAACAACCTTTCTAAAGAAGCATATGTCCAGACTTTCCATCATTGCTCTTCACTTTTGTCCTAATGGCAGAGTGAAAACTTCTCTGGAACCTTATTGTGCATAAGCCATGCTGGCTCTCGCATCTATTATGTTGCTTGAAAGTGGAACTATTGTGGAGTCTTCTGTCTCAAAAATTGCAATTAATTTGATTCCTCAAATTTCCACTCTATGTGAACACCTCAGGGTTTCAGTAGGTGATGAAAATGAAGTAGAAGCTGGTAATGGATATGGTGTTCTCTCTTATTGGCATAGCCTCAGGGATGGATGTATTGGCTTGTTAGAATCTATACTAAAACAAGGAGGATCATTAGTTATACAACAGTTTTATGCAAGTGATACTCCTATTCTTCTTGTCAGTTTATTAGCCAATAACCATTCGAAAGCATTCTTTCGATTAGTTGATAACTCTAAAAATCAGGTGAGATTATCTCCTATTGGAGTTGTGTGGACAGTATCTTCAATCTGTCATTGCCTTACTAGTGGAGCTGAGGTCTTTCATCAGATTTTACTAAAAACTGAAATCATAAAGCTTATCACATATTTGACATCTGTGTTGACAAATCGGGAGACGATCTAATCGCGCAGCGGAAGCAAAAACAATACAAAACAATTTTCATGTTCTTCAATTTCTCGTAAAGCCAAAATCTCGATATTCTATAACAAGATTAAATCATAAATATAATAAAGCATGGATATAAATTCATACCTTATTTCTGAAGCTTGATCGATGTCTTCGTCTTCTCGTATCCATTATGGAAAAGCCACTTAAACCGCACAAGTGTCTGGCCTCTAACGGTATTCACAGGGTTTCGAAAGAGAACTCAAAATGATTTTTTAGAGGAAGTAGAGCCGTGCTAGCAACCTTAAGGTTACCTCTTTATATGGTGAAAAAATCACATTTTTCCTAATATTTAAATTAAATATAAATCATAATTAAAGTCTAACTTTTAATTATAATTATAATTTAACTTTAATTTAATCAAATATTTCATATTTGATCCTAAAGTTCCTCAAACTTTACAATTAAGTCTAATTTTATTAAATTTTACTCTCTTCCAATAAGCCTATATGTGTGGCCCATTAGGTTCTTAATATGTTGGCAATAATAATAAATTCTAATTCTAATTCATAATTAAAATTAGATAAATTAAAACTCCTTTTAATTCATCTTTAATTCTCCAATTAAATAATTTATGATCATAGATCAAGATTGACGTCTAACAACATGTCATGACCATCCAAATATTAGGAATGTCAAAGTGGTTTTGACTTAACTTGTCTGTACATGATTTTTTCGTATAATTCAATCATTTCATCATACAATGTTCCAATTAGACATAGAGTATGAAATTAGTATCTGCTCTATTTTCATCCACTCATATTAGTTATCCACTATTAATAATTGATTTTATTAATGACAATTGAAAAAATTTTTCAAAGTGTCATTTCACCTTAACTAAGGATTTCATAAATCAATACTAATCGAGAACAACAGAACATTCTCCTTAATTACTTTTGGATGACAAATCCTATATTGACCACTCAACTACCTTTATATAGTTCATGCTACTTCCAATGACTATCGAATAAACTATTCATAGCTAGAATAGGTCATAAGTAGTATCAAAACATAACAATCCATATACAAGATAACATTGGTGATCTCAAGTCTAAGGATCACTTATACAATCATCATAATGAGTATTTCTATAGACACACAAGTAAAGTCCATTATATTTTAACTATTTGTCTTCTTTATGATACAACAGAGACTAATGAAACTATAGGATTGATTAT
>JAOXYD010000136.1:12545795-12576236 GCA_028565735.1 Pinacopodium congolense
CATAAACTCAAACCATTAGTGATTAAGCATGTTTTGTTATCATCAAAACCAAGATTGGAACCTCCTTTGGTTCAACAAGTTTATATATCTTATCTTTTCCCATTCTCTCCTCAAATCTCAGAGGTAGATCCGTGAACACTTCTTCCTCTAGATCTCTATTTAGAAACGCACTTTTGACATCTAACTGGTGCAATGCCTAGTTATAATTAATAGCTAACGATAATATTACTTGTATGGAGTTGATTTTTGTAATAGGAGCTAAAGTTTCTAGATAATTAATTCCATATGTTTGGGTGAAACCTTTAGCTATTAATCTCGTATTGTATCTTTCAACATTTCAATCTTTACATTTTACTGTGAACACCCATTTACAGCCAACTATCTTGTGACCCTTGGGCAAGTCAAAAACTTCCCAGGTCCCACTTCTCCTTAGAGCGTTTATCTCCTCCATGACTACTGATTTCCAATTAGGTTCACCTAGTGCTTCTTGTATGTTCCTCAGAACAAACAAGTTAGATATTTTAGATATAAAGGCATTATGTGTCTTTGATAGGTTTTCATAGGTCAGGTAACGGGATATGGGATAATAAGTGTATGAACGCTTTGATTTTCTGATAGCTATAGGAATATCCAAGTCACTAGGTTCATTATTAGGTAAAGAATGAGGAATGGAATCAATAATGGAATCATCAAGCGGACATGGTGAATTGGTAGGAAGCTTAAAATCAATACCTGAGGCAATCTCAGGTCCTGTCATCGAAGTAGGTGATTTATCTTACTCTAAGGGAATCGTGCCTTTCTTATCTCTTTAATGACCTTTCCTCCTTGAATAAGTGAGGAGCTCTTCAAGTTCAATATGAACTTTCGGTAGTATTTCTCCCCTGCACAAGACTTAAGTACGTTTGGCAAAGTAGACTCTAACTCAAGATTTTCCTTATCATTGATACTTCCTAATTTATTTAAGAGTTCATCACCATTTATGGAATTAGTAACAGTTCCATTAGTTATAAAATCGATAGTATCAACAGATTTAGTAAAGTAAGAGTATCAAAAAAATTTTCCTTCGTCTTTTTTATTCTTCCCCTAACGTGAAATTTTTTTAAAGAAAGGTTGATTCTCAAGAAATGTAATATCCATAGAAACAAGAATCCTTTTTGTTTGAGGATTAAAATACTTATACCCTTTTTTATTTGGTTATAGCCAATAAAAACACATTTTTCTGCTCTAGGATCAAGTTTTGATATCCTTTTATTAATGTGGACATACACTGTATAGCCAAATATTTTAAGCGGAAGGTTAGATAAAATACATGTAACAGGAAATTTTTTTAAGGCATTCTAGAGGTGTTATATAGTTTAAAACACATGTAGGCATCCTATTAATAAGATCTGATGCAGTTAAAACTGCTTCTCCCCATAAGTACTTAGGGAAATTCATAGAAAACATGATTGCACAAGTAACTTCCAGAAAATGCTTATTTTTTCATTTAGTAATGCCATTTTATTATGGTGTATCAACACAGGAAGTTTGATGGTGAATTCCCTTTTTCAGTGAAAAATTTATGAAGAACACCTCTGAAATATTCTGTTCCATTGTCATAGTGGATAATTCCAATTTTGGTTCCAAAAAGGTTTTTAACCATAGAGTAAAACATTTTAAATACTTTTTCAACCTTTGCTTTTTTCTGACATTAGATAGACCCAACATAAATAAGTATGATCGTTGATAAAAGTCACAAACCATTTTTATTCGAAAGTGAATTAATCCTTGACGATCCCCAAATATCGCTATAAATTAAGTAAAAAAGCATTGAGGATTGATACCCTTTAGGAGGATAAAAAGGTTTATGACTTTTAGATAAAATGAAAATTTCACAATAAAACTCAGAACAATCCAAACCCTTAAATAAAGTAGAAAATAGTTTTTTGAGATAAGGAAAACTAGGATGATCAAGTCTGTAATGCCAAAGCATAATCTTGTCTTTAACAGAGGAAGAACTCACATTACTTAAACCATGAGCTTCTTTATTCTTGGATTCTTGATCTTAAAAGAAATAGAGGCCATTGATTAGGTTAGCACCACTAATCATCTTCCCCGAATTTAGTTCCTGAAAAGACACAATAAGAATCAAAGAAAGTAACACAAAAATTAGATGTGTTATTTTGATGAATAGGATCCATTTGTTATACAAATTTTTTCATGGCTAGAATAAGGGTAATAAGAATGAAATAAACTAGATAAGCTAGTCATATGATTAAAAGCTCCTGAATTTATGATCCAAAGAGGAATGATTAAATGAATGACATGATAGAGCCTTAAAATCACTACCTTCTTGTGCTACAAAAGTATTAGGAGCACTAGATGAACCCAAACTAGACTTCAACAGTTTTATGAGTTTATGAACCTGCTCTTGTTGAAGAGGGTCGAATTAGCCTCATGTGTAGTATGTTTTTTCTTAAAATTTCCTTCATGAGAGCCCTTCCAATTTTATGGTTTTTCATGTATTTTCCAGCATGTCTTACGCGTATGGCGTGACTTGTTATAGTAGTCATACCAGATATAGTCTTTGTCACTCGGTTTCCTTCCCATACCTCAGCTAGAACCCTAACCAGCAGCTAAGACCGAGCTTTTGACAGGATTCCCGAGCCCCTTTTTTCCTAGCATAACTATACAACGACGTTTTTCACAGTAGACTTCAGAAAAAACTTCTCCGAGTGATGGAAGGGGCTGCATACCAATAATCCTGCCTCTAACCTCATCAAACTCAACATTAAGGCCAAGAAGAATTTTAAAAAATATGGTTATCATCCAAAGTTTTCTTATAGTGATTACAATCACTAGAAAACTTCCACTCATAGTCATTAAAAAGATCCAGGTCTTGTCAAAGATGCTACAAAGAATTAAAATACTTAGTGACACTATCCTCACCTTGGAAAATTTTCTTTGAGTTTCATAGTTAAATAATATATCTGAAATTGATTTCCCAAGTCTGAGTACATTTGGTTGATGTCCCAAAGCTCCTTCACTGTATGGTAGCATATATAGTTAGATCTAATGTCCTCCTCTACCGAATTCACCAACCAAGTCATTACTATTGAGTTCTTTACGTCCCAAGTTGAGTAAGCAACATTAGTGGTCACATGTTCCTTCTTTTCTCTTGTTAAATAGCTGATTTTTCCTCTGCATCGGATGTACATACTATCACGGGCTTGGTCTAAGAACACTGTGTGACAATGCCCACAAATTGAGACCAGCGCTTGAAGTTCTCTTCATTTAGCTTTATAGTTGTGATTTGAATGGAATGAGACTCGAAAGAAGGGGTTGTAGTGGTAGGAATTAAAGGCTGAGTAGCAGTATGTGTAGGTGGGCCTGTAGGAATATTCTCATCAGCGCTCATAGTTTCAGAGATGTTTGACATGATTTGGTAAGGTAGGTTTACCAGGAAAGGTATTTTTGCTTTAATACCATAAAGACATAGATTGAATGAATTTTTTTCATTGAGTAGAATTGTTACAATTTAAAGTTGTATAAGAGAGCTAAATATGGTAAGTATCCTAAAATTAAGAAAGTGATTTACAACCTAATTGATAACTGTTTAGATGCTTATTTTGGGCACAATTTACAAGGAAACAATAAACTAGTTTACAACCGAATAACAAAGAGAGAATCTTGTAATAGAAGATTAAGATGAGATGTTATTTGAATTGTGAAAGTGTAGAATTATAGTTGATGATTTCATAAAAGACCCTTATACCTTCCAATCTCTTAGGAAATGAATTAATGCCTAAGAAAGAAAATGAGTGGAATAACGAAGAAAGAAAATTAGCCTCTCTAAATAGTAAACTTATGCATATTTTATATTGTGTGCTTAGCATGGAAGAATTTAATAGAATTTTCATGTGTAAAACTGAATATGATGTTGGATATATACTATAAATCACACACAAAGGTAGAGAGAGTAAAATTAGTATACTCACTCATCAATATAAACTTTTTCATATGATACATGATGAAAATATTTCTACTATATATACTCGATTTAATAATATTATTAGCGCTTTAAAGGATATAGGTAAGGCCTAGTAAAATGTTGAGATTGTTACGAAGATTCTTAAGTCTAGTCATAGGAAATTAAGGTGACCATAATTTAAGAAGCGAAAGAAATCAATGTTCTCATTCTCGATGAATTCATTGGCTAACTATTAACATATGAAATGAGGATGAAGGAGATTCAAGAAGAGTAGTCATGATCAAAAGGAAGAATACAGTATTCAAGACTATAAGAAAAGAAGGAAAATGAAAATGAAGAATCCTCGTTTGGAAACAAAAATGAAGAACTTGACCTTATTACAAGAAGATTAAAGAGATTTATAAGTAAGGCAACTGCGTGTAAAAAAGGTAAGTATTTCTCTAAAAATAAATTAGTTAATATAACGTGCTTTAAATATTGTGAATAATGGTCATTTGAGATAGTAATACCCATGCCTCTAAGAACAAGGACAAGAAGGAAAGGAAGAAGAAGAAGGAAAAGAGAGAAAAGAAAGAATTAAAGAAGAAGAAAGCGTTAAAGGCCACATGGACCGAATCAAGCGATTTAGAAAATGAAGAAGTGGCGAACATGTGTTTTTATGGCACATGATCGGGTATCTTCTTCACATTCTCATCATGGTGATAATGAGAGTGAATTTAAGTGTTATTATGAAAAAGTGTTAGAACATATAGAAGAATTGACTAGAAATAAGGAGGAGTTATGTGATAGACATAAGAAATCTCTAAAAGAATTAGGTGAGTGTAAATTAGAGAATGAAATATTTATATAAGAATTAGAATCAATTAATAAGGGTAATAATATCTCAATAAATGAAAACATATCATTAAAGAAAGAAGTAAAAAACCTCAAGGAATCACTTGTGAAATTTATGAAAGGTAAAGACAAATTAGAGAACATGCTACGTTCCCAAAAATTGACTAATGAAAAATATGATTTAGATTATAGTAATGAAAATGGATGATCTTGTAGCAAGATCATTTTTGTTAAAGGAAAGAACTTGGAAGATGAATCTTTACCCAGATCTCCTACTCAAAATGTATTATCTAGTAGGACACAATCTAAGAAAAGGCATCATGCATTTATGTATAGTCATAAGACTAAACCTATAAAATTTACTCATTAAAGGTTTAATGATGGAAAATCATTTTCTCAATCTATGCAAAACTTTCAACCATGGTCCTACAATGATTTTAGGCCTAAAAATAATTATAGGAGTGTTTATAGAACACAAGCATCCTTATTTTGCACTTATTATGGATATTATAGACATATGGCTCATTTTTTTATGATACAATTAAGGATGTGAATGTTTTGTCATATGGTCGAGATAGATATGCCATTATCATATACGGATTTAAGATGATGTGGGTAACAAAGATGTAAGAATTTTAATAAAGATTATCTCCATAAGCATAAAAAGGTGAAAATTACCAAAATGCATTTTTGAATCAAGGAAGAAAAATTCAAGAAATTTGGTGATGTACGATAAAGGAGGTACACCTTGACATCACTTTTAAAATGAAATAAATGTGATTTGATTATTTGAATTATGAATGCAATTTTAGAATTATAAATAATTAAGTCTAGATTATCTTTTAAAACTATTTAAGTGATGAAATAAATGGTTGACAATTAATTTGTCTTAAATTGCTTATTGATTGCCTAGATGCTTTATGAATAACTTGTTGATTTTACATTGCATTAGAAATTTTACGAGGGACTATTTTGACCCCTTTTAAATGATTAAGGTTTTTCATAATTTTATTATCTTCACCCATCACTCTCATGTATTTAAAAACTTACATATGTGAAAAATTGCTTGTATTAAGGTGAAACCTTGATTGTTTAATGGAAGATTTTTCTTGGAAAATTATTTGATGGTTTTTATGATTTCATATAAATTTTAAGATATCATGTATATTTTTGAATCCCTTAAAGTATGTTTACTTTTGAAAAGATTATGACATGGCATTTAGATTATTCTTGTGAACTTTTGGATATGTTTTTAAATCTTAAAAATTATTTCATTTAAGGGGCATTAATCTTTCTTAATAAAAAATAGATTATTTTTAAGGAGTAAAGAAAATGATGATTTTTTAATATTCTTTAAATGAGTCTTAATAATGTTTGATAAGTTCTTTATCCATAACATTTCTTTTATTGTTAATAATTGAAAATTTTGGTTGTAAAATATGATGTTTTTTGTTATTAAGATGTTTAATCTTGAAATTGAATTGTTTAAATTTCCTTCAAGAAATAGAGTTATGTTAAGATCTTGCATTAAGTTTTTTTTTTTTAAAAGAGGAGTAATACATCTTTTTGAAATACGTTTTATAAAACGAGGGGGTTTCATGTTTTTGAAATCCTTTTTATTACAAGGTCAATGTGTTATAATGATTCCTCCATGTTTTTAAGTGAAGGTTGAATTTTTAAAAAATGGTTCTAAATTTTAAGAAGAACTAGGCATAACAGATGGTAGTTCCCTATGATTATTAATGCTTGTTTATTATTTTTTAGGATTTGCATTATTTGAGGATTGTTAATTGTTTACTTTTTACCTTTTTGATGATTCTAAAAAAGATGAGAGATGTATGTGATATAATTTGTTCTATAAAGAGAGAGTAGCATTTTTTTAAAAAAAAAGTCTAATATAACACATGTTTAGGGGGAGTTACTAATTTAGGGGGAATTTATGATTTGCAATTGAGTTGCTAATTTTTAAACTTGTTGAATTGATTTTTGAATAAATGGTTGTATGACTTAATGAATTTAGGGGAAGTTTATCATCTGATTTTAAGTGTGCTCGAAAGATTTTTGATAGTTTATGTTTATTATATCACTTGGTTTTGTTATCATAAAAAAAAAAGATTGTTAAACCAAGGGAGATTCACTTTGTCTTGATGGTGACAAAACACCAAATGAATTAATATTTTTGTGTGTTTAAAGCATTAAAAGATAGGTGTTAAGTCAAAGTGATAAAAGAAGCTATTTAAGGAGTCTCTAAGAAAAATTAAAGATCATAAAATGGAATGATTAAGACTTAAGGCTTTAGAAGAGTTAAGATGAAATCATATAAAATATG
Organism: Pinacopodium congolense; assembly: GCA_028565735.1. Classification (NCBI taxonomy): domain Eukaryota; kingdom Viridiplantae; phylum Streptophyta; class Magnoliopsida; order Malpighiales; family Erythroxylaceae; genus Pinacopodium; species Pinacopodium congolense. Next base: position 12,552,929 of record JAOXYD010000136.1, read on the forward strand.
ATTTGTAATTTTCATTGTAAGTCTTATTTAAACTTTTCTAGTGTTTTAAAGAGGCTCTTCTCATGCAAGAAACATTCATACTTTAGAATATGTATGTAGATTGTATAATTAAGAGGAATTTTGAGTGAAATATTTTCAATAATCTTCTTAATAAGTTAAAAATATTTTTGGGAGTGTTTTGGATGTGTATGTGAGTTAGGAAAGTGTTTAACTAGTTGGAATTAACTTAGGATTGTTTGGAAGTGTTTTGGAAAATTTTTTATGTGTTTCTAAAGTTCAATGACGGTTGTGAACTGATTAAAAATGTTGTATAGGGGCACCGTTGTTCTCTATATCCATCAACTGCAGCTATTTGGGTTTTTCAACGACGTTGTAAACCTACATTAAAAGGACTATAATGACAGTACATTAACAACATCACTGATATTCTTAGAAACTGCCATTAAAGGGTTAAAATCACACTTAAAACGAATATTTCTCAATGGTAACAAAATTTTAATGCATTAGAACGCTGTGCAATAATAATAAATGACTAGTTTGATATTTTAAGGCCATAAATATGTTGTTTTACATCAATTTTCATCATGTTTTACATCAATTTTCATTGTCCAAGAGTTTATAAAGTGATTAATAAAGTATTTTAAGCATTGTGAAAGTTTTCTTAAAAGTGTTCTTTGAATTATCTTCGAGTGATGTTTGGTGCATGATTTTTCTCATATATTTGAGTTTTGTAAGCCTTTAATTGCACTTAGAGTACTTGAGTGAGATTATTTTATTAGTGTATTTTTTTCTAGAGATAGTTTTATTGAGAAAAGTTTGTTCCTAAGCCTTGAAAAGAGAGTAAAATATTTACTTTGAGCCTCTGAAAAAGTTGTTTGGATTTCCTAATATTGTAATTTTGTTGTTTGATAGGAGGAAAAATCTTAACAAGTGGTTGTTGGGAACTAAACATCGGAGCAACTGGATAACTCCGAACTAATATAAATCAGTAGTGTTCCTCTTCCTTAAATTCTTTACTTTTATGCAATTTTTATTTGTGTTTGATTTAATTTATTATGATTATTTTTATCCAAAAAATTGTGTTAGTATTAGTGTTTGATATACAAGTAATTTTTTTATAATATTACGCATATTAAAATTGTTTTATTGAATGGTGTAAATTGTTATCTGTTTTCCATAATCAGTATTTCGCTAAGTATTAAAGAACTTTAGGTGAACTTAGAAATTCATTATAGAAATTTTTAAGAATTGAATTCACTTCCTCTTAAGCGTCATCTAAGACTAATAGTTTTATGTAAACTCAATGCATAAATACCTAATAGAATTTATATAGAAAAAAGGCCTAATTTAGTCCTTCCTTTTTTTAACACTTTAAATTTTAAAGTTCATTATATAACTAGTAAACTTGCAAGTTAATACACTTTAAACCTTTCTATTTCAACTCTATTATGGGTATAGTTGCCTTAATTAGTCAGACCCTAAATACTATGTTTTGATGGCTCTACAACATTAAAATTTTGTAAGTGTTCTTATGTATATTTAGGGTTTAAAAGGTATAATTATAATTTACAAATTTAGGGTATATTGCTTAAAATTTAAGGTTTTAACCGTATTTTTAATAAAGGATTAAATTTTGTTTTTTTAAAGTAAAAATAAATATTAGATACATATATCAAAATACAAGATTATAAATGATGTATTTCGTTTACTGATTATAACATAATAAGTATAGATATATGCATTAGAAGAATCACAGTATACCAATTCATTAGTACTATATCGTATATACGTATGCAAACAAGCTCGCATGATGTATGTGTATTGGATGCTTTTGCAAGTTTTATTACATACAAAGTTGCAAATCCACCAAAACTAAAATCATTAACATTAAAAATTTGAAAACCTTTTTAATGATTTTTTAAATAAAAAATAGAATTAATAAATAAATAGATAACCTTTTTTATGATTAATAGTATAAAATCTTTTCAATTATAGGTATCTCTAAGCAATAATTACAAAAGAAAGATTGAGGAGATCAACGAGAAAAGAAATATTGAAAAAAAAGGAATGCCCATATCAATATTGAATTCATGCTTATTGATCAATATTATATCCGTATGCTAATTTGTAATACAAAAAATAGATAAATAAATATATTAACTTTCAAATCCTGAAATTACATATTATTTGATTGTCAAAATCTTCAAAAAAGAATTTATAGTGATCGCATTTAGTATAAATACTATACATAGAAATATTTGTGATTCAAGCATAGGCAATTTTTTTCATATTTTTTATTCAAGCATAGGCATTTTTTTTCTTTAATACAAGGGCTGATATATGGATTATAAAGAACCTTTTCAAAATCTCATATATATTACAACAAGACTTCTAATATTTTAGGACTAAATTAACTTTATGTTTTACTTATTTACTAACATGCCTAAGATTACATTTAAATTATTTTTAATAATTTTTTAACTTACAAACTCTTAATTTTCAATTATTCTTTTAAATTTTTGTATTAATATTTGATTAGTTATTTTTAAGATTTAAATTAATGGTTTATAAAGGAGATGCAATCATAAATTTTATGTCCTTAAAATAAGAAGTAAAATTTTATCATGCATTTTTACTAAACTCATGCTTATGATCATAGATGTTATAGTTATGTCTTTAAAATGGAAACAAGATATTATGATAATTATTTAAAATAAATATTAAAAAGATAGGAAAAAATAATGATAAGTATATGCATTTAATATTATTATAAAATTATCTTCTATATATTTAATAAATAATAAAAATAATATATATTAAATAAAAATAATATGTAATTAAATTTTGAAGCAAATATCACGTAGATACTTGAATAAAATTTGAACATAAATGCATGATCAAACATAATCACTTGGATTATATTTTGTTTTCACCAATTGAAGGATTCTTTAAAAAACGTTGTTTTCATCTTTTGTTGAGAAAAATTTTCAATCAGATTATTTTCTCCAGTTTGAATTTTAAAACTTTATATATTTGATTCAAAATCATAACTAACCTTATAGTAATTAATAGAAGACAATTATATATATAAAAAGTCACATAGGTGTATTATTAATCATATCCCACTCGTGATGAGTTTATCTGATTGAAACTCTGCAATTCTTATATTTGTCGAATAATCTGTATGATCAGTATATGATAAGAGCTCATTATCATACAACTGTTACAAATATATCTCAATCAATGAATTGATTCTTTCAAGTAGATTCAGTATGATATATCTTAGGTCCTATTTTGACATTTTACTCTCCTTTGATCTCATTTGTTTTATTATGTCTTGATTATACTTAGTTTCTCTAGTGAAGAGCAAATGATCATCTTTGAATACTTTGCATGCGAGTCATCAAAATAACTTTCCTCTATTCTTAATTTTCTTTAAATCTAATTTAATTTTCTTTCTTAGAATTGTTCCATAAGATCATAAATTTAAGGTAGCAAACTTTAAATTTAATTCTAAAAAATCATACATGAGACATAAAGATATAAAGTGAGGTACCTTTAATCTCTATGGTCTCACAAAATGTAAATTGAGATCTTAAACTTACATTAGACCTTTTGTGGTCTTTTTTCACACATAGTACGAATCATATACTATGATATTTATTTTCATTCATTTAACTTGAATGTCTTTTTTTTTAATAAATACTATACATAATTTAGTTCAAATATACACAATTTTCAATTTCAATTCACTTATCTACTTCAAAATTTTCGAAAGTCACTTCTGATAATTTAAGATAGATATAACAATTATTTCATCAATTTTAAACCAATATTCTTATAACCTAATCTTGCTATTAAAGTGTCATTTATAGTTTAAGTTTCTCACTCTCTATTATCACCTAGATAATTGATTTTAAGTTTATTTCATCTCTAATGATCTCAAACACTAAAGGCAATTTCTCATGATCTTTCTCATATACTTTTGATTCATGCACAATATATTTGTGCAAAACAAATATATTTATGAATCAAGTATTACACAATGTATAATCTTCACCATATATTCACATTTATATATGACATTACAATGAATGAACATATATAGAGAAATGTTTGTTGTTACATTTCAATATCTATATAAATCTAATGACTTCACATGCCTAATGTGTATATCTTGGGAAATTGGCTTTTTTGTTTAAACTATTACCATATCTCTTATAGATAGATACTTCATGTTTGCTTTTTCTCATGTAACTATATTTTTTACATGATTGTATTTAGGTATGTATGTGTTTATTTTTAAGATGGAATTTAGGGTCTTTAGTATAAGTGATTGCTACTTAACTATCACAATTGATGGTCATTGGTTTAATTTCACTTTTAACAACTCCAAAACAAACTAAGAGTAAAAAAGAAAAAAACATAACTTCTTGTATTGTAGCTGAGAATGTTATGAATTCAACTTTCATTTTGGACAATGCAACATAAGATTGTTTCTTACTTTTTCAAAATATTGCTCTATTACTAAATAAGAAAACATATCTAGATGTAGATTTTCTTTCATTTAAATCTCCTTTCCAATCTACATATGTATACCCTTATATATGTAGGTCATTATCTTGATAACATAATACATAGTCTACAGTATCTTTTAGATACCTCAATACCCTCTTTTTAAACTTCCATTATACTTACCCTATATGTGTTTGATATCTGCTCACCATTCTAATAATATAATAAATATCCAGTCTAGCATATATCATCATGTATATGAGACTTTCAATTGCATTAGAGCAGGGAACTTTTTTTATTTGTTCCCTTTCTTATGGTATTGTTGGAAAAAATCTCTTGTTAAGACCTTCATCTTTAGTAATAGGATTATCAGTTGGCTTGCAATCTTATATACAGGATCATTAAAAAAATTCTTTGAATATATATTACTTGAGAAAGCAATAACAATCTCTTTGAAAGGCCTCTTAAAATCTAGACTCTAAGAATGTGTGCAGCTTCACCAATGTCTTTCGTTTTAAATTTAGATGATAACTAGTTTTTGATTTTCTTAGTAAATCTATAGTCATTACAAGCAATCAACGTATCATACATGTAAGATAAAATCACAAATCTATCTTTGGATCTCTTATTATATACACAATGATCTCTTAATAAATATACCATTTTCCTGAAGATTGCTTCAGGCCATAACTTGAGTTTACTAACTGAAAATCTTTATTTTTTTGGCCTGTCTTGATGAAACCTTCATATTGCTCCATATATATATAATTTTTAATTCTTTATTTAGAAAATTAGTCTTTATATCCATTTGATATAATTTAATATTCATATTAGTTACTATAATTAGAATAAGACGGATTGAAGCAAACTTCAATATAGATGAAAAAGTTTTTTCATAATTAATTCCCTTATATAGTGTATATCCCTTTACTACAAGGCATGCCTTAATACTGCCATTAGCCTTTCGCTTTATTTTGAGGATTCACTTGTTCTCAATAGCATTTTTCCCTTTGTGGAGATCAACTAAATCCTATATTTGATTGGAGGTTTAAAAAAGTCTTTTTTTTTCTTTCATTACTTTCATCCATTCTTTTTTAGCAAGACTATTAAAAACCTTATTTATATTCCTTGATTCGTCTTCCTCTTTTGGGATAATTATAATAAGTTTCTATTCAATCTCAAAACGACATCAAGAAATTATTCCTCGATTACTAGGTCATAAATGAAGTTCCTTAAAAATAGATTCCTAATTTATCTTTTTACTTTAATTCAAATCAAACATCATATATAAAATTTCAGTGGGTTAAGACATGAGTTAATTTTGAGTCAATTCTTTCATGTTCATATTACTCCTATTTGATTAAAGTTCCCTTTCTTGATTCGTCATAATAAAATCATGTTGGTTAAGAATCTCATATAAAAATAAGACTTTTCTTATTTCACTATGTTTTGGAATGCTACATCTCGTGACTCAAATTCAATTACTCCTTTATTACCTTGTTCACTTGTAAACACATATCTTTTTTAGTGTTCTAAATATCTAATAAAGGTAACTTTCTTGCCTCTTAAGGCAAATTTCCCATATTTTTTAGAGAGATCATGAATATAGGTGGAACATACACAAGTATTGAGACTTGGCATGCTATGTTTTCTACTTATCCATAACTCATAGAATGTGTTTATAATCGATTTTATGGGCACTCAATAAAGTACATAAGTGGTTATCAGTAAGGCATCGCCTCAGAAGGTGAATGGTAAATTCACTTATACTATCATAGACCTAATCATTTCTAATAATGTTCTATTTCGTCTTTCAACAATTTTTTTGTTGTATAATTTTAGGAATAATCAACTACCTCTCTATTCCTTTTCATCACATAAAACCTTGAATTTATCAGACAATTATTCTAGTTCTCTATTAGTTCATAATGATTTTTAACCATATTTATGTACTTTATGAAACATTCTAATGCTTTTTATTTATAAGAAATTAAATAGATGTGTCCATTTAGGGTATAATCATCTAAAAAGTGATGAAATATACTACCTAACGTTTTGTCTTTACATTCATTTGATTACAGATGCCAAAATGAACTAGTTGTAATAAATATGAAGCTCGTGTTCCCTTTACAAATAACTTTCTTGTCATTTTACCAATTAGACAATGTTCACACATAGGTAAATCTACTTAACTTAGATTACCTAAAAGATTTTTTTTAACTAATCAACTTATTCGATTTTAATCAATATGACATAGTTTAATATTCCATAAAATTGTATTGATGTTAGAATCACTAGATGATGTAAATAATGAATAACTAATATTATTTTTTAAATTTATGACATCTAATATAATAAAAATATTAAACATAAAACTATGATTATAATAAACAGATTCAAGTTATAAATACATTCCATTATTGTAAAAGTGTACATTAAATTCAACTCTAACTAATATTAAGAAAGACATAAGATTTCGATGAATCTTTGAAGAATATAACACTTCATGTAAGATTAGAGATCGACTACCATATGTGCAAATCATTTATACAATAATTTTAGAATTGTCATCTACATAAAGCCATTGTGTTCCATATAGGGGTTTACGAAACTTGACGCAAGCATCTTTATCCTTTATTATATGGTTTGTTGCTCTTAATTCTACAGTCCACAAAAGATGTGATACAATTAGAAAAACAAAATAAGAAACATTCACTAAATAAATTCTTATACTATAAAGCTATATATTTTTAGGCTTAGTACAATATTAGGAAAAATGGTCCTATTCCTATAATTATAGCACTTAACTCGTTTTATGGTCTTCTTCTTGAATTTATACTTTCCCTTTTCATTTTGTTTCCACTTAGCCTTCTTAAAGTCCTGAGTAGAGTGATTGAATCTCTTTTTCTTTTTCTTTTGTATCTACCATGATACTTACCTTTCTTATTCATAACTTTATATTACCTAAGACTAAATGTAAATGTGTCAAAAGATATCTTTAAGGCTTCAAGACACTTTTCTTCTAATATAAGATGCCTCACAGTATTTTTGATAGTCTTTTTTCATTGTGAGTTAAGTGCATCTTCATATACTCTTAACTTTAAAGTAGTGAGCAAGTTGTTCATATGAAAGCTTATTAATAACATCTTGTAACTTACTTATTATGTTTAAAATATTCCTAAGATTTTCTTGCATTGTATGATCTAAACGCTTCTCATATATGTTAAGGTTTATAATGAGCAACTTCACTTTGATTACTGAGCCACCCCTAAATCATGCAGCAAATGTTGACCATATATCTTTCATAATTTTGTACTTACACAACTCATACATGATATCATTCTTCATATTACTCAACAACGTAATGTGAATAAATGAGTTCTTTATTTTTTTCCACAACTCATATACATCACGCCCTTTTGTGTTTGCTCATATTACCCTCGTTAGGAATATTTGTAGTTAAGTTTAATAATTTAAAAGTCTCTTGTTCTTCCAATACATATTGGATTTTCATACTTTAGATTTCATAATTATCACTCTTTAGTTTTGAAGCCTTATTGAGTTCAACAACAATATTCTTTTCTTTAAAAAGTTCAACAATAATTTCTTTAAAACTTTTTATCAAAAAACAATGTTCTTTGAAATAGTAAGTTTCTACAATAAAAAAGAAATATATATGCACTTCAATGTTATATCAATCATATATGGATCAAACAATTGGATTGCAATTGTTTATGAAATCGAAAGATTACTTATGTGTTCAATCATCATTCATTCAACAATTGAATACCAATTATCATACTCCACATGAATTCTTATGTACAACACATGTAACATATGTTATAAATATCAAGCCTGTGTATTCATAAATTAAACATATTACAAATAATTCATTACAACATACCGGTTTTCTAAAGGTTACAAATCCTATGTGGAATAGAGTTAACTAGTTTACGTGAAAAATTTCACGAAACTGGATATAAAACAGCCCCCACCATTTATATTGGAAAACCTATGGGGTATAAGGTCCTTATTAATTCCCTTCTTCAAATCTCTTTCTTAAATGTCATCACCAACCAACTATATGTTTGCGAGTTAGATATTTGCATATTCTATAGCATTCTTAATAGTTTAGCTTTGAGTTAAGACAATGTTGAAAGTAAAGCCTTATACTTTACTTCAATTTGTGCATAAGCCAAATAACCTTCGGAAGTACAATTGTTATATCACGTTATTAATTACAATTACGTGTTGGTTAGGTCTTCTCCCTACAATAGTTGCATATTAAATAAGTATGCTAGCATATGCAGTTTGGAAAAGTTTGGGTGTTCTATTTATTATTAGCATTTTCTTAAAAAACAAAAATCTCAGGATAACACAATTGTGAACTTATAGAATATGGGTAATAAAGTCTTTTAATTCTATTAATGACTTTCTAATTAAACTAATAAAATTATATTATGAATTTTGATTTAGTTACAAACTTATTTATAGTTATATTAAATATATGAACAATATAAATTTAATTAAAAACTTATTTCTAGTTCTTATTGACAACTGAACTAATTAATTCAATAAATTTGGTTTAAATATAAATTAATTTCTAATTATTAATTATTTAATAAAATTGGAAAAACAAATTGTTTAATTATAAACTTATTTATATTTGATATTCTACTAAAAATTAGTTTATTTTAATTAAAATTTTATTTCTAATTTTAATTCAACTAAATAAATTAGTTTATTTCGGTTGGAAAACTCATTTCTCATTTTGATTTAATTATAAATTTGTTTATAATTTTATTTTAAGTAAAAAATTAGGTTAATGTAATTAGAAAATTAAAATTTAATTTATTCTATTTTAGCAATTTATTTTCTAAAATTTTATTTGACTAAAAAATTAGTTTATTTTAATTAAAAATTTATTTCTAATTTCATTTTAATTAGAAACTTATTTTTAATATTTTTTAAACTAATAAAATTAGTTTATATTAATTATAAAATTAATTTTTAATATTTTAATTCGAACTCATCTGTAGTCTTTATTTATTTAATTAAATAAATAAATTTATTTTGATTAGAAAATCTGTTTCTAGCTTTATTGTTTGGTCCCTAAACCCTTTTTTATTAATTTAAATACATGTATACATATATATATATATATATAATTTATATAATTTTATTTTAGAAAATTGGAGTGGACACGAAGAGAGCTCTTTAGGGTGCACATGCCTACTCTAGCCCATTCGAGGCTTGACGGGCGTGTGCAATCTTTCTCTTATGTGTTCTTTTTTAAATTTTATTTTTCATTCATTTGTATCTCTACTACTAGCCTCTCTCTAAATTCGTTGCCCAGATTCCATCACCATCAATCTCACCAATGACCATAGGCTACTAATTAAGAATTATGTTATTTTCATTATTTTTTTCTTCTCAGATCTAATTTTTGTTCTTCTATTCTCTCTTGCCGATAGTAATAATAGATTAGGTTAGAAATAAAAAACATTTTGTTTCACTCATTAGTGAGTCACAAAATCCACATGAAAATAAAGAAAATAGAAATAAGAGAGAATAACTAAAAAAAATAGTCTCCTTGAATCTATCTTTATCTTTTGATATTTTAGTTAAGAAGAGAACGACACATTCAAAATAAAAACTTTATTCCATATACATAACATGAGTAAAAATATAATAAAATCATCTTTTCAATGCAAAACAAAATTAGAGTAAAATCATTTATAGCATATATTTGAATTATTTTTCGAAATAGGATATGTTCAAGATAATGCCGAATAAAACATCTTTTGTAAAACAAACACTTTATCTCTTACTTTGTTTTAAATATTAGCATCCATATTTAATTGGCTCTGACACCTTTGAAAGAAATATCACATAGATAATTGGATCAAATTTGAATATATATGCATGATCAAACATAATCACTTATTTGAATTATATCTTGTTTCTATCGATTAAAGGACCCTTTAGAAAAACATTGTCTTCTTCTTCTATAGAGAAAATTTTTCAATCACATTATATTTTATTTTAAAATATGAAATTTTATATATTTGATTCAAAATTGTAACTACCGTTTTTTAAAATAAATTAATATTCACTCAAAAAGTAAGTTGTAAAAAGCATCAGGCTATCCAAATGAGTCGACATCTGCTGAAGGATTACAATGAAGAAACTAACAGATTATCATCATCTAACTAAAGAGGCATAACCAATAAGATAAAACTAAATTGAAAACTACCAATACACAACCCGAGGATCATTACTACTCTGCTGCCCCTTGCACCGAGATTAGTTGCCAAGCTCTAGCTATTAAGTGGCCACATCTGCTCCCTACATCATGGAGAAGCAGTTATTCCCAAATCCGTTGAAACTTTTTCTGACTAAGTTGCACTTTATTCTTTTCTACTCCTTAAAAACATTTTCTATTTTGTTCCTTTACAAGCTTGTAAACACAAGAGCCAAAAGCCATTAAGTAGATAGTAACATCACCACTCCTACCATCTAGAAATCTTGTCAACTAGTCCAACACATGTGAAAAAGTTTTGCCTAAGTTTTTAATAAGATAGAGGTCACTAATGATCTTCCAAACAAAGTGGGAATAATCACAAGCAAATAGTAAATGATCCAAGGTTTTTGTAGAGTTTTTACACAAAAAGCATCGAGATGGAGAGGTGAGGAGATGAAGTCTATCCATAGTAGATAATTACCTTTTGCACATAACCAAATAAGAAAGGAAACTTTTGGGAGCAAGAATTTTCTCCAGACTATTTGAACCCAGCTTTTGGACAATCTTTCAACAAAAAGAGCTTATTTGTAAGATTTCTTAGAGAAATCACCAAAAGGATGTAGCAACCATCTATAAGAGTCTTCCTTAGAGGAGTCTGACTTATAGGAAGGGAGTAGGTCTACCATATTCATCGATAGGAGACACTAGGAGCTACTAGTAATCACCTCCTTTGATCTTTGCATGATATGGGAACCTGTTGAGGCTGCCTTGGAACTTTGGCATAGTACATAAAGGAACCTCTTTGTAATAGTTGTTGTAGAACAAAGAAGTAGATTCTTTATTCCTTATAATGCATTTGATACGGGGACTCATACTCATTCTTAACTACAGCAACTAAGTAAAAAAGTGAAAGAATGTGTGGTTAGGGGCTGCCTCCCAGGAATTTTGATGTTTAGGGATATATTCCTTTATCCACTTAGTTCCTCATAGCGTACCAATCGCCATAGCCTTTTCACCATGAAAACTTGATTAATTCTCCTAATAGAGAAAATACCTAGCCCGATTTCAATAAGAGGTGTGTAGACTTCATTTCACTTAACCTTAGCCATGGCCTTCCTCTTTGAGTTACAAGCCCAAAGGAATCTCCGTAATATTTCTCCATTTTTTGATTTGGCCTTTTGTCAGAAAAAAGTCAGTGAACTAGAAGGTATGCATAGATTTAAATGCCGACTTAATGAGCTAAACTCTACCAGCAAACGATAGAAATTTGTTACGGTAGTTGTGGAGTTTATTTTGCAGCCGTTTCATGAGAGGGATACATTCCTTATATTGCAACTTCCTTTATTAATTGGGAGACCAAGATAAGTAAAAGGAGTATCACGCAATAAGAGGCCAAAGATAGTGGATAACCAGTCCTGTAAATGTCATGCAAAAGCTAAGAACATAATGAAACTGTTATGGTAGTTAAGAGAAAGCCCTAATAACACCTTGAATGTGTTTAATGAGGACATAAATAAACTTAGGGATTGACTATGAGCCTTTGAGAGTTGTAGTAGGTCATCCGCGAAGGAATGGTTCAAAATTCCTACTCTTTTGCATTTACTGTGAAACTTAAAGCTCTGAATTAAGTAAGTATGCACTTTCATACCCAAAATGAAGAGGTAATGAGAGATTAGGTCTCTTTTCCTAAGGCTTTTTCCATTGTGAAAAAGTAAATTTGTCTATTTATTAACCAATACACTGAAGGAGGGAGTCGAAATACACTGCCATATCTATTGTCTGAACTTAGTAGGAAACCTAAAAGCTTGAAGGGTGTGATCAATATACCCCCAACTGATCGAATCATATGCCTAGAACATTTTCTAGGGAGCACATCCTATTACAGCTATTGAACATTTCTTGATCGATAAGGATATTATCATTAATTGAGTACCTTTCAACAAAGACAACCTGTGTGTCAAAGACCAAGGCATTCATCACTGGTTTCATCCTTCTTACCAATAACTTCGAAATGATTTTGTAGGTATAGTTACAATACGAAATAGAATGGAATTCATTAAAGGATGTTGCATTAAGGACTTTTAGAATGAGGAATATGTAGGTTTTGTTTATAGATTTCAACATACTTTTAAAAAAATTCTAGCATTGCCTCTGTAACCACGTCTTTAATGACTAAGAAAGTCTTTTGATAGAAAATCCCATTAAATCCATCCCAACATGATGCTTTATTCGAATTCATCTCAAAAACTACTTTTTTAACATTTGTAGCAGTGAAAGGCCTTGTGAGATTTTGAGTAACCTTATCAGAAATGCTAGTCTGCACAAAAGAGCTGATTAAGCAGATAAAAGACTAACTTAGGGCTGCACTATTTATGGAATTCCTAAAATATGTATAAGCTTCCCTCTTGACATCCTTTTGAGAGGTTAGTTAGGCTCCATCTTGAGTGAGCAGAGTTAAAATTTTATTATGGTTACATCTGGCTGTAATTGCTCGACGAAAAAATTGTATTTTTTGTCTCCCTCCTTAAGCCATTGTATCCTTAAACAGTTGCCACAACAAAGAGTGATGGTTAATTAGGGCTTTGCTATATCTATTTAAGGCCATTGTTTCCTTAACTTGTGCACCAATATCCCTTAACTTAAGATAAACACCAAATTGAGCCTCTCGCAGTCCTGTCTTAGCTTCAGATATCTCCTGGAGGGAGTTAGTGAAAAGGCTAAAATTAAGCTTCTTTAATTCTTCTTTAATGGAATAAAACTTCTGGACACAAATATAAGCTTTATATCCTGAAACCATTATTGCCATACCCCTCCTTATTGCAGTCTCATTACCTTCATTTTCAGTTGAATAGTTACTATAATGGAAGGGAATTTACCTCTAGTATTGTATATTAAGTTGTGTACAATCACCGAAGAGTGTTTTGAAATCAACAGTTCAAAGAAAGTTGTATAACTATTAGGAAAAGAGGTGAGCCACAAATTGTTTACTAAGGCCCTATCAAACTTCTTAGCACTTTTCTTATTACTCCAGGAGTAAAATTAACCTACATAGTCCAAGTCAGTAATTCCCATCGCCTCCATACATTCTCTAAAGTCAGGACAAAGATTCCTGTCTACTATGTGACCATTAGCTTTTGACCTATGGAAAATGTTGTTAAAGTCCCTAACCAACAACCAAGAGTTTCTTATGGAATTGGTAATAACTGTAAGAGAGTTCCAAAGTTCCCTTCTATGAAAGGCAAAGTTAAAAGTGTAAGTAAATCTAAATTTTAATAAATGTTACCTATCAGTAGCTTAACATTAAGATGAATGAATTGATTATTATCTTGCAGGACAATCGCTTCCACTTCACTTAATTCATAAGCCACTCTGATGTGCCTAAAATGGTGATGATAATAATTGGTTAAAAACTTCCACTTAACTCCCAAAATGTTAATTCTAAACAACTTCCTCTGAGAGAGTTTGGTTTCAATCAAACTCATAAGGAGAGGAATATTATCCCTGCTGGAATCCACCAATCCATATAGTTTTTTCGGGGAAGTAAGATCCCTTAGATTCTAGATTACACTTGACATGGGACGGTGAGCTGGTTTTGGAGTCTTTGTATTTGCTAGTTTTAACTACAGTGCAAGTATACAGGTCGTAACTTATACTATAATTGATATCAATCCCACAAGGATTGAATCTAGACACTAACATTTGAACTTCACTTTGTTTAAGGTAAAATAAGATTATAGAAACTGAAAATTAAACTTAAACTAACGAAACTTTAATGTAAACAATCATAGAAAAAAGTAAAACAAAGAAGATATTCAATAGTGGAGACTTAGGGGTTGTTCTATCCTTATTTATCCTCATTTATCTTATCGATTTAATTGTGTTTGATCCAAGATTTTCTAAAGTTTCATTACCCTCTCTCTAAGTTTAATTAATTGTCCCTAATTGAAATACGATAGAATTATCTTTCAATCTCTCAATCTACAAAATCGTTCCTAGATACTTAACTAGATGTGAAGCAATCCTACAGGTAATTAATAAAACAGTTAAGATCTCTCTTTAACCACTTATTAATCTATTAATTGTAGGTCTATGAAGTTACTAACTCTCGTTGCCCACCCTAACTCAAATCAATCAAAACAATCTCTCGATCCGAAGTGATTATAGACTTAACAATTAACACAAACTGCTATCCATTAAATCAATAAGGATAAAGTTGGATAAACAATTCAAGAACAATACTTAAACTAGTTTTAGCAATCCATAATCATATTCAAACAAAAATTATTTAGATTAAACATTAAAAGGTAGGCAAATGAAATGATAAAACTATTGGTGTAGGTTGAAGCCCGCTTTTAGGAAATACTAAATAGCACTTGTGGAATCTTTATTCTCCTCTACAAAATTGTTTTCTTCACCTTTCTTCTCTCCCCCAAAACATTCCTTTTCTATCTTAGCTCTCTCCCACCTTTAGCATGTGGCTACTAGGGTTTATTTTCTGACTCCTTAGTACAAATTCATTAAACACGTTTTTCCACATCATCCTGTCAAATCAGTTTTTTCTGGATTTGACCTCTACTTGACGTTTCCACTATATCTTCATCCATAGATCTCCTTTTGAATTGAATTTTTCTATCGAGCTTCTTGACTTGTGATTCTTGAACTCTGTAAGCTTTCTTAGCGATTGAAGCTCTATAACTGCCCCTAATGCTTCTCTGAAATAAGCTATACAAAATCTGGTGCTGGTTTGGACTTCATTTGTTTCCTGCACATTCAACCATGAAAGTATGTCAACCCATTCTTCAAACAAGTCCATATTTTTCCCTCAAACAATAAAAAATACAAAACAATCAAACACCTAAAAGATAATGAAAAGGATGCAAACATTCATACTAAATATGTTTAAAACACACAAACAATACTTAAAGCATCTAAAAACAACCTAGAAACATAGCATGAAAACACACTTATCAACTATCAACTTCATTACTCTTAAACATTTTCTTGTCCTGAAGAAAATTAAACAGAACCATTTTTGAGTGCTTAGTTGTAAAAATAAACTACTAGTTTTACGCTAAAAACCACAAGTACACGGGTCGTAACTTTTAGTAAAGAACGGATATCGGTCCCTCAAGGATTGAGTTTAGTCACCACTTAATTTAGGTTTTACTTTGTTTAAGAAATAATTTTAGAAATTAATAAATTGGAAATTAAAATAAATTAAATTAAACTAGTGATAACAGCCAATTGAGATGAAGTGCAGGAATTTGATAACCAAGGTTTAAGAATAGGAGTCGTTCTATCCCAATTTTGCTTCCCTCTTCACATAATGATCTAATTGTGTTTGACCCAAGACTTTCTAATGCTTAATTACCCTCTATCAAGGTACAATTAACTGTCCCTAGCCAAATAGATTAGGATTAATTATGCTTTCTCTAGCCTTACTAACCTTTCCTAACCATTCAACTAGATGTTAAGCAATCTTCTAGATAATCTTTAACAAATAGCCAAGATCTCTCTTCAACTACTTGCAAAAACCTGAACATGTATAGGTCTATTGGGAGCCAACTCTCATTGTACTACCCAACACTGTCACCTAACTCACCCTCTTGGTCTATTGAAAGGCTACCCTACTCACCCTCTGGGTCTACGGCAGGGGTTAAGCTCAATACATATAAAAAACAACCATTCATTGAATCATAAAGTAAGAGTTTTATAAAATAGTTTAAGAAAAACTCCTATAAAATATTTAGCTACTCATAATCTAAAATAATCCAACAATACTCATGTTTTCCATGCTAAAAAGTAATAAAGAGAAGAAGAAAAAGTAGTCTAGATAGAGCTTTGAATGTCTTCTGTTCACTCCAAGGAAGCTAGAAAACTTGGGTATTGTCTTGATGAGTTCCAAGGAAGATCTTTGCTTTCTTCTTTTGGGAGCCACCAAAAAACCTCAACCTTGCCTCTTTTGGATGTTGGCTAATGAATGTTGGAGGCTCCTAGGGTTTTGAGCCCTTATATGTGTCAAAAAGAGGGTCAAGATACTTAAAATCCCGTGTTTAACTTGTCCAGCTTCAGACCTGCTGTCACGATTGTGACAGATGGGCTCATGAACAGTGCTGTCACGATCACGATCGTGACCTGATCTATGCAACTCTAAACACCCTTCACTCTTTTGGCCATAACTTCTTCTTCAAACCTTTGATTGACTTGAAATTTGAACTGGAGACTCCTAACATCTTGATCTTACTCTCCATTAATATTTATGACCATATGAGCTCTAAACGTTTCCCAACAAGCCACCAAAGTCACTTGAAAAATACTCCAACTTGAAATTCTGATGCCTGTAAAATCAGAGAGAAATGTACATCAAACTATCCCTCAAATAAGTTCAAAATCCACCTGTAAACACTAAAAAAAATAAACAAACACTTAAAAAATTCAAATATCATGAAAAGGTGCAAAAGATGCAAAAGAGGAAATAAACTAAAACTAAAACACCCAAAGAAACACTTAAAACACCTAAAAACAACCTAGAATCATAACTTAAAAGCACAATTATCAACCATTACAATCCATCAATTCATTTTCAAAGAGACCAAGTGCATGCAATATTTCAAACTTTTGCAACTTAAATATCAAGCTACTACTCACATCATAATTTTTTTTTCATCAATACATATAAATAAGCTTAACTTATGATACCATTGATAACTTATGATACCATTGATCAAAGGTAAGTATAAAACCAAGATGGATTTTATTCACAATATTCACTCATTTTCACTCAAGTGTTTAAGGGTTGGTGTTTTGCTTAAGACTCCCTCTAGGAGACTACGCTACCATAGGCTTGCAAATTCACCAATTCTCCTCCACGTAGATTATATGCTAAATGGATCAAAAGGAATTTTAATTAAGGTTGTAATGGGGCCAGGGTCAGGGTGAATCAAAATGGATTTTAGTGGTTTTTCCCAAATATTCATAAAGCACTAAATGTACAAGGGGACAATAAAATGTATTTATGAGAGATGCATGTAAATAACTAACTACTCAATATTTATTGTTGCTACTAACTTTGATTCTTTTCTTTTTTTTTTTCTTTCAATTGATTTTTTTATTTAATTTTTGTACAATAATATGAAAACAATGAACAAAACAGTAGCTAAATGCAATGTGCTATAATAATAGAAGTATTGCTCAACTCATCTCAGTAGAAAAATGCAGCTAAAATCCTAAACTAATGCACACTTAGTATTTTATTAAACTTGTGATAAGGTAAGCTAACGAGGTTTTCGAGTTTTTGATGTAAGGTGTTTAATTCAAGAAACAAAAAGGTTGAAGGCTCAAAAGGGGTTACAAGGGATAATACATTAGGTGGGTCATTAAAGTAAAGGGTTTAAAAATAAAGAAGGCCTTAATTCTTTCTATATAACATGTATCTAGTAGTTTCAAATTGGTTCAAAGAAGGTTCTGAAGGTAATCATCCTAGGGGAGCATCACAAACAATAAGAAAAATAAAATGATTGAAATATAGTCGTATAAGCTCAATGGCTCACATAGGTTTATATATGAAAATCCATGATAATTTAACACATTGTCTAATCACTCCAGTATCAATTTCTGACCAAGTTTATGTATCCAACTACTTCAATTAAATAGCATGGTTCACCTTTACCTTAAGCCGCCTAATTCAACTTCAAGCATACACTTAATCTTGTTCCAACTACTATGATAGAATTTCATGATATAACACACAAAATAATTACTCAAGTGCAATGAAATTGACATACCTAATATTGTCAATCTAACATGCATCCTATATGATATGCAAAATGCAAACATAAATGCAATGACTACCTCCCCATACTTGAGGGACACATTATCCTTAATGTGTGAAGATTGCACCAAAGACAAAGACCACAGATACACATAGTAATAAAACAAAACAACTAACATGGAAAATAATACAAGAGAAATATATAAAAGAAATAAGCAACAAACAAATGGAGGGCGAGAAAACTTATGGAGAGGACAGTGATGATGGCATTGGGAAAGGCACTTGGACCCCTTGTAATGTAAAAAATTTGAGAAACTTCTTAGTTTGCTAACACTGTTGTTGCTCTATTTGCTTCATCTTGCCATTCAGGAAGTCGAAACGTCACTCTAGAATCTTTTGGATGTCTTCTACAGTGGACAAAACAGTTTCCCACCCTTCACCCTCTTCGTTAAAATCATTAAAAAAGTTATCATTGCCTTGAAGATGGTGGGAGGAGGATGATCTTGTGGACTTACTTTGTTGCAAAATAACTGTTATGTTAGGGTCTCGTAGTTCCAAGGAATTCATTTCCACAAGTTTAGCACATCTCAAATGCATAAGAGTGAAATACCAATAAACACAGGGGTTAGACCATCGAGATTAACATTACAAAATTTACCAAAAGCAACGACAATATGACCCTTTCCCAGATAGTTTTGATTCTTAGTTATCACCTAATCCAAAGTATGAAAAATATGGTATAATGTGCAAAATTTGTGATTAGTGTCCATAAACCACAAAAGAAATAGTTCTTTAATTGACAAATTTTTTCTTTGATACTTGTTGAAAATCACATGACATATAAATTTATGCAAAACTAAATGGGCATGACTAAGTATGAGAGAGCTGGATGGATTATGAGAATCAAACTTATCTAAACCTGTAAATTTCTTCCAATATGCAACATGTTTAAAGTCAAGTGGGTAGCATAAGTCTTTGATTTTAGAAACCCAAATATGATTTTCAAAATATTATAAGTTAGCTTAAATGGGTCCTCACAACTTAAACAGGAATTCATCAAATTTCTTAAGATCACGTTGAAGAGTAGTATAGAAATCCAATGTTAATTCTTTAAACACCACATAGTCAAAATGGATGAATTTCTCCCAACCTATCTTTTTACCTAAGCGTTCAATCTTGTCTTTCAATCCAACCTCTTCAAGAATTTGAAATTTTAACTATTTAGAAGCAATAATAGGCTTATCTTTGAGTTTTAGGAATTTTGTACCTTCTTCGTGACTAAAGATAGGAAAAGGATCACCAAATTTGTGAGCCATATCTTGTGGTCCTTGGTGGAGGGCCAACTCTTTACCTTTGTATGGGTGGTGGCTTCTAACTTGTCTTCTCTTAGGTGCCATAGTGATGGGTATTGTGCAAAACCTATAAAAAGAGAAATAAAAGAAGATGTTAGATGAGAATATGATGAAAATAATGATTAACAAAGAATAAAGTATGATTTTTTGATGAAAAGGATTAAAAACTTGAAGTTTGATGTAAGATTAATGAAAAGTTTGTGAAAGATTGGAGCAAAATATACTATATGAGTGGGAAAAAAGTTGAAAAATAAAGAAGAGGAAGAATGGGGGTTGCACTTGGAGAAGGAGGTTTAAAACAACTAGGATTGTAGGAAAAGAAACAAAGAGAAAAAATGATAATAATAATAGTAATAAAAAAAACAAAAAAAAATAATTAAAAAAGTAAGTGTCGCTCGATCAACGATTAGTAAGTGTTGCTCATAAAAGTCGCTACAGTGATAATGTCTTTAACGTTGTTTTCGTTTTCTGTTTCATTTTTTAAAATAAATTATTTTAAGTTTTTCATTATTTTATTTTTATAATTTTTTTGGTTTAACTCAAGATTAGTCATTTCCTAATTTTCGAATCCTGAACCATAAAATTAAAAAAGGATAATAAGTAATTAACTTTAGTAACTTTAAATGAAAAATAAAATCAGAACCTCAATTAAACACACGAAATAATAAATAAAAAGGATTTTAAAAAATAATTAATAACAAAACATGCTAAACTAAGGTTATTAGCTTGACCAATCTCAATCGCTATAAGATTAAAGAAGGAAAAGAAAAGATTTTACTTCCCTTTCATTAGAAAGAATGCCTCCGAAATAATGTTTGCATATTTAACCATTCACTCTAAATGTTTCGTCCTTGTCGTTCTCTAATTCAACTGCTCCATGCTTGAATGCTTGAATGCTTGAATGACTTTAAATGGAACACTCCAACGAAATTTTAGCTTTCCTGGAAACAATTAAAGTTAAGAGTTAAATAATAATACCTGATTACT
The DNA here is from genome assembly GCA_028565735.1 of Pinacopodium congolense. Lineage (NCBI taxonomy): Eukaryota > Viridiplantae > Streptophyta > Magnoliopsida > Malpighiales > Erythroxylaceae > Pinacopodium > Pinacopodium congolense. The sequence goes on from JAOXYD010000136.1 coordinate 12,573,798, forward strand.
AGTCTTGAATTCCTTTTTTGTATATGAGCATCATGCCACTTCTTCACTTTCTCCTTATATAGTTTGTTGTTTTCATAGGCATCAAATTGTAGCTCTCCCAATTTATAGGCATCCACATTTGCATGATGCTCTAGCTCCACAATTAAATGGCAAGCTTTCCCATAGACAAGACGAAAGGGAGTGGTAGCTATTGGTGTCTTGAATATAGTGTGGTATGCCTAAAGCGCATCATCAAGCTTTGGTGCCCAATCTTTCCTCGAACAACTCCTTATCTTCTCAAAAATTCGCTTAAGCTCTCTGTTCACTACTTTAACTTGCCTGCTCATTTGTGGATGGTAAGGTGTAGCTATTTGATGGTAAACTCTGTATTTCTTCAGCATGGCTTTAAAATGCTTGTTGCAAAAGTTCATTCTCCCATCACTAATGATTGCCCTTGGTACTCTAAGCCTATTAAATATTAGTTTTATGAACTTCTGTATGACTTTACCATTATTGGTTAGGGTAGCTATCGCTTTTGCCCATCGGGAGATATAATCCACACCTATGAGGATATAATTATGATCGAGAGAGGATAGGAATGGTCCCATAAAATCGATTCCCCATTTATAGAAGATATCCACTTCTAGAATGTTAGAGAGTGGCATCTCATCCTGCTTTGAAATATTTCCAACTTATTAGCATTGGTCACAATTTTTAACATACTCATGTGCATCTTTGAATAGTCTAGCCTAAAAGAATCCGCACTCTAGCACCCGAGTTACAATCTTGTTGGCTCAGTAATGACCTGCATAAGATGAATTATGACATTGTGTTAAAACTTCAAGCATTTCATCTTCAGGAACACACTTATGGATTAGTCCATTAACACATATCTTCTATAAGATTGGCTCATCCCACAGATAACAAGTGCATTCAAATAAAATTCGCTTCTTTAGTTGATAAGTTAAGTCGGGATGAAGGATATCACCTGTTCGCTATATTAGAAAACCATGGAATAAAAAGATTGGCTACTAACATCAAGGATTTTTTGGGGAATTGTTCATTAATTCCCACACTTTATCGCATCTTCCCAACTTCTACACATGACAAGTGGTCCGCTACTACATTCTATGCACCCCTCTTGTCTCGTATTTCTAAATCGAATTTTTGTAGGAGTAATACCCACCATATAAGCCTTAACTTTTTGTCCTTCTTGGCGAATAGATATCTTGGTACTGCATGGTTAGTAAAAGCAATTACCTTTGAGCCTAAGAGGTATGAGCAAAATTTATAACCTACGAACACCACAGCTAGCGAATCCTTTTCAGTTGTGGTATAATTTAATTGGGCTCCTGTCAATGTCTTGATTGGATAGTAGATGGTATGTAATCTCTTTTCCTTCCACCGTCCTAGAACGTAGCCCATTGCTTGGTCGCTAGCATCACACATGATCTCGAAAGGTAAGGACCAACCTGGTGAAGTTAAAATTGGTACGGATACAAGTGCCTCCTTTAACCTATCAAAAGAATTTAAACAGTTATTATCAAAGTGAAAAGTTGCATCTTTAACTAACATATTAGTAAAGGCTCGAGCAATAAGATAAAAATCTTTAATAAATCGACGATAAAACGAAGCATGTCCTAAAAACGCTTGAACACCCTTCATGTTGCTTAGCGATGGGAGCGTCTTAATAACTTTTGTTTTGGTTCTATCTACCTCTATTCCTTTGCATGATATCTTGTGTCCCAAAATGACGCCTTTGTGCACCATAAAGTGAAACTTTTCCTAATTTTGGACTAGATGCAAATCATCACATCTTTGAAGCACTCTGTTCAAAATTTTCAAACAGTTATCGAAGGAGTCTACAAAGACTGAAAATTATCTATAGACATTTCCATTATAACCTCTATCACATCTGCAAATGTGGCTATCAAGCTTTGTTGAACAGTAGCTTGAGCATAGCAAAGGTTAAAGGGCATTCTTCTATAGGTGAAGGTTCCATAGGGGCAGTGAATGTGGTTTTCTCCTGATCGTCCAGATATATAAAGATCTTATTGTAACTTGAATATTCATCTAAAAAGCTGTAAAAGGCATGCCCAACCACTGTACTGGGCTCACTCATTCACTATCAGAGATGGGGTAAATAATTTAGGCATCCAAGAGTTTAACTACCTCTTTTTTCACCACTTCTTGCATGTTTGAATTCAATCTCCTTTGTCTTTCTCTCACTTTCTTACACTGGTCTTCAAGGTAAATTCTATGCATAACTACATTTATGATAATACCATCAATATAAAAAATCTGCCAACCCGTAGCCCTCATTCTTTTCTTGATGGTATTTACCACTTTCTCCTCTTTCTCCAAATCTAAGTGGATAGAAATAATGATGGGTAGGGTGTAGTCCTCACCTAAAAATGTATCTCTGAAATAGGAAGGTAAGGGGTTCAACTCTAGAAGAGG
>JAOXYD010000136.1:12584903-12596791 GCA_028565735.1 Pinacopodium congolense
ATGTCAAGGTCTACACTACTGCAACATTTTAAGTGGAGTTAGAGGAGCACTGGAGATGGTAAATGTGAACTTTTTCTTGAGTACCTCAGAGTTAGTTGTCCAATTCTACAGGGTAGGTATATTATATATATATATATATATATAGAAAAGTTTAATTGTGATCAAAATTGTAACTCGAGAAGCTACAAGAAGTTGGATCCCGATTAACGGAACCACCTTCTTCCATTACTAGTGGACTTCAGCTTGAGGACCAGTTGTTCGCGTTCAGCTTCGACTTCAGCGTATTTAAGGCTCATGTGGAAATAGCGCTCCCGCATATCCTTCAACTCTCGCTGGAGTGATGATATGTCGTCGTGATAACCATCTCTTTGCAATTCATCTTCAGTCGACAACATTTTGAGATCAGTTGAATGATTCCCTCCCTCGGACAACAAACTGAACAAGCAGCAGAAACATACCACGTTAGCCCTACTAACACCTTTCCATGTCCTAGTTATATGGATGCTTATTTTAGGTATGTTTACTCATCGTCAACAAGCCACCACGCATGAAAAGTTTTGGATGAGATATTCATTTCTTTTCCCACCTGGACATAAACTCCACCTTAATATTTGTACGTATACCTTGATCCTGTTAGCATATCTTCTATTTAGTTTAACCGAGTCCTTAATAAATTCTCACATAAAGTGAATAGCAATTTTACGGAATTCTGACATGGTATTTTGTACAAGAAATTGTGATGAAAAAAGCTAAAACTGATAATCAAGCTTTTTCTTAGTGATAAAACAAACCAACTTTTCAGAAAACAAGTACAACTTGTACCCACCTTTTAAGCTGAGTTTTATACAGTTCATTTGCCTCCAATGCCTCCGCAAGTTCAATTTCAAGTTGCTGGATCTTCGACAAGGGATCAATTTCGCTAGCTAGAGAACTCCCAGTACAATAAGTAGATCTGGAGTCAACCTGAAACACACAAATAATAATAATAATAATAACAATAACAACAATCATAATAGTAAATAATCCCACTTAGCACTGTTGTTATGTATCAGAAGAAAAACTTTCTGAAAATAGTACTTCATTTCATCTGCTTTTTGGTTGAACAGATATTCTCCATGCCATTAATTAGTGAAGACTTGAAGACAAATTACTGAAAAGCAGTCTACGCTGATACTATGGGTTAAATAGTGAGACAGAACAGTTGACAGTTACCTGATTTGAATCACCAGATGCAGGCGTACTCATGGAATTAGTTTCGAAGCAAATAGCAAAGCTTGAAACGCTGGTCCTATTTTGATCTTGTTTCACTTCTTTCCTCTCTCCTCGTTCCTCTCCAAAAGCTTGAGCTCTCTTCCAACTCTCTTGCTTCTCCTCCTCCTCCTCCAGGTTTCTTATCTTCCTTTGGAGTTCAGTATTTGCTCTTTTGACCCGTGCAAGCTCATTTTTCAGTGCAGCATCCGCAGCACCTAAAGCTTCTCTAGCAGTTAAATCCCCTTCCAGCCGCAAAACCTTTTCCTCAAGCACAACTTTACTGCGTTTGCAGTCCTCTAATTCGGACAAGGCCTTCTGCATGTCAGGAAGCTTCAGTTCTAACTGAGCTTTCTCAGCCTTTTGGGCTTCATAGTCTCCTGATAAAATCTGTAGTGAAGCCTCAAGTCTTTTATTTTCAAATCTGGCCTCACTAACTGACCTCTTGAGAGCCAAAATTTGATCTTGGAGAACCACTGTTTTCTCCAACTGCAGCTTAAGATTGGATATTTCTTCTGATAGCTGTAGCCTCTGATATTCAGAAGTTTTAAGTTTTAATTTGAGCGCTCTAACGATGCCTTTATACTTCTCCTCACTGGATTTCACATCTTCCAACAATTTCAATAGCTTTTCATGGTCAGCCATGAGAACTTCTTGGTTTTGTTTGGAAGCTGCAAGCTCATCTCCAAGTGCTTTCAGCTTTGCTTCTGATTCAGTGTGGATGGTACTGAAGTTGATCTCAGATACCTTGAGTTTTCCTCGGACTTCATGCAGTGAAGCTTCAAGAAAAGCTTTTTCTACATATAAACTGGACATTTCTAGTACAGCATCTGAAGTTGTTCTTTGCTCTTCATCATGGCTTCCAGATATCTGATCAGTGAGATCTGCAATCTGTCTTTGAAGTTTCTCAACTTCAACCGTCTTTCCCAAGTACATCTTATTCAAGAGGCTCTCCTCTGTAACCATTGTCTCCTTGTATTGCCTGTTCTCATGAAGAAGCGTGTCTAATTCTATGTTAAGGGCTTTCTCTTTGGATGCAACTTCCTCGAGCATCGTGGTGTATTTTTCTTCAAGAGCTTCAACTTCCTTAACCATATTAGAAAAAACGTTTTCTGATTCTTTTAGTTCAGCTTCCAAGACAGTGCAATGTTCATATAGCTCAACATTTCGGTTTTTGAACTCTATGTTTGTCTTTTGGAGCAAACTACAATCTTCAATTAAACGTTCAGCTGTAGTTTGTAATTTTGCATTTGAGACTTTCAGATATTCGCATTCTTCTTGAGCTTCTAGCCATCGCTTTTGCATCTCCTGCAACTTGTACTTCATATCAGCCTTCTGTTCCTCCAACTCACCCTGCAGTCTCATTATGTCCTCCTTGAAGCTTGCAACACAAGATTCTGAATTCTCTAATTCCAGACGGCTCGACTCCTTCTCATCAGTTAAATATCTTAATTGTGCTTCCAAGCCACATATTCGCTCTGCCAACTGTACGTTTTCCTTCTCCAGCTCAGACAGGTGACTTTCAACCTCCTTTTCACTACATTCTAGCTCTGATGACTTCCTTACAAGATTTTTTTTGGATGAAACATGAGAACCCAAGCTGCTATTGAGTACCATCATTTCAGTGTCAAGATCATCCAAGCATTTAGAGGTCATTTTGTTGTCTATTGCCCTGGCCTCCATCTTTTCTTCCGACTGCTTCTCATTCTGAAGACTGGAAACATTACTCTTCGATTTCTTATGGAAAACCTCCTCTTGTTCCTTGAAAAGAATGTCGGATTTAAGCTTGTCCGTCTCATATATAATCTCCACTGGCTCCTGACATAAACATGAAGCTTCAGATTTTGATTTTCTTTCCTGATTTTCTAATTCAGGATAAGAAGTGCTGAGAGGTTTATCCTTTAAATTGTAATCCTCAAGTTTCCTGTGGTTAGCTTCAGCTTTTGTCACTGTTTCCCTGACTTTGGCACTTTGATCAAGGTCATCAGCAGATGCAGCATTTTTCAATTCAAGCAAATCCTTTAGCTGAAGAACGCTGTCCAAAATATCCTCCCCAAGCTCTCTCTGTCCAAGTAAATAAGTTTGTGACTTCCTGAAACTACACTTATTTTCAGCATCCGTAGGCAAACAACCACTGTATTGTTGCGGCTTTACACTGGCTATGCATAATTTTATCTGCTCATCTAAATTGGACAACAGTTCAGTCATCTCATCAAATGCATTTGATTTACAAATGTCAGGATCGCTGCATTTTCCTTCATGGTAGTTGTTTGTCTTAGTTTCCTTTCCATGGAAGCATTCTACTTGCTTCAGTGCGGCAATCTCCATTTCTAATTGTTTTGCTAGGATGCGATGTTTACAGAGTTCACTGTCAAGGTAACTTACTTCGTCCTTGGATGCATGCAACTGAAGCTCCAGATCAGTACACCTCTTCCCCAGATCAATGCATTTAGTCTGCAAATTATCAGCATAAAGTTCCTCAATCAGGATGTTCTTTTGTTTCAGATCATCTTCAAGCGTGCATATATGGGATTTGAGTTTTCTCACTTCAGATTCAGCAGTAGAAACAGAACCAATCCTTAGACTCTGATTGATTGAAGATTCAGAAGAGTCACATGATGGAAGATTCAATGTTGATTCTCTGAGCTTAACAAGAAGATGCAGATTTTCTTCTGTGAGCTCATTGCAATCTCTTTCAAGCTCCTCTATCTTCTGCTTCAAGACTTTAATTTCTTTAATTGGATTACAAGCTACACTTTCTACAGAGGCATTAAGACCTGCAAATAATTTTGCTTCTAAATTGATAATTTCTTCTTCTTTTGCTGTTAACTTTTTCTTCCACTCCGATTCCACCTTCGTTAGAGTTTGAGCTTTCAAGCTTTGCTCAAATTCCAACTCAAATTTTTTGTCCTGCAGAGAATTTTCCAGAAACTTCATTCGATCATCAGAATCATTTTGTAATTCTTGTAATTGTTCAAAGCAGACGGGTGATTCTTTTTCTAGCTGCTCAAAAGTTGTATTCTCTATGTTTGGATCACAAGAGGCACTTGTGACATTATCTGCAGATACTTCCTCGTCTTGTATTGTCTCCTCATGATTTTCAATTCCCTTGCCTCTATTTCCAGTGTCTTCATACTTGGAATGCATGTTTATCAACTCAGCAATTTCCTTTTTCTGTTTCTCTATCGTATCTTCCAGTTCTTGAAGTATGGAAACAAGTTCAATGTTTGACTCCTGGGTTTTCTGAAGCTGTAAATCCAAGTTTGCATTAGACTCTTTCTGAAACTTTAGTTCACTTTCCATTTCCTTCAGAAGATTATCCATTTCTTTCCCCTGGAACTTCAAATCGTCTGTGGTTGATTGCTTCCCTGCTACACCCTCCAACAAGACATTAAGTCGCTTATTTTCTTGCTGCAGGTGCTCACATTCTAAGCATGACTCTGAAAGCTTCAGTTCAAGATTTGTCTGACGCTCTGACTGGTCTGATAAATCCTTCTTAAACATTTCCAGATCAATCATTAGCTTTTGAGCATTTTGTTCCCACATACTAGCTTCTGCCCGTAGCTCCTCTATTGTAACTTCTGCTGCTTCCAAATCTTTAGATGAATCAGAATTCTGTAAAGGTGATGAAGCAACAGTACATGATACCCAATTGATGTCATCTTTCTGATTCCCAAGATTGCTTTGCGAGATCGAAAACTTGGAATTAAAAAATGAGGGATTTGATCTAGAAGAGCCATTAAAAGAATAAGATCCTGCAGTAGTACTATCTTGGGAGTTGGAGCCACTTGAATCTTGTCTTGCAATATGAGTCTTAGCAATGGTGCTGAAGTCATTATGTGGGGAACAGGTTTCTCTGCTCAAAGACCCATCCGTTGAATCAAAGCTAAAATGGGATGCTGATACAAACATGTCCTGTGTGAACAAGTAGGTCCTTTGTTAACCGCATTAAGGAACATGGAACAATAAAATTGAAGAAATTCTAAACGTTAACTACTACATAAAGAAAAATCCCATCTTAACTGAAGCACATGGTGTCCAATAGCATCATTCTAGTGTTTATAATATGAAATCACAAATATCTTGGATGGGACTATGAAATCCCTGAGGAGTAACATAAAAGCATCTTATTATTATGCAAAACCTTCTGATGTAAATGGACTTCATATGACTGAAATGAAAACATAATTTCTATAATGTTTATTTCAACTCGGGCATACCCTTTGTAGATCTCCTACAAGAGAGGTATAATGGTAGCTGATTACAAAGCAGATCCTCTGATGCAGATGGAGTTCATATGATAGAAATCCAAACATTAACTCATAAAGATTTGGTTTCAAATTGAACATACCCTCTGTATGTCTCCTGTAAGAGATGCACTATCGTGAGTGTTGCTAGATGAGGATCCAAAGCTTCTTTTGAATGAACTATCGGAAGCATCAGATTTACTTTCTACCTCGCCATAACCAATGTTTAGATCCTCAATACTGGAAGCTTTGTCTTCACACTGCTCCTCCCTTCAAAATATATTCCAAAATCTCTAAGGACACAAAATAAAAAAGTTCCACAAAAGTTAAGGTTTTGCATTGAATAGTAAACCTGAGTTCTGCTTCTATTGTCGGGCGATCCTCTGCTGGTGATAGGCACTGAATTCTAAGCTGAAAGAACAGAGGCGTTGATAAGATGTTTTATACCAAAGAAGTATCATGAGAACTAGCGTTTAATTTATTGGGAGTCCGTGGTCGCTATGATAGCTACACACTTTTAACAGGTATATTTTAACGAAAATTTTGTTAGATTATAGAAATGACTCCAATTACAAAATATACTTTTAAGATGGTCCCATGGGAACACTTCTTCAACGGTAATGAAAGAGGAAGGGCAATTTTTGATGCCTTGTAGCTTGCTAAATTGACTATAGCTTCTCCAAGAGCACCAGACTTAAGTGATCCCTACATCAACAATACCACTTCCAAGTTATAATAGATCTGAAACAATAGATTAAGACTGAAAAAAGCAATTAAATGAATAGGCGAACTATACCATGGCAACAACAAGCTTTTGGAGGTATTCTTCATTCTCTTTTGGAGCATCATGTTGAGGCATCCATACAGACTCTGATAAAGCTTCAGTCCATCGGCAACTTCCATTTTTCACCGTCGCTTTCCCTGATTTTACGAGGGTTTTCCCCGTTTCCACAGAAATTATAGATACAAAGAGCTTGTCCCATCCTTTCGGTACCTACAGTTACCAAAGAGCAAATGGTGAATATAGAAGACCTGGATTCAAATGAAATGAACATAAATGATTCACAAATGCCGAACTTAATATGTCATTACACTTCTCGCCGCCAAAATCTAGCGAAAAGATTTATGAAAAGAAAAGGGACATTTAAATTTCTCTATCTCCACCTCTTCCCATTAACATATAGAAAATAAATATGTGAAATAAAATTAAAAGGACTACTACAGCACAAATTCCGATCGAATGAAAAGTTCGTAAGGAATGAGTAATCCGACGCAGTTTAGCATGACTTCACTTGTCAACAACGCGAAAAACACGGAAAGACGAAAATGCAGTATCATATAACACGCATACATAGTCAAATTACCATTCAACTAAACAAAACAAGCTAGAAAATGAAAAATCGGTAGAAAAATATAGTAATCCAAGGCGGATTTCAACAGCAGATTCAGAAGCATTACAGTGAATTCAAGAAATGGCATATGAAGAGCTCATAATGATCAAAATGTCTTAAATAAACCAGAAACTATACAGACATAAGTACATATATTGCTATAAGTGTACGAATGTAAACAACACGGAAGTCTGTATGTGGAAAAAGATGAGACCTGAAGAGCTTGCAAGTTAGAGAAATGGAACTCAAATTTCTCTCCGAGCTTTGATTTGTGTTTGTTCAACCTGAACATTTCTTCTTCTTCTTCTATATCAATTCTTTGCGTGTTTTTTTTTTTTTTTCAGTTTCGTCTCGATCCACACTTCATGAGTTGGTGTTCGGCATAGCAGAAAGAGAGAGAAAGAGAGAGAGTCGATTGAGTTGTAATTTCGTTTTGTTTGCTGGGGATAGTGGTAGTTATTTTATTTGTTTTAATTTATCGTTCGTATCCCTGATTTTCATGGTATTTATTCTCATCGCCCATTCTTTTAAAATTATTTCGCATACTCTCCTATTCTCCCGCCGTTTTACCATAGATATTTTATAAAATCCTACCTAGCGCTCACTTCTTCGTTTTACAGGGTTATCCTTTTTTACAATTTTGGTGGATTTTCGGATTGGATAATTATACCCAAAAAGAAATTCAAATAAGTTTGTGAGAATATGTTTACTGACACGTGAAATTAGAAAAGAAAGTAAAAAGTACATGCTACTTGGATGCTGATCTACGTGATGGACGGCAAATACTATATACACGAATTTAGTTGTGGTTAAAAGATAATTAAAATTTGATTACTCTGAAGATTCTTACATTTTCTTCTCTTTCTAAAAATTTTTCCAATTACTATTTACTTTTGTTTTCATGGTATTATCAGGTAGCATTTCTTTTTCTTTTCTTCTGTCTTTTGCCGTTTCTTTACTTTTCAACAAAGTCACTGTCATTTGAATTTAGGCAAAGACTGAGCCAGATTTTAGGGGTGTAAAAAATTACCAATGTAATGAGGAAGTGCCAATTTTTATTACTATGAGTTGAATTGTGAGGGACGTAATAAATATGCTTTCCATATAAAATCACAAAATACAACAGCGTAGAGCTGATAATTGGAATCGGAATAATATAAGGAAGAGGGAAGTACAAATAATTATATTGTAGGTACTGCAACATTATATTCATTTCTCAGCTCTTGGATGTAGAGTACAAGACAGGTTCTTATATATATATATATATACACGGTGTGTTAGAGACGTAATAATCCTTAATGAAATTTTAATCAAGTATCACCAAACCAGACTCGTGATTTTTGAAAAATATTGATCTACTACGTCAAATTGTCGGTTAAAAATGTTATTAACCTTTTGGTATAAATTTCTATATTCAAAACAAATAAGTGTAAAATTAGAAAGATATTTTTCACTTATAATGTTTCGATATATCAATATAAAAAGATGCGATTGTGCCGTACATCAACTAGCCCACCTGGTCACCTACTTTATTCCATCCCGTATGATCTATTAAATTCAAGAAGTGTAGAAAAGAAGAAATCAAGGAATCTAGAGGTACGCCAATTTACTGGTCCGACTGTTGTTAAAAAAAAAAGTAAAATTAAAAAGCAACTCTTCTAGCTCAAAGTTGATTGAGAATATTATATATATATATACACACACATATATAATGGTTTAATAATAAACTATTCAGTATTATAATTTATATTAAAAGTATGTAATAGTAATTGAATAAATAATTAATGGATAATAAGTAAAATTACCAACAATAAAAAAAACTACATGTTGAATGTTCATTATACATTTGGATAAGGTAGTTGTTCTTAATGATAAAAAACAAAAAAGATTACAAAATTAAGGAATGTTCTACATAAATTATTTTAAGAATACCTTAAAAAATTATGTGGTTTAAATAGTATAACATTACAAGACGCAACTACTGTTCTAACTAAATTGCCTTCAAGAAAAGCTTGTCCTCATTTAAAGTAATCCAAGTTCTCCAGGCAAGATGGTAAGAGGGAGGTGGTAGGGAAGTGTTAACGAATAATTAATTAACTCCCCTCTCATAAAAAGGATCTTCGAGTAAGACCCAGTAAGTATCCGGCGTCTTTAAACAACAAACGAAAAAGAATGATGATGTTTCTGTGGAAATTTACGGCTCCTGGGAATCAAAAGCTCAGAACATTTGGTGGCTAGAGATACTTCTTATGGCTGTTTAACGGAAAAAAGAGTGGAACTGGAACATATGTCCAAAGCATTGGATCTAGTAAAACTCTATTAATAATAAAAAAACCCAATGAATCCATTGTAGCTCATCAACATGGTTGAATTGAAAGCAGTTTCCTCCTAAAATTGGTCAAGTGGACAAGAATCATTTTTACTTTTGTCTTTTCCTTAATAATAATAATAATAATAATAATAATAATAATAATAATAATAATAATAGAACTATTGGTACATGTGGAAGAAGAACGTTCCATTCGCTAAATCCCATAATGAAGAATCGAAATTAACACCACGAAATTCTCTTTATCCTTTCACATTTTTCACATTCGCTTGCTTGATTTATAATCTACGTACTCTTGTATATCGCTGATACACATTTAGTCCATCTGCTTTATTCTCCCAGAAGCTAGGGTAGGTCTTCTTTTGGTAATTCTCGGTCATCGAAACATAACCACCAATTGATCTTTTTCAAACGGTCACTAGATCGCAGGTGGATGACTTGGTAAATTATCGCTGTTGGATTCCGTAAAGCAGGCCTCTTGTTTCGATACTCTCAATCTTTTTTATTAACTACAATCCAAGTTGAAGTGTTTATTTCATAAAAATGAAATTATATATATGTGTGTGATCTTATTATAATTATTTTAAAAAGGATTTTGAGCTTTTATAAGTGAAAATATACTTCTATTTTTTACTGCTAATTTAAAATCTAATATTTTAGATATAGATTTACTAATTTTCAAGGTTAGAACTTGAAAATTGAGACATCTCGAAATTAGGTGATCGAGGTGAGCCTAAACGAAAGTTGGTCTGCAAACCATGCTAGGGCTAAAAGCAAAAGAAACAGAATTTTAGTACTAAAATTACTCGTAATTATAAGAGTTTGTTAATAAAACGGAAAATAGAGACCGTTACGTTACAATTAGATCTTCCAGGTGATGCAGCATCAAAATACGGCAGCTTTTTAGCGTGGACTTAGCAAGACGGCGTTAATCTCCCTAACTTGGAAAATACTATCCCACAATTACTTGCCTGTCTGTTCAATTAGATAAGCTGTCAATCGTACAATTTAAGGGGTAAAATTAAAAAGAAAAAAAAAGGCTCCTCATATGTTTTAGAGTTTATTTCTAAATTCTAACAATAATAGAAAAATTTTATACCAACTTGCATGATTACTTGAAAATTTTTTTATCATATCATTATTAATTTCAGATTACTTTTTACTATCTTTGTATTATTCCATCTTATTTACATGTCTCTCTATTCTCTTGTTCGTATTTTACCATATGTGCTTTGTTTTTTTCCCCATCTCTAGTTCTTCATCTTTGTGCATAAGTTTTTTCCTATCTTTAATTCTCTATCCACGATAATTATTTAAAATATTTTATATGAAATTGAAAAAAAACTAGTAATACGACCAAAATGTAAAATTGAGATCTCTGAGATGACTATTGAGTTCATTAAATTGGACACATTAATTTTAAGTCGCGTATGTTAATTAATTGAGCTGTGCTCACTATCCCAACCCGATGATGTAGTTAAAAAATGACATATTTTTAGAATTGACATAAGAGAACAAGACGTTAATTAATAGGAAAGTGATGGGAAGAGGAAGTACTAAAAAAAACAAAACACGATCTTAATAACCTTTTTATACTTTTTAACAATGACATTTAGACCTGTTAATAGAAGTGTATGTATCCCTAACATAACATCATAATTCGTATTTAAGGCATTTCCCTTGGCATTTCAAAACGATCTAACATCATTTTTTTTAATAGAAAACTTTGTTCTATCTGGTTCAGTGGTGGTTGAAGGAACATCTGATGCTTAAAGTTGGCAATTTCATGTGAGATGAACTTTCTACCTAAATTGAATTGGGGGCAAAGTTTTTACCAAATTGGCAACATTTATAAACTAGGAATTTTTAAAGGCTGACATGCATTTTTATATTGCCAAGTTTTGGAAGAGTAACATAGAGCATTCATGTGTAACTATTGAGACAAAAGGGGGCCATAGATGCGGTGCCATGTGCTTGCCTTCTTTTCAGACATTGAACACTCACCCTTTCACTAATCAAATAATGGACACGGGAAACGAAATTGCTTCTGCTTGTCTACATTATAAATAGGAAATCAGAAATATGTGTTCATGGGTCTACTCAGACTTTTTGTTCCTTGCGTTTGATTTTTGATAGCCCTACGCGCCGCTCCGAAAACGAACTGTTTCACTTGCATTTTTTTAACATTACATTGCTTTCTTTTTCTCCCAGTTTCTTAAACTTCATATTGCTGCAAAGCTACTCAATAATCACGTACGATCCAATACTGACTGTTGGGAAGTTAACCAGCAGAGAAGATTTTTAAAAAATAATTTTCTTAAAAATTACTTTGATAAATTTAATTTGAAACAAGTAAATAAAAATAATAAGATTTTATTTTTTAAAAAATAATAAGATTTTAACAAACTTGATTACACTTTTTTGTTGATTCTTCTCTTCTTTACAAATTTGTCTATCCCAATTGTTCAAGTGTTTTGTTTCTAATAATATCTATCGATCAAACAAAAAAATAATTCAAAAATATTTTTTGAAAGAAAGAAAAAAATAATGCTAGTTCTTATTTATTTTTTCTTTCTTTTATATGAAAAATAATTTTTAATATTAAATTGAATAAAATTATAATTAAAGTCAATTTTTAATTATAATTAAAATTTCATATGAAAAATTAAAATT
>JAOXYD010000136.1:12596891-12617108 GCA_028565735.1 Pinacopodium congolense
GTCGTTATAGGTTGACTTTTTAGTTGACTTTTTACACAACTTTCATATTTTGACTCCAATCTTCATATTTAAGCTTCTTTATGCAAAGTAAGCATAATAACACATAAATGGAACATTTAAGCACTAAATAGGGTTAAATTATCATCAAATAACATAAAAAATACTATAAATTTAACCCCTAACAGCAACTATAATATGTGAGGGGATCCTTACTTCAACACCTATAATCTAGAATGGATGAATCATCCTAATTACTGTTGGAGTAAAAATTAGGTGATGCAACTATAGTCTTTTAATGTTTAGAGAGTGCCACCTTTAGAATTTAATGCCACTAAACTTATAAAACCTAAGAGATCCAAACTTAAAGAATTTTTAAGTAAGTATATCTCCACTCAGTAGGTCAATAAGAAAAATCAAGAGGTTATGATGAAAAATCAATAGGTTATGATACAAAATCAGTAGGCTTTAAGTAGGAACTTAGAGAAGTAGATGAGCCAACTTACTAGCTTAATAAAGGAGAGTATGCAAAAGCCATATCATTAAGAAGTGATAAAGAGATGATGGGAGTTGAGGAGAGTGAGAAGGAGGATGAAAAGACATAGGAGAGTGAAGAAGAAGCAAATCAAAGGACAAGAAAAGAGGAAAAGAAGGAATCAGGTACAAAGGAGGATCAACCTATGATGTTAGTTGATCCAATCACTAATCTAGCAAGACCTAGGACACTCTATTATCAGAGGTTAAAAGGTAATAAATTAGAAAAGCAATTTATTAGGTTCTTATAAGTTTTTAATAAATTGCATATTAATATTCCTTTTGCTGAAAATTTAGAGTATATACCTTCCTATGTTAAATTTTTTAAGGAAATTTTGTATAACAAGAGAATGCTTGAAGAATATGGAACTTTCAGGTTAATTGAAGATTGTTTGACCATTTTATTGAAGAAGTTACCATCTAAGCTAAAAGATCCAGGGAGTTTTACTATTCCTTACAGTACTGTTGACTTACAAATAGATAGGGCCTTGATTAATTTATGTACGAGTATTAATTTAATTCCTCTTTTTATTTTTAGGAAGCATAAATTAGCAAAGTCCAATCCGAACCAAGTTTATCTACATTTGGCGGATCGGTCGATTACATATCTGAAGAAATTCATTAAGGACATGCTCATTAAAGTGGATAAGTTAATCTTTCTAGTAGATTTTCTAGTTCTTGACATAAAGTAGGACTTAGACATTCCCATTATCCTCAGGAGTCCTTTCATATCTATGATAAGGCCCATTATTAATGTTTGATGTAGAAAGCTTATGTTGTGACTTCGATATGAAGAAATAGTTTTTAATGTCTTGAATTTCATGAAGCATCTGTCTACTCATAATTCCTACAACTTCATTTAAACATACTCTTATGACACCAATCCTTCTTTTGATGTTTATGCAGGATTATTGAAGTAAGAAGCACAAGGAGTGCTTAACGATATAAGGGAAGAATTTTAGGAGGGCTTAGGAGCATATAAAGCTAGTTTGAAGCAAGCATTCTAGACATAGTATCTGGTGTATGAGCCTCTTTAAAGACCAATCATAGGGGTGCATTTTATGGTATTTCCATGTGTGTTTCAATGTCATTTGATCCCTATTTTCATATTTAAATGCTTTTTTTTATGTTCATATTGAGTTTTGTAAGCCTTATGGCACTTAAGAGGGGGTGAATTGGGTGTTTAAAATTTTCTTTGTAAATTAAAACACTTTAAACATCATAGGCCAACTTTAACTATATGAATTTTCTAACAAAAATTCACCCTATATGAGAAGATTATGCTTAAGTCAATATTAATTAAATTTAAGCAATAATAAAACAAACATAAGACCATAAATATAAAGAGATAAGGAAGAGAAGAACACCAAGATTTATAGAGGTTCATCTACTCCAAAAGATAGACTACGTCCTCTTTCCAACTATTTAATGGAAATTCACTAAAGAGCTAATCTTACTTTAAATGGCTGAAGAGTAACCCTTACAAAAATCTTGATTATAAGGCCAAAAGAAACCTTTATAATAATCCTGATAATAAGGCCAAGAGAAATCTTTACAATCTTGATTAAAAGATAAAAAAGAACCTCTACAATGTTAATTTAGGGTGAAGATTAAACCACTAATCTTGTTCAAAGGTCAAGAGGAACCTATACATCAATATGGAATTTTAAAGGTCAAGAGGAACCCACCAATCTTACTTTCCAATGGGTGAAGAGTAACCCTTTCAACACAACCAAAGTTCACAAGTTTTCTTCCACAAAATAGTCCCTAACTTAGGCTACCAAAGCCTCAACTTAAGCTTATGTAGCTTATCAAATCTTGATAAAAATCAATGCAAGATAAGGGCTCAAGTGCAACTAATGCAATGCCAAGGCCTTATACAATCTCTAATACACATATAAAGGGTAAAACCAACCAATCCACAATCAATGAATAACTCAATTCACATTTTCTTTATCCTAGGTGAAGAGCAACCTAAATAATCTATTTTAAAGGCAAAGAGCAGCCTATAATCCAATTAACAATTAACACAAAGTAATTCCCCCAATTAAGTCACCAATTTACACCTTTAATGATGTTTCTTTTAAAGTTCATACAATAAAACCAAATTTGAAATTTTAAGACGAAAAAAAAAAGAATTATGAAAAGCCTTCATACACCTTAATAGATCATACACAATTAATTTGATTAATTAAAAACGTGATTATGGAAACCAAAAGTTAGATTAAGCATAAGATCACAAAATCTATCAAAATATGCAAGCTATATTTTCCGGCCTATATATAAATGAATTTATCCACTTAAATTATGTAAATTGATTCAATAAACCTACTGCAACATTAGTCTATCAATTAAAAAAAATTGAAACAATAAACACAATTTTAGTGCATTAATAGAATGGATTAAAATCAATAACAAATAAAAAACTTCAAACCTGGACAGCTTTGAGGTAACCTGCAAAATTAAGCTTAAACATAAAATATAATCGCTTAAAAATAAAAAAAATACTAGCAACCTCCTAAAACCTTAAGTAAACTGAAAACATCAAATGTGTAGAAAAAAAAAGTTTAAGAACGAAATCGAATTTAACAAAGAAGCTGCATAAAAATTTGACAATTTTAAGTGTTATGTGTTCTTCAATATCAAACAAAAATTTTGAGTGTTTAAAATTAAAATAAATGCTTTAATACACTCTTAAGACCTTGATAAAACTTTGTATACTAATTTTCAAGTAAGAAAAACTAATTTTTATGTTGAAAATCGAAGAACACAATAGGTGTACCAAAATAGGAACAGTTTTGGTGAGTGGGAAATTGAGAGCTTGAAAAAAACGAAATAATCACTTAAAAATTCAAAAGCAAGCTTAATTAAATTTGTTTATATCTATGCTAACTAAAAACAATA
Organism: Pinacopodium congolense; assembly: GCA_028565735.1. NCBI lineage: Eukaryota > Viridiplantae > Streptophyta > Magnoliopsida > Malpighiales > Erythroxylaceae > Pinacopodium > Pinacopodium congolense. The sequence continues at coordinate 12,600,327 of JAOXYD010000136.1, forward strand.
ATTTTTCTGCATTAGATATTGATTTAAAATATGAAATTTGAAGAAAGATAAAGACAATGTAGAAATAAAGAGAGTTTGAGAGCTGGAAAAACTTTGATCTTAGATTTTGTTTTTAGAGCATCAAAAGAGGTTAGAAATGTTTAGGAATGGTATTTATAGTTTTAGAAAGGGTTTAGAGATTTTGGTTAATAAAAACTAATTGTTTTGAAGGTTAAAAAGCTGTTAAGACCAAAAAAGAAACTAATTGTTATGTGACAAGGACATATATGGCGGTCTCTAGGGATGAATACGGCACCGTCCAACCGGTCGTATTGGTCTATGGAAATAGAACTAATATAAGGGTCTTGACATCTTGCCGTATTGCCTCTCAGCCCACTGTACTGCCTTTAGAAAACAAGAAAGCAAGTTTTAAATAAGCTCTAATCATATCCTAACATAAATAAGGCTTCAAATAAACTTTCAACCATGTATTAAGACTATATGAATGATCAAAGACATCAAACAAATTTTTAAAACATAGTTCAAGACTATTTTGACCATTAAAACATTCCAATTTATTTAAAATACAAGAATTTCCTTGATTATAAAACATTTTCATTCTTAAACAACTTTAAAAAATTTCAAACACTTCATAAATCATCCATAAACTAAAAATCACATCACAACTAAAGTCAACCAGATTCCAACACATATAAATAAGTTTAATCAACAATTCAATTAACTTAAACATATTAATAAACATATGTTAAATCAATTTATTACATTACTACTAGATTATGCAACATTTAGCCTATATGCTATTCTAATTCAATTCCTAATATGCCAAAGCCATAATCAAATTCATTTGATCACTAAAACCACAATTCAAATCCTATATGAAAATTTTCATGTAAATACGTCATGAAAATGTGAGAGCCCTTTCAAGCATTGAGAAAGATCAAGAAGACTTAGATCTTAAGATCCTTTCCTAAACCCATCTAAACTTGATCTTCAATCTTTATCATCAACCTTTATCCTTTAATCCTTGATCGCCTAATACTTGAGCTCTTCTACTTTAGTTCGACAAAGTTCTTACACTCTAAAATTTATCCTAGCTTATAAATGCATCAAAAACTTAAACATTAGTAAGAATAATGTTTTTTCATCATCAAAACACATGATTGGAATCTCTTTAGTTTCATAAGTTTATATGCAAATTTAATTATTAGACATAAATACAAAGTACAAAGATCAAGTTTAGAAAATAACTTGAGAAAAATTAGGTGAAGGATTTGCTGTCTGGGAATTAAATGACAATCTCTAAGTCTACCCTAATCACCGTTTAGGGTGTTTTTTAAAACTATTAATAGCGGTTGAATTCAGAAGACCGTTGAAGGTTAATAAACAATTTTTGGAGGATAAAAGAATGTTGTCTTCGGCTAAAACAAATGGCAAACTTGATATTTCACTTCCAAACCCTTATTAAACCTTAAGGAGGAGGTATATAAGTAAAAGATAGGAGGATTTTCGTCAAGTTTTACTCCCCAACCAGAGGTAGCCCTATTTCTTTTTGTTTTTCCTCGATTTTCCCTTAGGTTTTCATGTTCTTTTCTTCTAGTTTCATGATCAAACCTTAAATTAAGTAGTTCAGGTGTTGAATCTTAGTTGTATTTCTATTTTCTCTATTATTTAGTTAATTTTGTTTATTTTTATCATATATTTAGTTTAGGTTTATTTAAATACTTGTTGAATCATTTGTTTTTATTAATATAATTGTTGTATCTTTTAATTCACCCTTGTTCTAGTTGCTTTCCTTTATGATTTTTGTGATTTTATTTTATGTCTTGTTTATTTAAGTTTCTTTTATCATTATTTTCATTATGTTAGCATATTTTTTCTTAGGTTGACGATATTTGATGGCTAGTTGAATTATAATTGTGAGAATTGATTGAGATTTTCATTGGCATTATGATTTATGCTAGGATTGAATTGGAGTTCAGATTTAATGTCATGAATTAGGGATTGATTCATAGGATTAACCATTCTAAGTGTAATTTTTAGTTCAATTGCTCGATTTTAACTTTTGATCCATAATTGTCATCAGTTAAATCCACAAGTGGTGATAGGTTAAGTGATTTTATAGGTAAACTTAATCAACTTAGCCTAGATTTTCAATTCTCTGAGTTACATAGTTCGATCTTGTATGATTAAAGCTTAGGTTAGCTATTCCCTAGTGTGTTAGTGTTGTTGTGTTATTAAATCTAGAAAGCTTGTTCCAGTTTATCGTATAGTTAAGGGTAAATTTTCTATTGTATAGGAATTATCTAAAATTGAAGGGACTTCAAACGCAAGAGCTTGTTTGTACCTATAGGCTAGCATCTTAGGCATAATACAATTTATATTTTTAATGTTTGAATTTAATTCATAAATCTTGAAAATATCTTCTACCAAGCTTTTCATTATTGTTATTTATTCCTTATTATTTTCTTTCTTATCTTAGTCGCTTTAATTTTTTTAATTGCCTTTCCATTTGTTTTTCATTCCTTCGTGTCCAGATTTTTGTTTTATTTTCTTTTCCTTTTGTGCCACATTAGGAATAACTTGAAAAAAATAACTGATTTTTTGTAGGATCTACCGTAACTTGTCCTACTACACAATTAGTTAAGTTAATTAGGTAATTTATTATTTAGTGGTAGCTTATGACAAGCTCCCAACTAGCCAAGCCACTTCCCAAGCCTTCAATTAATAACCTCCTCTTTTTGAACTAAAACCCTTACCTAATCTTTTAAAGTATGTATTTTACAACCTCTTGAGTACTCACTAGTCATCATTTCTTCTTTATTGACAAATACTATGGAAGAGAGGCTGTTAAGGATACTTTGAAACCATAAGTAAGCCATAAGATGAACAATTACAAATGTAAAGGGAATTAGCCCCTCTTTCTACAAACATAGAATTTTTATAGAGGATGGAAGTAAGATATCAGTGTGGCCCTTAATAAGACTCAACCTACACATGAACAATGTGGTTAAAGTTGAGGTAGTCAAGCTTCTCGAATAAGTATTATCTATCCTATCTCAAATTCTAGTTGGGTGAGTCCTATTTAAATGGTTCCTAAGAAAGGAGTGCATGTTTGGATTTAGTTGGTTATTTTGATATTGATTATGTGGGAAGTTTATTAGATAGGAAAAATACATTCGGTGCACATCATTTCTTAGACAATGCATTAGTTTCATAGTTTTGTAGAAAACAAAATTTTGTTTCTTTGTTTACGATGGAAGTCAAATATGTAGTCACCAGTAATTATTTCACACAAGCATTATGGCTTAGACAATAACTTATAATTTGAATCTTTATAGAATTTTAATAAGATGTAATAATACTATTACTATTTGTTTGACCAAGAACCCCATTCAATATTCTAGGACTAAGCATATTGAAATTTGTTATCATTTTATTAGAGATCATGTTTAAAATAGAGATATAGAACTTGAGTTTGTTGATACCTTGCTTCAGTTAGTAGATATTTTCACTAAACCTTTGTGAAGATCGATTTTGTATGATTCGAAGAGAAATTGACACGATTGATAGGCATTCACTAGGATATCTTATGTCTTTTATGTTGATTTCAAAAATAGGGAGAGGATGTGATATTATATTCTTGATTTTTTACCTGATTCATGAATTAAAGGGGAGTTGGTTATCTTGAATTTTTAAATTCTTGTTTGATTTAGGGGGAGTCCTAATCATGTTGTTTGTTTGTTGTAATATCAAATAATCTTGTTCTCACCCTAAAGAGGAGATTGTTTAGCCAAAGGAGATTCCCTAGTATTTTAATGATGACAAAACGTCTTTATCACTAATGTATTTTTTTAACTATATTATAAGGATAGGTATTTTGAAATGAAATTTAAAGTAAAATGGATAAAATTCTTGGAGTTTATCAAGTGTTAAAGATGGCTATGTGAAGTAAAGACTTTGATAGTTATTGGTATTTAAAGAAGATCAATCAACCGAATGAGCATCTGTAAATCAAATGTAGTAGGAAAGTTTATCAGTTGGCCGCATCTAGGTATTGATTGACTAAATGAGCAAAAACAGAAGGGTAGTCAATCGAATGTTAACTATTGGTTGATTGAATGAGAAGATTACACAAGAAAATATCAAGAACGATTATATTTTGTAGTAGTAACAAGCCTTAATGAAGAAAATGAACATTAGAGAGATAGTGCAAGGACTAATTGATCCTAATTAGCACTATAAATGGTGGATTAGCAAGAGAGAGATAATCAACGAGCTATATTGAGAAATTCTAAGTCATTTTATGTATTGAGAAGTGCTTTGAGCCTCCTATTGTCTTTTGTGTGAAGTAAAGTCTTATGAGGCTTGCTATTATGTTATTATTGATCATTAAGTCCCTTTTGCTCACTAAGGTCTTGTACTTGTGAAGCTATTCTTGAGCCTTAAAAAAGAATGAGATAAAGCTATTCATGAATCTTAGAAAAAGAACAAGAAAGGGTTATCCTTAAGGCTTAAAAGGAGTTTATAAGTTGTAATGTTGTAATGTTGTAATTTTCCATATGTAGGAGTTTTTAAGTTGTAACATTGTAATTTTCCACTTGTATTTCATTCTTATTCCTATTCCATATTATAAACTTAATCATCTTATTTGTGCATTTCAATATTTTTCTCTAGCTTTTGCAATTTAGATCAAGTGTTTTGTGATTTGTATAAAATTTTTATCAACTAATTAAGCCCCTCTTATGTGCCATTTAAGACCATCAGACCAAATAATAAATTATTTAACTAATCATCTATATAGTAGGGCAAGTTAGTATTGATCCCACAGAGAATTAGTTGTGTTTTTAAGTTATTTTAGATGTTATGAAAATAAAAAAATAAAACAACCCCATGATGGGAAGGAACTAAAACAAATTAAAAAACAATTAACAAAAATGAAACGAACAAAACATGAAATTAAATAACAAAGATGAAAAGCTAGGTAGAAGATATTATCTGGATTTATAAATTATAATCGATCATAAAAAAACATAAATTGTGCTATGCCTAAAATGCTAGCCTATTGACACAAATAAGCTCTTGGATCCTAAGTTCCTCTAATTTAAGATACATCTTATACAATAAAAAACTTACCTTTAACCATGCGACAATCTAGAACAAACTCTCTTAATTTAGTGATGAAACAACTTTAAAAACTAGGGAACGACTAACTAAGACTTTGATCTCATAAGCTTAAATCATGCAGCCTTAAGAATTAGAATTTTAGACTAATTGATTAAATTTACCTATAAAGTCATATTGTCACTTATTAATTTCACTAATGACAATTAAACTAGCAATTAAACTAGAACCTACACCTAAGATGACCAATCTTATGAACTAATTCCTAATTCATGGAATTAATTTTGAATTCCGATTCAATCTTAGCATAAAACATAATGTTCATTAATGACCCAATAAATTATCACAATTATAATGCATTAATCCATCAAGAATCGTCAAACTTAAGGAAAAGCAAAGCTAACATACTAAACATAACAATAAAAACTTAAATTAAACTAAACAGAGAATAAAATGTATAAAACATAAGGAAAATAAAAAGAACAAGGCTAGAAAATGAAAGAAATCACACTATATTATCATAAAACAAAGGTTTAACATTATTCAAATAAAACCCAAAGCAAATATATAAGAAAAATAGTAAGAAAATAAATAAACAGAAGCTGAAACAAAAACAAACTAGACTTCAACTCATAAACTACTTAATTTAAGGAAAGAACATGAAAAGGGATGGAAAGAACAATGAAAAGAACTTAAAACCTAATGAAAATAGAAAGAAAACGAGGTTGCCCAAGTGGGGAGCCTAAAAACTACTTTAATATGCTCCTCCTTATGCTTATATATGTCCTCATTAGGGTTGAAGGAGTTTTGAGGTGAAAGGTAGAATTTGTCTTTAATTTTGATGTAATACAGCATAATTCATCCTTCAATGGTCCTTGAATAAACCTAAATGGTGGTATGGATTCAACCATTGTTGATGTTGCTAGGAAACACACTAAACATTAGTTGGGTGATAGCTTCTGTCTCCCAATGTGTTTATACTCTAACACCACCTTTGCATCTCCGATGGCCATGAAATTTAATATGTAGATTTATCACATGATGCTCCTACACCCCATAAAATTTCAAAATAATATGAGCTCAAAAAGTGTACCTAATGTATCATCAAAATAACCTGTACCAAAACGGATGCTTGTTTGAGCTTCTCTTACTGTTCTCGTAATGCATCCTTTATGGCTTGTCATATGGACCTGATATTTTGTGTGAAATTTCATAACATGATGCTCTAAGTCTTTAAATTGATTAAACACCTCTTTTATTTCCAATTATACTCTAAACTTAGCCTTTGAAAACTAGTTTTTCTGTCTAATGATCAATCCTACATTTAAAATAAAAAGGAATACAAATTAGGAATTTAAACACCAAATAGGGATGAAATGACATTGAAACACACATAGAATACTATAAACTGCATCCCTATTAGTGAGACACTTTTCCTTCATGATTCTTCTACATCTCCTCGATGATCTTCCTTAATACTTGTTTATGGGTTGGTAGAATTTCATTTCTTGCACTTCCATTTCATTTGCGCACTTTATTTGGTTTAATCTCTTCACTTTATTTTTGTTTTTTCTATTCTCTTTCTTAGGATCCATAAGAATGGCTACAAGGTATAAATGCATGTTCTTTTTTAGGGGAGTTTCCTTATTCTTCCTACCCTTTGTTTTATATTTTAATTACATGAACATTAGGGACAATGTTCAATTTAAGTGTGGAGGGTGGAAAAATGAAGGAGCATATATTTGAATAGGCACAAATTTTGATTATTTCAAATCCCCTAGTCACGAATTTGGATAGTTCATTTAAGAATCATGCTAAGTTTGATTAAATGTTAATTAGTATACCTTGATGTGATGCATGTGATTAATATAGTTAGTATAGAATATTTCTTATTTGATGATAACTTTTCTTATTTATGTTTATGATTACCTAGTAGAATTGATTCCTTTTCCATAATTTATGTTGAAAGAAGCTTTATATTTATTCTCATATGAACTTAGGCTAGAATTTAATATATGCCAGATGAATTCAATTTTTTAAGTAAATTTTAAGTTTATGCAACTAGTTATGAGTATTGATGAGCAAGGACGATTGATTTATCGTATGACTTTGGAAAATAAATACTTGATTATCTTTATGATTTTCTATATATAAAAGGCATATGCATAAGTGAATGTGTCTTTGCATTTTTGTGTTTAAACATTTTGTAAATAAATAATTAATAATTCACTATGCTAGCTTTCCACTAATAAAAAAGTTAAAGTTAAAGAATATTGTTAATAGTTAATTGATGTAAAGTGACTTAGTTGAGTAATCGAGAACGTTTATGACAAGGTGTTCAATTTCACGTCAAAAGACAAAGTGACTCCTCGACCAAGCATATAATGCTCAATCAATAAAGTATATGAATGTGTTTGGAAGTTAAAGCATGTACCTTATGTGTGTTCATTTATATATAGAACTAATGTTTCTTATTCGAATTGAAGTTTGAAAAAGGAGTGAAGCAAATTGAGTATAATTATGATTCAATATGAACGATTGGCTATATAACATTTCCTAAAAATCTTATATGATTGAATAAGTGAAGTAAAATACCAGGCTAATTGGGTTAATTTGTTACAATTTTACATAATAATCTATGTGAGTTTCTTGATATTTAGTGTTGTGCATGAGGAATTGATTTTTCTATATGTAATAACCATATATGTAATGATTAACCTTTGAATTAGATGGTATTAGCTATATTCAATTGCATAAGTTATGTTGAGATGCCTAATTAACCTTTAACTATCTTTAAAAGACTTTTGTTTAAGTACCTAATTAATTCGCTTGAGGACAAGAAACAATTCAAATGTGGAGGTATTGTTAATGGGTAAATTACTTAAGTTTTAAGGTATTATATTTAGTATTTTTACCCATTAAATGTGTAAATTATATTTCTTATAAGTCTTTTTAGTTAATTTTCTAATTTATGATGATTTTAAAGTTTATGGATTGGAAATGAAGTAAATAGGAGGAAAAAAGAGCAACAAGGGTATTGATTAGGAGATTAATGGTGGTTGCTAGGTTTATTAACAATGCCATTATTCTCTAGTAGAAACTTTCGTTAAAGCCAGAAACATGGAGTAAAATGATGGTTGTCAAATGACACTATTGTGCAGTAGCTCTACCACCATTAAAGTCGTAGAGTTAGGAAAATCCACTATTTTAATGCAACAGGTTAATGATTGTAACCTCATTTTTTATCCTAGACGATAAAACCCTAAAAGCCATCCTTGGGGCCATATAAACTCTTATTTTCTTGAATTTTTAGGAGATTAAAAGTGATTAGAGTAGAAACTTCATCTTAGTTAGGTTTATTCTTTGTTCTCTCAGATTTTCTTTTCCAACTTACCTTCTTTTGAGATTGGGACTTATAGAAGCATACAAGTACCGAAATATCTAGAAATCAATAGGGAATGATCATCTTCTTGCAAAACTTTTGTGTTTTTTCATTTTTATATTTATATTAACTCCATATTCCTATTTCATTCAATGAATATTCTTTATATGCATTTATCTTGTGTTTCATTGATGAATATATGTGTAAGTTATTTTAGCCAAGGCAAGGAGATTAAATGGGTTATAAACAAATTGGGTGGATAAGTTTTATCTTGATTGAGTGCTTATTTCATCTATCTTAGCTTAATCACTCAGGTTAGAGTGATACATAATTGAAAATATATAATAAATGGTTTTTAATTATTAGAAAATCGACCATATAACACAATTAAATATAAAAGTGGACCAACTTTAGAGATTTGTGTGAGGTTTCTTAGATTTAGGGAACTTAAATTTATGCTTCTTGCAATTCATGCCTTTTATTTCAAGTTATTTATTCATCAATTAGATAATTTGAGTTTAAAAGAGAAAAAATGTTTTTTTTGGTCATTAGTAATGTCTTAATAGTGTGAAGTAAGTCCTAAATTATTTCACCATGCACTAGTAGAAGAGATTAACTCATTAAAATATGAGACCTTATTTAATTTATATCTTTGGAAAAATCTTAGCCATAATTCAATAATAGATTTCATTTTTAGTATTTCATTAATTGTATAGTTTTAAATTCTCATTAATCAAAACTTTATCATCTAAGTAATTAAACATAGTTTAATTTGGTATTTGCAACTGCCTCCCCTTGGAATTCAATACTTGGTTTACTTACTAATTTATACTACTTGTTGATAAGGTGCGCTTACTTACTGATTTATACTACTTATTAATAAGGTTGGCCTCTTTTCAGTGTTAGGATGGAACTAAATTATTTTTTATATACATAGACCACAAGTATACGAAGACTAAGGGTAAAGATAAATAAAGTTGAGATAATGACTTAAGTGATACAGATGCTTTAGCAATATGTATAGTTTTATGGGTTACTGAATGAAGAGTTGAATGCACACATTATGGAATTTATAGAGATTTTCAATATCTTTAAGTTGAGTGAAGTGTTGGAAGGAGAAAATTGACTTCAATTATTTACATTTACACTTAGAGATGATAAAAATCATGGTTAAATTCAAACCCTCCCGCTTTCATCACGACGTGAAACCAACTAGTAGAGAAATTTCTAATAAGATACTTCCCAACATTAAGATCGGCTAGGCTTAGGAATGACATAATTTCCTTCTAGTAAAGGGATAACGAGATACTCAACGACGTATGGGAAAGGTAGAAGGAGTTGTTAAGGAAGTGCTATGCCATTCTTATAGCTACTTATATTGTTAATCATTTACCTACTGCTTTATTGAATTAAAAGACACCATATGAATTGCTATATGGCCATTCATCAAGCTATGAGTCTCTACGAATTTTTGGTTGCTTGTGTTTTGCTACAAACACATCACCACATAAGGATAAGTTTGAGCATCGGGCCTTCAGTTTCTTTGTTGGCTATGCTTCTGGATAGAAGGCATTCAAACTATATGATCTGGCTTCCCACAAGGTTCTGATTTCTCGTGATGTAGTATTTCATGAGGATATCTTTCCTTTCAAAGGACTGACATCTTCTGCTTCTATAGTTCCAATGCCACTAGTACCTGATTCATCAGTTTCTGATGAGATTGTCCTTCCTGTTGCTTCTTCTCACTTTGAATCCTTAGCACCATCATCCTTTACCTCTATTTCATAAGTGCGCAAGAGTGCTAGATGTGGTCGAAGACCTACTTGGATGCATGATTTTATTTGTCAGTCTGTTACTGCCTTTGATAATTAGTCACATGTTATTGCTTATGCTCAGCCTTCTTACTCGACTTGTCTCACAAATTTGTCCTCTGTTCATGAACCTACTTCATACCACCGGGCAAAGCAAGATCCTTGCTGGGTGGAGGCTATGCAACATGGGCTCTTTGTTCTTGAGATGAATTATACATGGGACCTCACTCCCTTACCTCCCAACAACAGAACAATCGATTCTCGTTGAGTTTACAAAATCAAGCATAAGTCAGATGGTACTATCGAAAGATTTAAGGCTCTTCTAGTAGCCAAAGGTTACAATCAAATAGAAGAGGTCGATTATCATCATCGTTTTTCTCTAGTAACTAAGATTGTTACCATAAAGGTGTTGCTCACAATTGTAACTTCTCGTTCTTGGCTTCTTTTTCAGTTGGATATAAACAACGCATTCCTCCATGGATTTCTTGATGAGGAGGTCTATATGGTTCCCCTAGACGACTATTCCAAGGCTGCAGCTAGTGAAGATTGTCGATTGAACATATTACTCTATGGCTTGAAACAGTCTTCTTGGCAATGGAATTTGGAACTTACCTCTCAATTACAATCTTTTGGTTTTCAGTAATCATCGCATGACCATTATCTGTTTCTTAATCCTTCTGAGGATCTTGATGCTGTTAAATCCTTCTTGCATGATAAATTCCCTATAAAAGACCTTGGTCCTGCCAAGTTTTTTCTGGGTCTTGAGATTGCCCAATCTGATTATGACATTTTGGTTACACAACGCAAATATATCCAGGATCTTCTGACTGATGCTGGTTTATTGGATTCTAAGGCGTCTTCCACCCCTATTCCCTTAGGCCTCAAGCTCTAACTCTCTGCAGACACTAGTCCTTTATTGTCTGATCCCGAGCCTTATCGCAGGCTCATTGGACGACTCCTTTACCTGGGTTTTACTCACCTTAACGTTTCTTTTAGCGTTCAACAACTCAGTCAATTCATCCAACATCCTTGTGAGGGACATTGGAGTGCTACGTTTCATCTCTTATAGTATCTCAAAGGGCGCTCTGGTTCAGGTTTGTTCTTTCCGGCTCAGAAGGACCTTTGTCTATCTGCTTTCTGTGATGCCTACTGGGTATCTTGTTGTAACTCTCGCCGTTCATTAACTGGTTTCGCCATTTTCCTTGGCTCTTCTTTAATTTCCTGGAAGACCAAGAAACAATCCACTGTTTCTCGGTCCTTCGCTGAAGTGGAGTATCACAGCAGGGCATCTACCACATATGAGCTGCAATGGATATCGTTTCTCCTTCGTGATTTTCATCTGCCCGTGTTCACTCCTATCCCTTTCTGGTGCGACAACAGGGCAGCTCTCCACATCACTGCAAATCTGGTCTTCCATAAAAGAACCAAACATTTGGATATAGACTGTCACATTGTCCGTGATCTCTACAAAGCTGGCTTTCTTGATCCTCAACACATTTCTTCCCGTTCTCAGCCAGCCAATCTTTTTACCAAATCTCTGCCTGCATCCTCATTTTTTCTTCTCCTATCCAAATTGGGCATGATGTCTCTCCTCCCTACTCTAACTTGAGGGGGGACTAAATGATATTATAGTTACTCACAAGTTGCTAGCATTTTTTCCTGTAACGCTGTCATTTGTATTTGTTGTATAGTGGTTTTAGAATCAGACGTCGTCGTTCTATTTAAGATGGGAGGGAGAAGATGTACAATGTATTCTTTGAAAGTTAATTCATTATTTTATTGTATAAATGTTGCAAGAACAGAGTAAAATAGAGTACTTGAATAATACATAAAAAAACGATTATCTCCTTCCATTTTCTTGTGCTTTCACGTATTTAAGATTGCTCAAGATCGTTCAACTTCACTGGTTACCTACAATGATGTTGGAATAAAAGTTAAAGTACCAAATGCTAATTAAATTCTATTACTTATATAATGAAGAATTAGTAAATAAGAAATGAGCTACTAATTCAATATGGGTAACTAAAAAGAGTTTTTTTTACATAATATGTACTGCTAATTCAATATGAGTAATTAAAATGTATTTTTTATATAATATGTTTTAAATAATAGATAAAGTATATCAATATAAATCATACATCAAACTTATATCACATATCATATAACTAAATAATCATCACAACATCGCATGCGTTATACACATAAGATATGATACAATTTTATGCAAAATCTTATTTTTTTATTGAGTATTAGGGTATATTTTATCTTTTATTTATTAGGGCTCGGCTTATCCTAACAATACTATATTGAGTAATCTGCTGATCTTTCACATCATTTCATCATTATCACATATGAATTTCTGTGTCGATATAGAATATTAATATAACAGATAGAAGGTACTTCTTACTCACATCAAGAATTTTAGCACTACCCCAATGCCTACTCAACCATCACAAGATATGCTCTGTTACTTAGAATATCTCAATACCATTCTAATGCCTAACTAAAGTATACAGGATAGTCCTAAAACTCAGGATATATTGATGCCAACTCCAAGGATAAATGCCTAACAAAAATCTTCCTAATCTAATATCACATATCATCTTATCATTACAAATTGACTTTTGAATGTCTTGTTATAGGTAAGTCACTATTTCAATATCTTTTTCAACACCTCATTATATCACAATTCCTTTGAATCTTTTCTCGTTATAATATTCCTTATCCATATATTATTTTACGAATTTTCATAATCATATGTATTTTGTAATTTATACTATCTTGTAATTTATACAACATGATGCATATCTATGAATTCACAATTATGCCATGCATCATAATTAATCATAACATACAATTTATAAATAAAATTTTGTCAGTCTCAATTAGACTAAAAATACTAAATAATTTAACCCCTTTCTTTTCTATTCCCAAATCACTATCCTTCCCCTCTCCCTCTTTACCTCCATCTAGTCTCTCACTCGATAATTGCATCTCACACAATCGAAGCACAATAACTCCTCCTAAATCTTTCCATTGAATGAATCTAATAAAGACAAACGAATTTAGAGATTTATTAGGGAGATTTATTGATTTTTGACAAGGTGTAAATGATGATGAACCAAAGGTGTGAGTCTATGGCTCCTCTTCGATAGTAAATGCTCTGTTAGTCTCACCCTCGATCAAATAGCAAGAAAAGACCAAAAAAATAAGGGAAAAAACAACTATATATGTGAAAGAAACTACGGGTAACACAAAGAAAAAAATAACAGTGGTGAATGAGGCTTCTAATGACAAGGTATATAAATGGCAAGATTTACAGAAGAAAGAAAGAATATCATTGTTGTTGAAAACTTAACACAAATAAGATGATGTGAGAAGAACATTAAGGCATCAATGAGAGAAAAACAAAGTAATTGGCAACAAACACGCTTACCGATGACGACGAATTTTGGTGAATATAATATCAACATTTTGTCCAATTTAGACCGCATTCAATAGTTTCCAACACAATAAAATCTCTCTGAGATCTAAACAATACTAGTTGAGTTCTAAGAGAAAAGAACAAGATAAATTAGAATGAGAGAAATGTAATTTAAACAGAGAAATGAGAGTGATGAAGAGAAATTGTATGATAGGGAATATAATTTATTATTTTATGTAAACTATTTAGCGAGTGGATCTGGCGTATGGGTTGGAGATAACTCTTTGGACCTCATCAGTTTTTCTCTCTATAAAAGTGAACGCAAATATTTAAAATTATTTAATTTAAATTTTTATAAAATTTATACTAATAAAATTTGTCCTTACATTTTAATATGTTTTAGAATAAAAACGATCTACAATAGATTTATTTTACAAATATATTATTTATTTAAAGTGTTAAATAAAAATGAACTCATTTTAACTATTCAATTAATAATTACAATTTCTTTTAGTATTATAAAATTGAAATTCAACTTAGTCGTTCATGTGTCTTTTTTATTGAGAGAAAAGTTCAACTTAGGAAAGAAATCGACTTTGAATTGGTAAAACTCATTGATGACATTGGTCACAAGATAACTAGGATCGTTGATTTAAGCTTTTTTATTTATCCAAGGCAGTTGCATAGTAAAAGAATATTTGAAAGGGAATGATTATATAGGTTAGACTATGGATATTTATCTCCTCCAAACTATAAAATAATATATATATATATATATATTAATATAACTGATAGGTTATACTGTTATAGATGTTTATAATCTGTCGACTGAGTAGTTTTTCTTTACTTGAAATTATTATCAGTATGCGTGCAGTAGTGTATGTCTGTAACACACCTCTGCTTTCTTTTGTTGGGATTATTGATTACAAGAGAACATACCCAAGTTTGTGCTACATAAACAAAACACGAACTCGAAAAAAAAGCAAGAAGAGAAATCCATTTCTGCATGCTATGATCTGAAAATGGTGACAATCAATCCTAGAACACCAGGGTTCATATCTTCTTTGTTTTCCAAGTCCATGTTATCACTTTCTTGTTGCTCTCAGTCTACGCATCCTTGATTTAAGTCGAGTACAGCTAATGCAAGAACCTTGTCTTTAAAAGAAATTTAAACCAAACCGCGTTGTAAAGGATACAAATAGTACATAGTAACAGCTGTTCATAACTAGATTTCCTGCTGATAATGTCCAGAAAATTAAGCTCACATATTCCGTATTTTTCAAACCTTCTTTATGATTTCATCCATCAATTAATGCTTGAAATTCGCTCCTTATCTTTGTACACAATTAAACAGCCACCTTATAACAGACATGCTCCTAATTACCTCCGACTTTAATTGGAAATCGGAATTGGACCATATTATGAACTAAAACAGTGAAAAGTACACACAAAGATAGCTAGGAACAATCTTTTCCCCTTATTAAGCAGAAAACGTACGAACACAAAATTTTTTAACCAAGAAGAACGAAATTCCAGGAAGGAACTATTCTGTAATACCCAATTTGTACACAAACAAATAAGAGCGTTGCCAAAATGTTCCATCTTCAATGAAAGCGTTGAAGAAGACAAAATGGCCTGTAAAGATTCTTTCTTGGCATGTACAAAAGATATGATGAAAACCAACTAATCTCCAGATCGTCCTGTTCCTCTATCTAATCAAATGTATCTACAACAAACAACCAATCCTATTTATTTACACTCACATCTTTGCTTCCTAGAACAAGGCCACAGATATATCAGCGAGACTCTTCTTGCATAATCTGGACCTGTAAGATCTTGACTGCTTTGGTGCATTTGGTGCTTCAATCTCGTCCAACTCGTTTGGATTCTCAAAATCAACCAAACATCTAACAGCTCGAATCTTTTTAGGTGTACTATACTCGAAGTGCAACTTCCTCGCAATCAAAGTCTGTTCCAACAAAAGAACCGAAGAAAACCGAATCAATTGAAAGACCAAATCGATAAGACATAAACAGGTATGAGCAAGAATAAGAAGATTCAATAGAACTTACAGCTTCGCTGATGGTTTTAGATAAGAGCACAAGTTGCTTTAAATCATCGTGACTGACACCGCACAGTACTCTAATCTGCAAGCCAAAAATAGAAACTTGAATCGCTAACCATTCCATAGAAGACTCACACAACGAACGAGTCAAGCTACAAATTGTGGCAGCACTAACCAGTACATCTTGAGGAAGGCTTTCAAGTTGAGATTTGTAGGACTGGTTCTCATTCTCCAGTGTCATTTTTGCACTCTTGAATGGAGAAATAGGCACTAAATCCACATCATTATTCAAAATCAAAATCCTTTTTCTCCCAAATGATCGCGTGTATCTTACAAACTCGAAACCAGGCCTCTCTTCTTCTCCACGCTTTAACTTCATTGAACTGCATCTCTTTCCCAAAACCATTTGCAAAAGAATCCAAGACACAGTAAAAAATGCAAAGACTTGAAACAACCCGAAAAAGAATTTAGAGATTGAAAAGGACAGACAGATTCTAACAAATATGTGTGTATAAAGAGACAGTGGGCGGGTATATAGATAGGTGCTTGTGTTGAAGATAAGGGAAGCAAGAAACCGTGTTGGGAGTTGGTTAAAACTTTGGGTTATTTAACCAATGGTAAAATATATTTGTGAAAAATAATTAAGGTTTAATGAAATAATAAGCAAATTATGTACGCGGTTAACGGGAGAAAATGTAGGGAGGTTTCTTTTTTGTTTGGCAAAAGGTATGAATTAACCCTCAACATTTTATAAAAGGTTTAATTTGTTCCTTAACGTTTTACATGATACCACTTTACCCCTTAACGTTTGAAAAATGGTCTAATTTGCCCCATGAAGTTTACAAAATGGTACAAATTGTCCCATGAACACTGTTATGTTGACTTTTTATTGGTCAACGTAGGGGGCAATTTGTACCATTTTGTAAACGTGAGGGGGCAAATTAGACCATTTTTCAAACGTTAGGGGGCAAAGTGGTAC
>JAOXYD010000136.1:12665447-12682534 GCA_028565735.1 Pinacopodium congolense
TCTGGTGAACCCAACTTCGATACATGGCTGGCAAACCCATTTGAAACACCAAAACAACGGCGAGAAAAGGAAATCCATTCTCTTCTTGACAAGCTCCCACCGGAGACAATTATGCTGGACCCTTCAAAGATTGGTACTGTGAGGCCTCCAAAGAGTAGAGAGAAACCAACAAAACAGGAGGTAGAAGCCAACATTGAAGCTACAATTGAGACGGCAAAGCACGTTGAATTTAAGAAGAAGACGAAGGGGAGGAATAAGCCTAGTAAGAAAGTACAGAAGAGAAAGGAGGTTATTGAGAAGGCTAAGAGGCCTTTCTTTGACCAACAAATGAAGGAAGAAAATCTAGCGAAAAAGAAACAGAGAATCAACCAAGTAAATGAGCTTCCTACTTCCTTGCAAAGATTTGCTCGTAAGAGCGCAACCGCATGATTGATTTGTACTAAAATGAGCTTCCTACTTTACCTTACAAAGATTGCTCCTCGCCGCTTTTTCTGTTAACCAAAATAGCGTCTCAGAGTTTTGTTCTTTGCATGTGTATCCCATTCGTTTGACTTGACAGTCAATTTCTGTACTAGTACGGGCCCGACCTATTAATGGAAACCAAGAGAATTTAACAAATAAACTGTAGAAATTTTACTTTTATGTAAAAATAGAATATAAGTAGTTTAAATATATTTTAATTTTCAATAGTTTATTAAATCATATAAAATATTAAAATTACATTTATAAATTTGTTAGAAGTAATTAAAATTTTAATTGTAGCGTAATTATAATTTTGAAAATCCGCGGAGCAGGCTTTCAAAGAACTGTCGGTTCTGGCTGCATCATTTAAGTTACCAACTGAAAAAGAGGAAAGAAGAAAAAAAGGTTGAAGCAAGAAATGTCAGGACCTGGTCTCAATTATAACGATTTTAAGGATACGCTCCTGACACTGCCCTTTCTCTCCCCCTCCGTTGCTTTTTTTACCATATCGACATGAGCTTCCTTACCGCTTTACCCACTCTCTCTATCCTACGCCCTACTTTACGCTCCTCTTCTTCCCGTCTCTGTATCTCCCTATCTTCGTCTCCACCTCCAATTTTTTGTGCTCACATTCTCCATCGTCCACCATATGCGGCCGCCGCAATCTCCTCCTCCTCCTCCTCGGTCGGAACTGGAGCCGTCCTTCAGGATGCCGGAGCTACTGCAGCTATACTAGCCGGCGCTTACGGTCTTGTCCTCACTTTCGATGCCCTCACTGAGCGGAAAGTTATTCAACAGGTAATTTAATTTGCTTGCATTGCATGTGATCCCTTTCGACGACTGAAAGATTCGGTCTTACTTTACTTTTTTTTTATAATTTGTTTGTATTTTAACTGTCATGAACAGAGTTTGAGTAGAAAAGTGGTACATATATTGTCCGGATTGCTCTTTGCGATTGCTTGGCCAATTTTCAGGTGCTCTTTAATTTCTCTTGTAACAAAAAGAAAGCGGCTTTCATGTTTGCAATTTGAGGCTCATCTTCTTTTTATCATAGCATAGTACCTCAACAGAAGCTCGATACTTTGCTTCTTTGGTGCCTCTTACCAATTGCTTCAGGCTTCTCATCCACGGCCTCTCTTTAGCTACCGATGAAGGCCTCATAAAGTCCGTCACCCGGGAAGGAAACCCTGAGTAAGTGAACAATAGATGTTGACTATACTTCTGCTTCAATTCCAGCGATCGAGTTAACAGCGAATTTGGGTATTGCAGGGAGTTGCTTAGAGGCCCTTTGTATTATGTTCTCATTTTAATCTTATGCACGCTCGTCTTTTGGCGGGAATCACCAATTGGGGTCATCTCCTTGGCTATGATGTGTGGTGGGGATGGTAAAAACTTTTCCTGGTTTGCTCTTTCATGTTTGTTGTGGTTAGCCTGGTGGTAAAGGTCCAGTTTGAGTCATGTTGCATTCTTAACCTTCCAGTTACTAATTGCAGTCTAGTGAGGTTCAGGTGTGGCTGATATTATGGGAAGAAGATTTGGGTCAATGAAGCTTCCTTATAATCGGCAGAAGAGTTGGGCTGGCAGCATATCCATGTTTGTTTTCGGGTTCCTGATTTCTCTTGGGTGCGTTTGAGATCCCCATTATAACCAAATCATGAACATGAAAGAAAGTTAACATGTTTATGTGTACTGTTGTTTCACAGTTGACCTGAAATTTTCTGAACATGATAGGCTGCTGTACTACTACTCGAGACTGGGATATTTTCAACTGGACTGGCCAAGTACGATGCAAAAGGTTGCTATGGTCTCCTTGGTGGCTACACTTGTGGAGTCGCTTCCCACTACAGAGGTATTGGATGACAATATCTCTGTTCCTTTAGCAAGCATTGCTGCGGCATGTCTTAGTTTCGGATTATAGCTTGTGATGGTTGTAATTGGCTTTTTGTACCAATCTAGTTTTCTGTTTAGGTATTACTTGTTCTTTTTTTATCGTCTAGTTTTACCTATTGAACATAGTTTTGAGTTTCAACTGTCTCTTTTGGAAAATGCTTGCCGTGACCACACATCGATGCCCTTGCTAGAATTTTTTTTTTTTTTTTTTTGAAAAATAATAACAAGTATGATTGTTAAACCTTTTTTTTAATTTAGTGAAAAATTCAAATTATTTTAACATTTATCAGAAAATTTAAGTCGAGCTTTAATGTTTTAAAACATTAAAAAAGAATTAACATTTAAAAATTTTCTAATTTTCTAAAAAGCACTTATGACATTGAAAGTATGCGGGTCGTGTGGCGCAAGTCTTACATTATTTCTCGAAGAAGTTTCCTAAGCGCTTTTCCAAAAGACGTTTAAGCCCATTATCATCTTCGTCGCCTGCTTGCAATCTGAGATTCTCCTCATATAAAAGTCATCAAGCAAGGAGTAATATAGAAATTTATATGCATCACAATCTCGGCGTCTGCATATAATAAAAGCCATATGTTCTAATCCAAAACGGAGGAAGCATACAATTTTGATATAGTTAGTTTTTGCTGTATACATTAATGATACTGAACATCATTAATTTGTGGTTCCCACTGACGGAAACCAGTCCCAGTGGGCAATGGGGATGGGAGGAGACTGTGGGGTACAAAAACTGTTTTGACTCTTCCTTCGCAATCATACGGATTTCTGTCCAGTCACCTTTTACAGCGAACAGTTACATTACCACAGCCGAACGGGGTAGATGTAATTGTGAGACAAAAATAATGAACTTTTTTTTTAAGTACAAGTTACATGTTTATATGTGTTCCCTTCCTTTTAATTTTGAGTCACCCTTCTACAATTAAAAAGGAATTGAGATCATGCCGGATCCTTCAAAAGCCATAATCGGACAACGGGCAAAACTTGAGAGGGCCCGTCAAAATTCATTAACAGTGAGCTCAACTCGCTAGAGTTGAAGTTCGCTTCCACATTTTGGGTTCAGTTTTATTGTTACTGTATAAGCTACCTACTAAAAATGGGCCAATCCTGGTTTGAATTGATCTTGTTCATTGTCGGGACCTATGTCCATCTAAAAAAAATACATGTTTTCTGTATTCGGAAAATCTGACTTTATATGGCTTTTATGGACATAAACCTATAATAGATTCAGGCAGAGAAAAGATCATAAAAGAGGTTGAAGAGCATTGCAAGAAATTTAAAAAAAATTCACGTAAACCAACACCTACTGAAATTTGCTGCAAGCTGTTTTAACTATTAGTAACCTTTTTTCTTGATTTAATTGTACGGTAGAACCGAATGTATGGGGAAAATGGTAGAAAAAACCACTTCTCTTATGGTTTAAGTTCAAGCATTTACTTAATCCGATTAAGTTCTTTTCTTTTTCTAGTTTTCGCTGATTTCTAATTACTAATCATATCATAGGAAATGGTCAAAGTTAGTTTCCGTTTTGATTTGTTAATGTTGACTTAGCTCCTTAGTAGTAGTATTATATTCCGGTCCAATATAACCCTAATCCTTTATGGTTTTTGTAGAATACATCTGAAATGTACTTACAAAAGTTATGCTTCTCTGAATTCAAATCACAAGAAAGATAAGAGAGCATTGCTAGAGACGTGAACTAATCGAGTGTTCCTTAGTCTTCTTTCATGAGGCCCGAGTAATGAAACATCACATAAAACTAAATCACGAGAGAATTGAAGCATGTGTACACCAAACGACACCAAATTGTGGGATTACAAACTTAAGCCCACAGTTATATAATATCGTTTAGTCTTACCTGGAAGCAATTGCCACATAAAAAATATTTAAATATTTAAGTGATTAAATATTTAAAACCTACTATAACAGCAACAATGACGCAATTGATACATAGAGAAATAGGCAAGACATAAAAGACTAGGTTCCTTTTCATGGTTTACCTTTCATCGCAAACCAATCATTATTTGGAAACGAGAAAAACAGGTACAAAGAAAAAGAAGGCCAGAAGAAAAAGAGTCACGTATAAACAAAAGATGAGGGGAAAACAAAGAAAAACATTATTGTATCTTGACTCAAAAGGATTGGTACAAGAATGCTTTCTGTATATCTAATATGCAATATCAAGTTATGCTGCTTAGGTTTAAGGTCGCTCGTTTATTATTTCAAAAGATTATAATAAAAATATATGAATTAATTTTGACTAGTATCTTGATTTATATTAATGATATCTTATTCTTTTTTTAAAACCTAAGAACAACATCAAGATCCGCTCAAAAGATTTTTAGATCTTACTCAGCACTACGGCATCATACTTTCAATTCCTAGAAGTCATATAGGTTTAGTTCAAATAGAATTCTTATTAATGTAATTTCATGATGGCTTTTATATGCCTAACCTACATATCATAAAAGAATTGCTTCATTTTCCTTATGCTTTCGATTAATAAAAGTCAAATAGGTTTAGTCCAAATGAAATTCTTAAAATGCAATTCCATGATAATTTTTATCAGCCTGGCCTGCATATTGCAAAAGAATTGTTTCATTTTCCGAATAAAAACTATGTGTCAAGCAAATCTAGCAATTCTTAGGGATCATCAATTACATCAGAGACTTTACCTCGCATGTCTCTGATTATACGAGCTAACTGTCCAAGTTATTGAAAAAAATCCACTACCATAGAGTGATGATTAGACTAAAGTAGTCTAATATCTAAAGAAAGTATGTCAACATCCACGATCTTTAAAGATTTTTGACAAATGAAGTAGGATATTGTAGACTTATGCCAAAGTACTATTTGGGTGCTATCCTGATCAAAGAAATAGATGGAAAGCAGTTCTACAATGAACATGCTAGCAGATAATTCAAGGACTCAGAAAAGCATTATCACGCTATCTGTAAAGAGATATTTGAGGTGAAAAGAGGAATAGAAAAGTTTAATTTCTACCTCAACCCATATCACTTTACTGTATGAATGGAAAAAAAAAGTTTTTTCTTACAAATAAGATTTTTTTGCCAAATCATCAATTGCTTCAATAGAAAGATTGATTTCTCGCTATAAATTTACGATTTGCCATATCAAGAGAGATCACAACATAGTTGCAAACCTTCTCGCTTGACCTCAATGACATATATACTTAATCATTCCTTCAAAGCCTATTCCTTTCATCTTCACAATGATTGGTTTTTCCTTCTCAGCCAAAGTAAAAAAATCCCACCTCTTATTAAAAAAACACTTTCAGAGACATTAGATGATGTCTACACCCTGGTTTGAGGATGTCTCTTATACTATCTCCATCTCTTTCTCGTTGCAACCAAAATTTAACCCAATCCTATCCATTTTGACTTTCAAACTCCTTATTGTGGCCTCTTTCATATCACTTACTATATTTCTAAACAAGCCATGTAGTATATTTCGGCATTAATTGCTCTTTATGCTTGCTTTATGGCATTGTCTCCTCTGCATTCTCATTAATAAGTTTGTTTCAAACTACGTTTCTAGGTTGTTTTTATGCATTTTAAGTGTTATTTGTGTGTTTTCAATTAATTTAGTAGGAACGTTTGCATCCTTTGCATTATCTTTTAGGTGTTTGAGTATTTCTTTATATTGTTTAGTATTTGAGGGCAAAATATGAACTTATTTGAGGAAAAGGTTGGTACACGTTGATGTTTGGATGTGCAGATTACCAATGAGACCTAAAACAGTACCAATTTTTATATTGTGACTTTAGTGATGCATTAAGTGACCTTAAAGAGCTCGGATTGCTATGAAATTTTACAAGATACTAGACCAATATGTGAGGAGCCTACATATCAAACGTCATAATATGACATTTGAAGGTCTTGAGATGAAGATATAGCAAAAATATCGAGCAAGGATCAAAGCTCAAAATTTGATGTGGTGGGATGACGTGGCAAAATGTGTGCAAAACGTGTTTTATGATTTTTTGGATATAAGAGGACATGAGGAACCCTAGCAACCATACTTCTGATTGTAGGACATATCCAAGACAAAAATAGAGGGTTTTAGAAGAGGAAAAATGTGTGGGAATTCAAGAAGAAGGAAGACAATCAAGATTCAACAAGAGATGCCCAGATTTTCCTAAAAAGGGGGCTTCATAATCTTCACTAATTCATCTTTCTTTTGTTTTCCTTTTGATGTTTAATTTGAATACTCTTTTTTTTAGCATGATTATGGATTGCTAAATTTATTTTAGGGATTTTCTTGAATTATTTATCCAACTTTTGCTATATTTATTTAATGCATAATTGTTTGTATTAATTGTTAAGCTTATAATCACTTCCAATCAAGAGATTATTGTGATTTATTTGAGTTAGGATGCGCCACGAGAGTTGGTAGCTTAACGGACCTGTAATTAATTGATTAATAGATTATTGAAGAGAGATCCTAATTATTTATTAATTGTCCTTAGAATTACTTCAAATCTAATTGCATTGTTTAAAAGTCGTGTTGTAAACCGAGATGTTACAATTCAACTTTTAAGTAGTTCAATTATGATTAATTGATTAGATCTCGAGAGAGTGTAATTAACTACTAAATATCTAAAACCAAATACAATTAAATCAATAGGATAAAAGGAAGATAAGCAATGATAGAATAACCCCTAACTCTCTACTATTAAATATTTTATGTGTTTTGCTCTCTTATGTAATTACATTCATTCAAGTTTCGTTAGTTTAGTTTAATTTTTAGTTTCTATACTTTTTATTTACCTTAAACAAAGAGCAATTCAAATTGTTAGTTATCTAAAATCTATTATCGTAAGATCAATATCAGTTATACTATAAGTTGTGATGAGATTAATATCATTTATACTATAAGTCACAACCTATATACTTGCAGTGTAGCTAAAACTAGTAAACAATTTTTTAACGCCATTGCCGGAGATTGTTATTTTAGTATCTTGTTCAATTTGGATTGTTTTAATTTAAGAATTTTTTATACTTTTCTTTTGTGATTGCAGGTGTATAAACATAAGAGTGATAAGAAGTTCAAGTAACTTAGAGGACGTTTAATTTTCAAAAATCATCAAGTACGAAAGAGAACTTAGACAAGTAAAGAGTTAAGAAGAAATTGACAAAGCAATGGCAGAAGAAAGAAATCTAGGAGAACATTAGAGAACTCTCATGGACTTCGTGAGGCCTGGCATCAATATGAATCAGCAGGGTATTACAAGAACGGCAGTCCATGCAACAATTTTAAGATCATGCCAGAACTGTTAAACATATTGCAAATGAATGTTCAATTCTATGGCTTGACCAATAAAGATCTAAATGCTCACCTGGCCAACTTCTTGGAAATCTGTGACACTTTCAGATATAATGGACTATCAGAAGATGTTGCAAGGATGAGGCTATTCCCATTTACTTTGAAAGACCGAGTTAAGGCTTGGTTAAATTATCTTAATCCAGAGAATATTATGACATAGGAGCAACTAGTACAGGCCTTCCTAACCAAGTATTTTTCATTGACGAAGACCACTAGAGTCATTAAGGAGATAACTAATTTTCAACAGAGCGAAAGTGAGTCTTTATAAGAATCGTGGGAGAGGTTCAAGAAGCTACAAAGGAGCTACCCACACCATAATCTACCAAGGAAATTTCTGCTACAAATGTTTTATAATGGAGTGACTACACAGACATAAGGTACTATAGATGCAATAGTAAGGGGATCTCTTATGCTAAAGACGATAGATGCAACTCATGACTTGTTAGAAGAAATAGCAAATAACAGCTCTTATAGAGTACAAAAATAAGTAGGCAACCATCTTTTAAAGAGCATAAAGGTGTTATCGCCATGAATTCGGTGACTGTCTTACATCCTCATATGTCAACATTTGCCAAGAAATTGAATAGCTTGCAGATTACTTCATCTTAGTTATTTAAAGTAGTACAACATAAGTGTTAATTGTGTGATCAAGAGAGTCATGTAACTATAAAAAGAGAAAATTTTAATATATTTATTATTATAAAGGTTAAATATTATCCTACATGTGTCGTAAACTATATTAATAATATTGTGATAATGTCTCATCTTTTTATTTATAATATTAACTTTGCACCTTTAACATTTGAATTAAATTTAAACTCAAATCCTATATTATAAGAAACAGGTTCGAGGGAGACTTAATATTATAAATAAAAGAATTAAGTAATTTTAAAACATACTTACAAAATCAACAGGGAATCAAAAAGACGCATAATTTAAATTGCTGACCTTCCTTATATTTGGGAGGTTATCACTATAGGAGTTTGAAAATTTTTTATTACATTTATGATCGATCAATGTTTTAAAATTCTTAACATACTTATAATTTAGTTCGTGAAAACTTTTAAATTTTTATTTTAATTATGATATTTATCAATAATTCTAATATTGACTAATAATGATATTAATTAATATTTGACATCAAAATAATAAATAAAACATATCGTTTTTCAATCGTTATGACATGTCAGTTAGTTGATAAAATATTAAAAATTGTGGTCTTACTTCTTAAATTCAACCATAAATAAAAGAATAAATCAAATCTTCATATATAAAAAATTCAGTTGGGTTTGTGGCTTTTTTTTCTCTTTTTTAAAAATATAAAAATAGTATATAAAAATTAATTAAAATATATATTTAAAAAAATAAAAATATAAAATTACCTCAAATTACCACTTGCCCTTTCCAAGTCAAAAAGAGACGGCAAAAAGTACAATTTGCTCTTTAATGTTTTTAAAAATATTTAAATTGTCCTATAACATTTTTAAATGAATCATTTTACTCTTTGACGTTTATAAAATGGTGTATTTTATCCCTTAATATTTACAAAATAGTATATATTATTTTTTTAATACTAATTTTATTAAGATTTTATTAATAACTTTTTTAATAATTAATTAATAGTTTATTTATAGAATATTAACAAAATTAATATTTATTTAATAAAATCTTAACGAAATTAGTCTTAAAAAAGTAAAATATATTATTTAATAAATGTTAAGAGTAATATGTACCATTTTGTAATATTATAAAATAAATTACGTTATTTTACAAATATTAAAAAATAAATTTACATCTTAAAAAATATTAAATATCAAATTAAATTATTTTTTTAAAATAAGTGGTACCTTTGCCAAAAGTGACGCAATCACGGATTTATCCACTCATATATTAGATCCACTTTCCACGTGTGAAACAACTCCATATCTACTCTTCAGGCGGGGAGAGTGGAATCCACTGCCTGTTAGACGCGCATGGTCTTAACATCTAGAGAATCCTCTGAAACTTCCCTCCTCCCATGTATATATTATTAAGGGTCTGATCTGTCTTTGAGACGCAAACCTTAAAGGTGTAATAATAAATATTAGAGATCTTCTCGTAATTATTTGTTTGTGTACTCTGCCAGGCATTCCTGTTCTGTGCACTACACACTCCGAAAAGCAGCCTCGTCCTCCACACCACCAACACTGCTTTAACACCCGTTAACACGAGGCCGCGTTTTGCTAGGTTTTAGTCTGCGCGATAACTCAGCAATTTTGCACTAACAAACAAGGAAGGAGAATAAAATTTGCAACTTTCAGTGAAGAAAATCACAGCTCACCCCAGCATCGTAAGGCTTCTAAAGCCTGAGAAACACAAAACAAGGAACTTTTAGAAAGGAAGGGTAAAGAATCAAACTTTATCGAAACTTTTTTTATGAGCATGCCTTGATTTCACCGATAAGAAATGGGTCGAATTGAGTTGAGGAATCTGAGTTTGTGAAGTGAGTGGTCAGTTACAGGCAATTATGGGAATCTCAGTGAACGGTGCCGGAGGAGGCTCCGGTGGATTTAGTGGCGGCGCCGGCGGCAATGGTGCGACAGGAAGGAATTGCTGTGACATGAGCATGAGATGTTGGTGTAGGTGGAGATGGGAGCAACAGAATCACTACCATAGATTTCTGTCTCCTTTATCTTCGGGCTTGGTCTTCTTTTTGGGCTGTTTGGTTTTGTACGGATCGATTGGTATGTTCTACCTTTGGCTTGCGTTTAATAGGTCATATATACATGCTGGTAGTGGTACCGGCGTGGGGTTGAGCTCCTTTGGTTGTCAAGAAGACAACGAGGGCTCTTGGTCTATAGGGGTCTTCTATGGAGATTCTCCTTTCTCTCTTAAACCAATTGAAGCTGTAAGTTCTTCTTTGTCTTGTTTTTTGCCCCTCTCTCTTTTCGATTTTCTGTCACATTGGTTTTCGAAAATTCTGGATCATGGGATAATTTTTACACAACGAGAAATACAATGTTCTTTATATGTTTATTTTTGTTTTGTTTCATTTTTGGTTCGTTGACAATAATCAACACCCTGATGTCTGGGGCTCTTGACTGCCTTAAGGTTTTTTTCTAAATATTACTTTTTTCTGGAACTATGACGGTTGTGAGACTTTTAGTTGGTATTTTGCTGGTCTCGCTCTGGCCCTTTCCTTCAGAGCGACTCCCCGCATATATATTTTGTCCCTTGAATTGAGTGTTTTAATACAAAAGCTTGTTCTAGTTATCCTCTTGGTTTGATCTTTGTTCTTAATTTACAGACAATTGCCTGTTTAAATAAGACAAAAAATTTTTTTTAATGTATTTAAGACGGTTTCTTTTTGTTCTTCCTTTTCCTAATTTATGTGTTGGTTTGATTTGGGATCAGGTCAATGTATGGAGAAATGAGAGTTCAGCGTGGCCAGTGGCGAACCCAGTTGTCACCTGTGCTTCAGTTTCAAAAGCAAGCTTCCCCAGTAATTTTGTTGCTGATCCTTTCCTTTATGTTCAGGTATATGTCTACTTATTTTCCACTATATTTTGAACTTTTTTCTTTTCCACTTTTCATGTTTCTGCTTCCTTCGTAGGTCCAAAGTAATATAAATTTTTTGCATCTATTTGTTTGGTATAAAATACGACTATTCTTTATCGGAACACTATATTCTTGTACCGTTTCCTTATGTCTGGTTTATATGTACCATTGGTTGGGGATGCAAATTGTTGGCTCTGTTGGCTGTTGCTACTGTTCTAATCATTGAATGGCTGATGTATGCGTTTATTTGGCCATTAGTTTGATGGCAAACTGAGGCTGAGGTGATGGACTAATGGAAAGAAAGGATTCGATGATTTATGTGATTGGTTAGTTATATTTAAGTATCCAATTGCTTTGCAGAATGGTCAATATATGAACTCAAGGTATGGAAATTTGGGACCACTTTGGTGGTCGTTTTGATGGAGTAAATTAAATGATAAAAACTTCTGGTTTAGCATAATAAGACTTACTTTTGGTCATGTTGTTAACCTTTTCTTACAATCTTTGTGTTGAAAAATTTTAGCTTTTACATTTTAAGGAGTTGTTCATTTACAAATCTGTGACCTGCATGGATTAGGGCTTACCAAGTTGCTGAACTTTCAATTGTATTGCCGGAGTCTCAGTTTCTTTTCCTCCCCCTCCTCTTTTGTTGTTTTCATAGCTCTTGTAATATTGTACAATGAATGACTACAAAGTTCTATTGGCTACTATCTTTCTTGAAAAGTCAAGTAAACCTACAAGAGAATGGAAAATTTATGTATAGATCAACACCTCCCTATTTTCCTCTGTATATTTATTGCCCTAAAGTCTGGGGGCTCGCATGTATACAATGCCTTTGACAGATATGTTGGTGGAGATGTATCCGAGTCTTCCCTTTAAAAAACTTATTTTCAAGTCTACAGTCTATTTAGGTTTCTCTTCCCTTAGCAATCTGTTTCTGAGGACTAATAAAGGGCTTTTCCTATATGTGTGATCTTGTTATCTTGTTAACCACGTTTGACAACGTTAACTGCATTTTACAAGTATTAGTCTTAGAAGTGTCATGCACTGAACTTTGCTGATTGGATGAACTGCCATGACAATAATAGGAATTGGGTGACATTGCTGACTGTCTTTTTCAGTTGCAGATGAATCATATATCTTTAAATATAAGAGGGACAGTTATGTCAACTTAATGCATTGTGAGTAGGGGGAACAATTCATTGTCACGAGTTCAACAACTTCTCCTTGATGACCATCTATTTTTATTCTATATGTGATTTATAGTTGTCTAATATGCCCTTAGGCTACTGGTAAAGGCAGTGCAGTGCTGCATCCATCTATTAGAGTGGACACCTTTATTAGTATAAGGAAATCTTTTAAGAGGGACCTACAATATTATAACTTTTTGCGGTTGTTTGTTCTTGTATGGATCAGTTTTAGTGATAGCTATCCACTAACAGAGCTTTCTCTTTTATAATGCTAAAAATAAGTTAGGTTTCATACCTCTTGGTTCCTACTGCAGTTGTTCCTTGACTACTTTTGTTATCAGCAATCAGCTTGAGATTTGCATGATGTCTTATGTTGATATCATAGTTGATAGTAAAGTATCTGACAAAGCTAGAACTGTCATGATCTGATGTGTGTTTGATGAAGGTGAACTGTTAGTTTATGAATTTAACATGTGCCTACTTTGATACAATAAAATATCATTTCTGTTTTAAGTAAATGGCAGGGTACTTAGGACCATGGAAGTTTCTTATTTTATTGGCTTATGCTGAGTGTTTCTGCAAATGCTTATTAAGTTGCAAGTGATCTCTTAATATTATGTGTATTGAAAAGTATACAATTGTAACCGGAGGTGCATACCACTCTCATGTGGTTGATTGTACCAAATAAGCTGTTAGCCATAGCAATAGTTTTTCTAGACAGTCTACGTCTTTGTCCTCTCTTGTAATCCACTCTCTTTACATTGCTTCTGTATTCTTGACTGACTAGAATTTTACACTGTACAGAATAGTGACATGCTGTATAGTTTTTCGGTCTAGAGGTGTGGCTTTTTAGTGATGAGTTTGTTACTGCACTATTTGGTTACAAAAGTGACGTTGTTTTGTTTGTATTGACTTGATTCAGGGAAATACACTGTACCTATTTTATGAAACAAAGAATTCGATCACCATGCAAGGCGATATTGGAGTTGCCAAAAGCACTGACAAAGGAGTGTCATGGCAACAGTTGGGTATTGCTTTGGATGAGGATTGGCATCTTTCTTATCCCTACGTGTTTGAATACCTTGGCCAAGTAAGACCGAAACTCTTTTCCATGAAACAACACTTCCCTTTGTCTCAGCTTCAAACTATCAAAATTCCTCAGTGTATAAAGAGTTATGCAATCTCAAGTGTTACATTTGCTGCTGTTGTGAATAAAAATGGATATCTTGGATAGTTTTAAATCAAGGTCTCAGTTTATTAGCAATGTTCATGTATTTTGACATTGGCTTTACATTCTTTGCATTAGAAAATAATGCTTTATGACCCAAGGGGTTTATTATGACTAGAGGTGAGAACAGTAGTGCACAATCTGAGAATTACAGTTGAATAACAAGCTTATACTGTCAGTTTATTGTGCACTCTCTTGCAGATATACCTGATGCCTGAGAGCAGTCAGAAAGGGGATCTTTGACTTTATCGAGCACTAGATTTTCCATTGCAGTGGACGCTGGAGAAAATTCTTATAAAGAAGCCCCTTGTTGATTCATTTATCATTACTCACGAAGGAGAATACTGGCTCTTTGGTTCAGATCATAGTCGCTTTGGAATAAAAAAAATGGACAACTGGAGATCTGGTACAGCAACTCACCTCTTGGTCCCTGGAAACGGCATAAAAAGAACCCCATTCATAATGTTGACAGGAGTATGGGAGCGAGAAATGGGGGTCGACCATTTGTGCATGATGGAAATCTTTATCGTATTGGTCAAGACTGCAGTGAAACATATGGGCAAAGAGTGCGTGTCTTCAAAGTGGAAATTCTAACAAAATATTATTATAAAGAAGTTGAAATTCAATTGGGTTTTGAAGAGACCAGGAAAGGGCGTAACGCTTGGAATGGTGCTCGCTATGACCATCTTGATGTGCAGCAGCTAGATACTGGAGAGTGGATTGCGGTCATGGATGGAGATCGTGTCCCGTCAGGAGACTCAGCATGGCGATTTATCCTTGGTTGTGCTTCAATTGCAGCTGTGGTTGCAATTGTTGCGTTGTTGGGCGTACTGCTTGGAGCTGTGAAGTGTATCATCCCTCTGAACTGGTGTTCACATTATTCTGGCAAGAGAAGTGATATGCCTTTCATCTGGGAAAGATCTTCCAAGTTGAGAAAGTTTTGTGGTCGCTTAAATAGAGTACCTTCATCTCTTCGAGGAAAAATAAGGCCAAATAAATGGGCCGGAAAATTGGTTTTGGCTGTCCTGTTTATAGTTGGAATTGCATTGATGTGCTCAGGTGTAAAATATGTGTATGGAGGCAACGGTGCTGAAGAGGCCTACCCTCTAAATGGTTACTATTCTCAGTTCACATTGTTGACGATGACCGACGATTCTAGGCTTTGGAATTTAAAGATGTACATAAGGCATTATTCAGAGTGCTACTCAGTCAGAGAAATTGTTGTAGTGTGGAACAAAGGAGTAGCTCCCAAAGCAAGTGATCTGGAGTCAAAAGTCCCAGTGAGGATCAGAGTTGAAGGAAGAAACTCATTAAATAATCGGTTCAAGGAGGACTCATTTATAAGCACTCGGGCTGTTCTCGAGCTTGATGATGACATAATGATGAGTTGTGATGATATAGAGCGTGGTTTCAAAGTGTGGCGTCAACACCCAGATCGAATTGTTGGCTTTTATCGCCGTCTCATCAGTGGAAGCCCGTTGAAGTATAGGGGTGAGCAATATGCTCGGGCTCACAAAGGCTATAACATGATTCTTACTGGGGCAGCTTTCATTGACGTTCAAATAGCTTTTGAAAGGTACTGGGGAGAGGGAGGTAAGGCAGGGAGAGAAGTAGTTGACAAGTATTTCAACTGTGAGGATGTGCTGCTTAATTATTTATATGCAAATGCGTGCTCATCCAAGACAGTTGAATACGTGAGACCTGCATGGGCCATAGACACATCCAAATTTTCAGGTGCAGTGATTAGCAGGAATACACAAGAGCACTATAGGATAAGAAGTCATTGCCTGACGATATTTTCAGAGATGTATGGTAGTTTAGGTGGTAGAAAGTGGGCGTTTGACGGTCGAAAAGATGGGTGGGATTTATAGTTAGGTTACGAGAACATGTTTTAGATAGTTGGCAAGCAAGCAAGATGTAAATTTTGGCTTGGCGATTTGGTATGTATATTCATGGTTATGCAATGTTTCTTCTTCTTTAGCTCGAGCTAGCTTGGTGGTGCCCTTCTCGAAAATTGTTGACTTAATGTTGATTTCATGCTTAGTTGCTTCCTATCTATTGAGTCTTAAGTAATTTGTTATCGGAAATTATTTTGCCGCGTATCTCATGTCATGCATTTTATTTCTTTGAATTGGTTTCTAATCAATCAAGATTTGCCATCAAAAAAGGGAAGAGCTTTGACTTTAGGTTATGCCGGTCTGTCATTTACAAAATTCCCCGTCTATCGATCAATCATGTGAGGCTTAGCGATTTTGCATGTATATTCATGGTTATGCAATGTTTCTTCTTTTTTGTTATTCTATTCAATTATTTATTCTGTTTTATAATTTGAAGTCAGTTCTATGGGTAAAGTGTGCTTGTTATTTTTTATAAGGCAAAAAAATATTATTTTAATCTTAATGTTTTCACTAATAGTCATATTAAATTTAAATATTTTAAATTGTTTATGACAAATTTTAATATTTTGCAAATATTTAAAAAGAATTTTAACAATTTAAAAATATTTTAAAAGAAATTTGAGCTAATTTTTATTAATACTTGTTTTAAAATGTTTTTATGATTTTTAAATATTTATAAAATATTAAGATATTATTTAAGCGTTTAAAATATTAAGATATAATTTAATATAAATAAAAATTTAAGATTATATGATATTTTTGTCCTTTTTTTTTTGTAACGTCTCTCTCTAGAATTTTGTCATTGCAAGTGTAAAGTTTATTTGATATGGGAAGGATATGGGAAGACGTTGAGAAAAAGAAGAAACAGGTTCCACAAAAAGAGGGGCACACTCGCTTAACCTCTTGTGCACCAACAACGTGCGCGCATACCCTTCGGCCTTACAGCCTAGCCACACGGCCACACCCATTGATTTGGGGACAAAAGTAGAGCTGGGATGGGCCTCCCCTTTAGTCTAGATGACTGACGATAAGAAGAAAGACGCCACGTCCACTCGTTTATGATTAAATTCCCTAAATTCATTTTTTCGTTTTTGTTTTAATATATTTTTTATTTATATTATTTTAAATTTTTTTGTACTATATTATTGAGTTAATTTCACCAAAATTTCCTGTAGTTTGAAAAATTATAAATTAAATCCCTATAGTTTTAAAACTATTAAATAAATCCCTAAATTTTAAATTACTTTCACTGTTAATTCTTTCATTATTTTTGATAAACGACGTGCTATGTAGTATGTCTATGTGTTACCACATAATACTAGACATGTCACATGACATGCCGTTAGTCAGAAATAACGAAAGGACTAAGGCACTAGATCGATAATGAAAAAAATTTAAAACTATAGGGATCTGTTTGATAATTTATTAAACTATAGAAACTTAATTGATAGTTTATCAAATTATAGGGACCTAAATGATATTAAACTCAATTAATAAATTATTTTAACAATTAAATAAAATTGT
>JAOXYD010000136.1:12701082-12712350 GCA_028565735.1 Pinacopodium congolense
CCTAGGGACTGCATGAGCGATTGACCTTACCTCCCCCCTTTGACCTGTTTGCCTACATCCCATCAACTCTTCATAGTCTTCTTTAACAAATCTTCTACCTACGTCTCCCCTATGGTAATATTCTAGCATAGTTTACTCTTTTCTTTAATTTTGTATTTTCATCTAATCACAAGAGCCTCCTAATATAATCTGGAAATAAACTAAGGTCCTTAGGAGAACAATACTCTAATGGAACACTATAGAAATTTATCAAAAGTGACACTATCATGTCTAATTTTTTAAGGTTAATACCTGGCCTCCATAATTGAATGAACACGGGAAAGCTGCCAAAATGTCAAGGGCCTGACTTTAACACATCCCTAGCTGTCAATTTTGTAATAAACTTAAAGAGGATGAGTTTGTATTCAGTCAAAAGAGTTTCATGTATTCCTTTATCCTCCCAATTTTTCTTAGGCTAGCTAACTAATTTTGGCATAAGAGGGTGACTCTCTAGAAAAAAGTAAATCAAAGTGGAGTTCTAAGCCTTGGCTCTATCTTACAGGACTTCAAGAGGGGGAGAAACAATTTTGTGGTCTTCCCAGTTGATAGGAGGACAAAAGTGTAGTGAAATGTTAGTATTATCTCCAAGCACATACTACCAGCTCTGCCTAAGAGTCAATTTATGGGTTTTCTTAGCTTTGCTCGTCTCTTCTCCATGAAGGTTTATTAAGGAATGAGGCTGAACAGGGATTAAGAGAGGTGGAAAAAAGGTTGGATAATCTAGTGCTTGAGTTGGATTGGCCATCTTACCATAAAAGGAAGAGGGAGGAAAAAATGCAATGAAAATTTAAATTTCTATTACTTGTAATAGGAAGAAGAAACCTGCTAAAGAAGAATAGGAACACAATGCCTTGACAAAGGAACATTTTGGGGCGATAACCTGAAGAAGGAAAAAAGCACAAGAACTAGAAGAAGATGGTAAGAGAAAGGAAGGTTAGGAGAAGAGGCCAAAAATAAAAAAGGAAAGAGATCAGTAGATGAAAGAGCTACGAAGAGGTAAAGAGGATAAGAGAGAAGAGAGAGTTAAAGTAAGAAGAAAACTTAATTCTTTTAAGTCTTGTTTAAAAAAAGAGTATACTTTTAGTTTTTATCAATGCTTTCAAAACTGAATCGGATGTTAAATTGGTGAAGCGAGAGGTTTAAGGTTTATATGTTTAACTGATATTAAATCGTTATAAAACCGGTATTGAATCAATAGAGTGTAATAAAATATATAAATTAAAAAATATGTACAAATAAATTATAAAATTAAATATAAATTAAATATAAATATCTATTATTATGTAATTAATAAATGATAATTCTAACTAAAACTGAATTTAATATAAGATATTAAAATATTAATAATAAATAAAATTGTATTTTTGAATAAGACTGCATTTCATTTTCACAAAAAAAAATTAAAATCCTTCAATGTTATATAAAGAATTGTATTTTACACTTATATTTAAAATACTTGTATTAAAATTTTCTATTATATTTAAATAAATTATGAAATTATATATTACCTTTTCAAGTTCATTATAATCAAGATCAAATAATAATTCTTTTTTTTTATTTAAGTCAGTATAATTAATACAATCGATAATTAACTAGTTGAATTATTTGACTTATAATCGATTAAATAAGTCGATTAAATAAAAATCGAGACATTTTTTTACTAAATTTTTTTTGGTACAAAACCAAACCGATTAATTGAAAGGTTAACGGTTAATCGGGTTGAATCGTTCAAACGAAATAATTTTTAAAATACTGATTTTTATCACTAACCAAACTGAATCCTTAATATAAAAAAATTTTCAATTTTTTTTAATTTAAGGTTAATTATTAAAAGAATTATTATTGATTAGAGAAAATATGAATTTATATCCCAAATACTAAACTCATTTTAGATAGTATTCTTCGGTTGGCAAATCCATATTATATCTTCATAGTAAGAAAATTTTTTGATAATTAAAAATACATCTATAAATAGTAATGTATTTCTCTTATTCACTCCAAACTAAGATAACTGTCTAAAAGAGTATGGAGTAATCCAGAATCGTAGCTTTAGAAGCAATTCATCATTGGCTTTTCTGATGTGTCACGTCTTTGACAGCAAGTGGCTCGTACCATTGAGTTCCAAAACCAGCAGCTTTCCTCGCTTCGTCGTTAAACGGCGGCTTCAATGGTCCTCTAAAATATTCTCTCACTACAGTGTGAAATTTCTTGATTATCTCTTCATTTTCCTCCATTATAATATCACTTCCTTCAAACCTGAAATTTCCCATGGCCCTCAAGCAAAGATATTTGAACCACTTCACCCCAGCAGCACAATGGGTGATCTCTTCAGGATAAACCACTCTCTCCAGTAAATCAGCTGTGTCATTGTCACCACCATTGCGGAATCGAGAGATGGTTGTAGGCATCACGTCCAATCCCCTAGCCTGCACAGAAATCAATCAAATCTTCTAGCATGTAGAAGAATTAGACATTTAAGTTAACTAAATGAAGCTAACTCGCAAACTCATTCCAAATCAGATGCTGCAAAAATGTTTCCTTTAAGCATTCTTATTTTCCCATTCGAGTCAAAGTAAGAGCTTCTGCTAGATATTCTAATCCCAATTTAACTACTAAGACTCGTCAAAACTCCATCAACTATGACCGCTTGCCAATAGTATTCCAGGTGAACATACCATAAAATTAGCCGAGGGAAAGAAATGCACCTCGTGAACACAATGCTCTATAGCCAAACGAGCCAACAATTCCTTGGACGTAGCAATAGCCGAGTCCCATAGACCATCATGAGCAGGTAGTGCTCCATAGGAACAGCCCATTTCCTCCAACCTTTTACTAAGAAGGGTGAAATGTCTGCCCTCATCTTGGGCCACCTTCACAAAATCGGTGAAGAACTCTCTTGGCATGGCCTCCTGCTTACCAAAGCGAGCAATTATATCCTACAATCATTGGATGAACAACATCAAACGTAAAACACCAGATGCCCGATAATGCACGCCAACTATAGCGTTATAAACAAATTTGTCCGAGAATCAGCAAGCACCCAAGATAAATCAATAGCCCAACTTTCAGTGTGCACAAGGCTATGGACAATGGCCTGCCTGCTCTGCAAGCTACTGGCTTTTCCCAGCTTTGGCATTAAGCTTGGTGCCACCAACTTAACCTGCATGCTCACAACGTTAAATCTTCGCTAGTCATTCAGCTCAAGCATAATGTCAAACGCCTAATTAACACAAAAAAATGTTCAGTAGAATAATACATTGGTAAGCCTAGCGGGACGATCAGGTACAGGGAAGTCCAGAGAAGGGTTGTAGGAGTGAGAGATGGTTCCTTGAAGCCATTGAGAAGCAACGGAGTCGCCGAGCCTCGCCTTCTCAAAAGGGTCCGCCGTGTTAAGAACCCTTAACGCCGCTTCAACCAGACTCTCGCTTTGTGATCCTTGTGGTGGGGTCATCTCTCTCCCAAAGTTTTTAACTTTGTAAGCTTCTGGGCTTTGGATCGGTTTTATACCCTTCGAGGGCCAACAAAATCCGGTTTAGTTAATCAAGAATTTGGTAAACATTCGCATAATTATACTATTTTTGTATTTCCTCGCAAGTCGCAACTCTGATGTAACTCTGTGTCTTAGAATTAAAACCCGAATAACATTACAACGTATTATTTATTGTACACTCGAGGGTGTCCAAAGTCCGAAACAAGTCACGGGTCCGTTAGGTCTTACCTAGAGCTCTTCAAGATCTATAGCAACGGAATTGGCAAGTCGATGAGCGCATTTGTGATGCCGACAAGAACGGAGTCTACTCACCATCGTCTCTACGAATTTGCCAAGATAGCGCTTATCAAGATTTTTGCTCACCCCTATGCCACTGTCTCTGCTCTTCTCACTTTCTTTCTCCATGCTAGTTATTAAACAGTCTTTAGTTTGTGTGGCTGTAAAGGGTTTGGCTTTGGTTTTGGTTTCATGAAGGTCTGTGATTTGTACTGTGGAGCTGGAGCGGACGCAGACAAATGGGAATCCGTTCAAATTGGTCACTACATTGGAATCGGTATGATGTGTTCTTTTTCTCCGAGAAAAGGTTGCTTTTGGTAACCTTTTTCGTTTATATTTCTTTCTTCTCCTCTGTCTTCCCTTTCGTCTTTGTTGGCTGGAGAGGAGAAACGATTGAAAGATTGTTATTTGGGATGTAGATGTATCATCTTCTGGAGTAGGTGAAATGAAAGAAGCATGGGAGAGTCAAAGGAAAAACTGTACTGCTGATTTCTTCGAAGCGGACCCCTGCTCTGTGAGCTTCCTTCTTTTGCACAACATACCTATTCAATTATGCGTCCCCTTTAGGCACTCTCTTTATCGTTCATGATGGGTTTTGCTGAAAGGAATGGAGAGTTATTCTTGATATTATAGAGGCTAGTAATGGGGGTATCTTGAGGCTTGTTCAGGGGGAATGTTCATATCGACTGTGTAATATCCGAATTTTGTGATCTAGTCATGCTGGTATTACACATAGGCCCATAGCAGCTTCATATTTAATTCTCATACTCTGTTACCTGAAACTTTCAATATTCTGCTTATGGTTTTTCTTGATGCTTAAATTGTGGGCACTACTTTACAATGGGCTCAATTAGCATTAACACATGAATTATGGGCTATGCTTTATGTCATGACCTGAGTTTCTACTTTCTAGATATAACTTGATTGCCTTAAGGAGCCTATGTTGTTTTCTGAAAGCTTACCTAAAGATAACTTAGTTGGACAGGAAAATTTTGAAATGCATCTGAAGGAGAAGGCTAATCAGGCTGATATAGTTTGCTGCTTACAGAACTTGCAGGTTCCCAATCTATCTCTGCCACATCAGTCTCCCTCTTTTTCCTCTTTATCAGATGAATCCCTCTTCTTTTGTGGGGAAAAGATGATGAATGCATTAATCTATTTTGCATTATTGTCTTTGGAATTCTGACAGTAGTCTCAACATTGATTGCAGTTGTGCTTTGAAACTGAAGAGAGTGCAAGAAAACTACTGCATAATGTGTCTTCATTGCTCAAACCTGGGGGTTACTTTTTTGGTATTACTCCTGACTCATCCACCATATGGTATGAATAATGACTTGGGAATGATATTTCCTATTTGTTCTGCATTTGCTAGCTTCATTTCTATGTTGGGCTTTGCGTTTCTGGACCTGGGAATTTGCATCAAATTCTGATTATGACTTTTATCACATATTATCCTTGTAGTATTTAATGCTTATATGAGTGGATGGTTCTGTTTTGCAGTATTTAGTTCGGTCATCTCTTTAAGTAACGATGCAATTTGAAAAATCTTCAGGCCTAAACTGATATTCTGTTGCATTGCAGTCATTTTGGGTCTTTTAGTAAAAGAGCAGAGGTGTAATGATCATGGCTTCTACTCTTTCCCTCCCTGCCCCACTCTCTCTCTCTCTCTATATATATATCTTTATCTCTTTCACACACATTCACACATACACACATGCAATATACACATTTTTTACACATTTGTATTGTATTAGCAAATTATATATAGCAAGGTGCATTGGATTTTTGGGAGAATCCATAAAGTTGACACATTTTATGAATGTTCTTGTAGTTCAATAATTATGAATGTTCTTAGAGTTCAATAGTTACAAAATGAGACTTAATAAAGGGGAAATTCTCAATGATACTAATGACATCATGGTCATGTAGGGCTAAGTATCAGAAGAATGTTGAAACATACCACAATAGAAGTGGTGGCATGAAACCAAACATTGTTCCCAATTGCATTCGATCAGAAAGCTACATGATCACCTTTGAAGTTGAGGAAGAGAAGTATGCATCATATTTCATATAGTTGGTTCAATTTTCCTCAATTATTTTGTTCTCATTGTTCTCTCTTTTATTGAAGTCAGGTTCCCACTGTTTGGAAAGAAATATCAGTTAAAATTTACTCACGACATATCTACAGAAACCCATTGCTTGGTTCATTTTCCTAGCTTGATCAGGTTGCTTTTTATCTGAACTTAATATCAGTTGACTTTGTTAAATAGGGAAATTGGTTAAGTTTTGTCTGCAATATGTTGGTTTATTTCTGTTGACATTTCATGCTGCCTGATGGTTTGAAGTCTGTATGTTTGCCTAGGTTGGCCCGAGAAGCTGGTCTGGAGTATGTGGAGATTCAGAATTTGACTGAGTTTTATGATGATAACAGGTACTTGAATTTAACGTTTTTATTAAACTGTAGCACAAGCCAAACCTTCTAGACATTTAGGATTCACAACTTACTTTTTACTTCACGTGTTGTTTAACAAGCTGTTATGACCTTGCCTTTGTTTGAAGAATGCAATTTGCAGGCATTTTGATGAATGCTGGTCCAAACCTCATCGACCCCAAAGGGAGACTTCTTCCTCGGTCATATGATGTGCTAGGTGCTGCATTAGTTATCTTTTATGACTAGCAGTTTCTGCTCGGCCACTTAAGTCTGCTAGTTCACCTTTTAATATTCCGATCTTGCAGGTCTGTATACTACATTTATATTCCAGAAGCCCAATCCAGATGTTGGTCCGCCTCTTGCAACCCCATTGTTGCAGGATGACACTTACACTTACGATGAGGCAAGTTGATTTACCAATTTAACCAGAGGCAGTAGTCTGAGCACCTTTGTGCTACACCTGCAATGATGGGGGTCATTCAATTTAGCTTTGGACTGGGGTTTTGATTATTAGTCTCCACAATTATGGGCTCGTAATTTAATTTAGAAAGAAACATGGTTTCTATATTGGACGAACAGAGTATGATGGACTGACTTGGTTAAGTTTACTTGGGTTCTTTTGATATTTGCAGAGGGAGTGGCAAGGAACTGTGTGGAGAGAAGAGGAAAAGAGTGGAATTCCGGAGCCACCACCTCTTGGACTAGGCAAGATAAGTGAACAGAAAGGAATATTAGGTCCTGGTCCAGCAGACTTGAGGTTCTCAGAGGCGCTTTAGTATGGTCCTTAAAAACGGTTTGTACTTGGCATGACAATGGATTGCATTAGGAACTCATATGTAAAGTTTCCATGGGGATTAAGGTGATCTTGAAAAGATTTTCGGTAATAAATAAAATTCTTTACATAAGATTATCGTTGCTTATGATTTAAAGCTGCAAATAGGTTTGGATTTTTTAATTTTTAGTTTTTTGTCATCGATTTCTATAATAATTGGTGAATCAAACCACAACCAACATGGAGGAGAAATCTTCCTTGTCCGTGTACTTGAGACAGATACGGTTAACAGAAAGATGAAAAGGTTACATCACAGAAGCGTTTACTTTTACTTTAGGTGACAAAGTTTGGACTTTTATACATAGCCTTATTTTGAATGCATTTAGAAAAGTTATAATTATGTTCTTCTCATCTGAAAGACTTTTCAGAAACATGGAGACTGGAGAGAGAGAAGAAAAATGAGATTGTTGTTTGTTCTGAATGAGTGATTCAAAATAAGATTGCTGTAATTCAATATGATTTCCGTAATTAAAATATGCTAACATAGGACAGGCTTTACCTGATGTTGACAACCGTATAAAGTACGAACCTGGTTTTGGTAGCTGTATAAAAGTATGTATGCCTTGTGTATGGTCTCACGGTACAGAAATTAGCTTCATTAAAAAAACAAAAAACGAAAGTATGACAAGATGACACGAGTCCCCATTCTGGCAGACGACAGCAAAATTGTGAGACGTTTTAGGATAACAGCTATCCTTTACAACATCTTAGATCATTCTTCATGAGTTTTTAGACTCAGCCCTGCAACCTCTGGCAGAGGACATGTAAGTTAATGAACAAAAAAAGGCTTGAACGTAGTATCCCTGTCAACAGATTGCGTGTGAAGTGTTTTGCATTTGGGAACACGTACTCTTAGGTAGAAAGTATTGAAAAACTTATATTGATTAAATCGATATTTCAACCAAAAAATTAAAATTTCTTTTCATAAAATTAATTTAAAATTAATTTAATTTGAAATAAAATAAAATTATAAACAAACATGAATAAAAGAATTGTTGTCAAAGTAAATTTTTCTTATATTCAAATCACAATTATTCACATACCCGGCTTTTAATAATATTCATAAGTTATTGGAAGTAAATTCAAAGACCTTTTGAGAAGAGGCAGACTCGTAATAGTAATTTTAGAGTTGCCTCCTTTTATAGTAGAAAAATTATATTTTTTCTTATATTAAA
The DNA here is from genome assembly GCA_028565735.1 of Pinacopodium congolense. Taxonomy (NCBI): domain Eukaryota; kingdom Viridiplantae; phylum Streptophyta; class Magnoliopsida; order Malpighiales; family Erythroxylaceae; genus Pinacopodium; species Pinacopodium congolense. The sequence continues at coordinate 12,709,326 of JAOXYD010000136.1, forward strand.
AATTAAATATAAATCATAATTAAAGTCTAATTATAATTTAATTTTTAATTAAATTAAATATCTCATATTTGATCCAAAAGTTTCTTAAATTTTATAATTAAATTAAATTAAATTAAATTTTATTCTCTTCTAATAAACCCATATGTATGGCCCAATAGGTTCATAATATGTTGGTGATAATCATAAATTATAATTATAATTCATAATTAGAATTAAATAAATTAAAACTCCTTTTAATTCATCTTTAATTATCCAATTAAACAATTTATGATCATAGGTAAAGATTGACGTCTAGTAATATATCATGACCACTCAAATATTAGAAATGTCAAAGTAGTTTGACGAACCTGTCTATGTATGGTTATAATGTATAATTTGATCATTTCGTCATACAATGTTCTAATTGGAATAGAGTATGGAATTAGCGTCTAATGTATTTAATCCAACCAAATTTGTTCTTACTAATTAGTAAATAATTTATAATTGATATTTGAAAACTCCTTTTCAAATTTCAATTCACTCTAGTCAGAGAATTCTTAAATTATCATTAATCAAGAACAATAGAATATTCTCCCTAATTACTTTAGGATGACAAATTTTATATCAATTCACACAACTATCTCCTTATAGTTTATACTACATCCAAATACTACCCACTGATCTACTTTATAAAGTAGACCATAAGTAGCATCAAAACTTAGTAATTCCTATATGAGATAACTTTGGTCTCAAAACTAAGGATTAATCATAAAACCAGCATGCTTGAAGAACTTTACAGACACACAAGTAATATTTCATTTAGGATCATCAAAATTGGGTCTGTTTAGTGACCTTATTTTCTAATAAGCACCCACATGTTTGATTAAGTGCCTCCACACTTTAATCTATAAGATTGATTACTTTCTCCATAAGAAAGAAATATAAAGTGTACTAGTCTAACCGCTTTATCAATATCATGTCTTGATGAAACTACGATTAGGAACATTTTAGGAATAATACAAAATTGCAATCTGAATCTTATAATTATAATCTCATTATAATTTTTAATTGTATAGTAATTATTCCAAGGATTTTATCTTTATAATTAATTATTAAAATAAATAACATAACTCATAAAGATTAAAAAAAAGCCTTTTATTAATAAAATCACAATGTCATACGTATGTCTATAACTAATAAGTTGGTTGTAAGGGTATAAATTAACAATCTCTTACTTGTACTAAAGCCATTCACTTATGTATCTAATGTCATAGCCATCCATATATCTATCATGTTTCTACTGTGATAATGGCTTAGTAAAAGGATTTGCTAAATTTTCTTCAGTGGGTACTCACTCCATCAGGATGTCCTTTCGCTCCATTATCTTCCGAATCAAGTGAAACTTTCTGAATACATGCTTGGATCGTTGATGAGACCTTAGTTCCTTTGTTTGATGTTATGGGCTCGGACTTCTCCTACCGAAGATCTATGCGGCACTAGGAAACTCCTCGATTCGGGATCGTTTACCATGACTTGAATACTAGTTCAGTCTCTCACAAGTACTTCTTAAGAGTACTTTGATCGAACACTTGTCGGAAGTTATATGAAATGAGAAAGATGGCAAGAAGAACACAATAGTTGGAGAACTTGGAAAATTCTCTTTATTACTTCAAAGAGAGCTATACACTTAGAGAGAAAATACAAATGAGAGGATATGAGGGATGATTTACAATTGAAGACCCTTAGCCTATTTATAATCCTCCACCTCCTTAATGGATGGTTAGTATTTATTTGATCTAACAATTACAATGAATCTCTAAAATGTTCTACCACTTACTCCCACCTACCACATTAATGAATGTGGGTATTAGAGTCTTCTACCTAACTCTAAATGTGTGTTGAGTCTTTTAAAGAATTTCGGGTCTTTCCTTCTAAACCTTGCATCTCAGTAGGCCGAACTGTCACACTATGACATTCTCGCCCACTCAACCTAGCAACGCCCTCGTTGCTTCGGTCTCGCACATCCGTTATGCTGTTCTATATTCTCCTTCCTCAACCCTTCCCTCCTTGGCCCGAATGGTTGCTTGCCTTTCGACGTCCCATCTTTATGCCCAAATCGACGTATCCTCGCTTGACTTGCCAATTCTCTTGAACTCAAGACTTGTGGGTTAGTTTCCTTCTTCTCTTTAAAGGACTTTGCCAAAGGACTTCTTGGACTTTTGATGGCTCCCAAACTTGCCTTCCCTCAAGCATCCTCCTCTATGATTGATCCTTTCAATTTAGGCTTCATCACCAAGTCGCACGATACCATGAAAGCTTTCCAACTTGCTTGCTTTTATATGATTTTCAGACAGTTGAGGATGTGCCTCCATGTTCGCCTTCTCTACGAACTTGGAGTCTTTACCCATCGACTCCTTCGATTGCCTCCTATATACATCAAACTTCAGAGGTACCATGCTTTGCATCATGTTGCCTTCACGATCCACTTTCCTCCTTGGTGGAAATGTTGGCATGCCGAGTGACTTCCCTTTAAATTGTTGGATGTCCAAAATACGCTTGGTTGGAATACTCGTCTCCCTCGATAGCTTTACCATAGTCATCTTACCTTCCTCCAAAATATACAAGGCATCAAAAAATGGGATTGACATCACCTTCATACTATCGAAGAACTTCATACCGAGCACTATAAGTCCAACGAAACAATCGTAAGTTAATGAACCCACACCAATCACCAAGGCATACCTTCACATTTTGGGCACTCTCTTATATAGAAATAAACTTGGAGTTCACAACCTTAATCTACCCTTACTTACCACAATACTTGATGCCTAACCGGTTTGCTTCATCTATATGAATAAAGTTGTCGGTAGCTCCCATGTCCACCAACGCTTTCACCCCTTAGCCACTTACTTTGACCTCCACGAACAAATGACCTTTCTTCTCTGATTTTGGCATCTTCTTGATGGCATGTTTTTTTTTATCAGGAAATGACCTATTTTCCTCGTTATATAAGGTATTCTTTTGAAATCTTGGATGTCTTTTGGTC
>JAOXYD010000136.1:12723664-12740389 GCA_028565735.1 Pinacopodium congolense
TTTGATTTTTGTAATTTTTAATTTAATACTTTATTAAAATGACATAATATTTATAGCATATATTTCTTTAATTATTTATAATTTTATTTTAATTATTAAAATAATTCATTAATTGAGTTTAAAATTATTTAAGTTCTTATAATTTGATAAACTATTAATTAAATTTCTATAGCCAATAATTAGATGGGTTCTGGATATAGTTTTAACCTTTTAAAATGTAAAATTAATTAAAGTTTATAATGAGATTTCATTATTAGACTGTATATTAAAAAAATTTAAATAAAGATTAAAATCCTAATTAAGTCTGCATTTAGATTCATGTTGAAATTTTTTTTAAAAGGGTCCAATAACCTTCCCTCATAGCTCAAATGCTTGAAATCATGTTAAATCCAAATTAATTTTTTGTTAAATAAGACTAAAATAACTCATTAAGTTCTATTTTTTAAAAAAAATTAGTTATTTTTAAGGTCTTGTTCAAATATGATCAAAAGTCCAATAACTTTTCACCAAGTTCAAAATTTTGACATGTTAAATCAAATTAAAATTTTTTATTAATATATCTTGAATGTCAAGAATACAAATTTAAAAATTTTCAACATTGTTAAATGTCTAATATTGCTTTCAATAAAAAATTCCATCTCATAAGTTTTCACTAATATGAAATCAAGTTATTAAACTATTTCATCCTTACATTAAATTTCAAATAACTTCTAAGCAATAGTTTATTTAAAATTATGTTGACAAGCATTCAATCTTCACATTGAATCATAATAAATAAAAAAAGAAATATTAAATTAGTACATGAAAATTAAAGGCCATAGATACATTTCATTTTGTAAATTCTTTTATTTTTATGCAATTATCATATCTACATGTGTTGAATTAAGAGAGTTCTACATTATAATTTTTATGATAACAAAATATAGTATTTCTATTTTTATTTTTATATTAGTAATTTTATTTATCAAAGAATAAAAAAATGCATGAAATATCAAATTTAATGGAAAGACAAATCAATGAAAGGATAAAATGAGTAAAATAAAGTACGAAATACCATTTAAGTGAGATCCAAAGAAATTTAAGCCAGAAAAAACCAGATGAAGGAAAAATCAAACACTTCACTTGTAATATTAATATAAAGTTTCATGTGATGTTACTTGTACTTTACAATTCATGAGGGCTCAAAGTTGTGTGAAAATTGAATTATTGTTCATTTTAGGTTTTGGTGTAAAAAGGCATTAATTTTAATAAGAACAATTGGGTTAGTTTTTAAAAAAATTCTTATGAGTATATGTCTTTAAAATTGGATAATTTTTCAAGTATGCATGAGTCAAGTTTTGTTAAAGGAATGGATTAATAATCTCAGAGTTGAAGTTTTTGTTAATGTTGTGAATGGTGATTTAAGTCGACCTACATTAGAATTAGGTTAATTAAATACATTGTTCATTAATTAATGGAATCCTTTAGAGTAAGACATGATTATAGGTAAATGAATTTATGTCTTTTTATACATAAGTCAAGTGAATATGTGTTAGGTCAGTCAAATTGATAAGAAACTAAATGTCTTTTTTGAAAATTAAATAGATTAAAAAACAGATAAAGAACAGCTAAACCACCAATCTGTCCAATTAAGGATTACATGACACCAGCTAAAGCATTAATAGTTATAATGTATAACTATTATAGGTCAAGGAACAACATATTAGAATCTAGCACCAGATTAACTCCTATGTTACCCCTCATCAATCTCTTATAATCTCCAATTAGTAAGCAATACATCTGATCATTTAAGGTAGGTAAGACAAGCATGAATCACTTCTTGGATCCATTCTAATGCACTCGTGGTGCACTCCTCCTTCAGCCTTCAATTTTGTCCATCTCTAATTAAATTTCATTCCTTCCATATAGCATACATAGCCAACCAAATCCAAGTTTGTATACTGTATAATCCTTGACTGGAGTGTCCTTGGATATGCCGACCATTCTATTATGTGCATCCAATCTTCCAAAGTTATTCTGTGATTACAATATTGTTACAGCTCTTCCCAAAGCAACTGTGTATAGGAGCATTTGAAGAATAAGTGGTCTCATGTTTGCTTCTCAGTATTATAGAGATAGCAATCTCCTTTAAAGTTTAGTTACCCTTTAAGATTTTCCAGCGTAGTTAGGTGGATATGGATAGCCATAAGATAAATGAAGCCTTTGGTAAATACCACTCAAACCACACCAGATGAAACCAAGCCATTAAAAGACCTTGTGTTGTGAATAACTCCCTACAAGAATTTATGGTAAATTGACATGATCGGTGCTTTGTCCATGAAATTGCGTCTTCCCTGTTTTGGTTGGGTAAGCTCCTAAGAAGAAATTAACCAAACTGAATGGCTATCCTAGTATAAGTTATACATTAATTCTCCTAAATTAGCATTGAGACTTTGGCATTTACTGGATATAATCTCCACGTGGAGCTAAAGTTGGGATTCAAAGGAGGGGCCCTATAATTGACCAGTTATCAAACCATAGTGAAGTGTTTTTTGCCATTGTCAGTTCGGTGATATAAAGCCACATTAAGCATGGCCTCACTCTCATAAGATGTTAAGTGGACCAAGAGGTACTCATTATAGAGTTAAGCTCCCATAGGCTGTGGTTCTTAAGGATGTATGTATGCATCGATTGGACCCAAAGACTTTGTTTGATAGTGAACAACCTCCATACTCTTTTAGCAAGGCAACCATTGGCTCTGACTGTAGTAGAGATGATTCCCAGGCCCCTTCATACTTATCTTTGCATAACTCCTTCCATTTAACCTTAGTTATCGAAGTTTAAGAGGGGTCTCCACTCTAAAGAAAGTTACGCAAATATTTATCCACCTCCTTGAGAAGTTTTTTTAGAAGAATCAAGTGAGTTAGCTAATAGACCTATATGTTGTTCAAGGTGGAGAGGACAAGCTGTAATCGGCCAGTAAAAGACAGTGACCTGTTACACCACCAACTTATTTGACGATGGAGCTTATCTAGAACCGCTTCACAATCCGCATACCTTGGCTTCATGAATATTACTGGGATTCCCAATTACATAAATGGAAAAAGATGGACATTCAAACCAATCTCACGAGATAACATAGGACTCTTGTCACTAACTGAATCCGAGATGATTAGAAAGTTCTTTTGTTTATTAACCTTCAGATTCGACATTGCACTAAAGTTCTCTAATGAGTCCATTAAGACTTTAAACTAACTCCTCCAAGGCCCTAAAAATAGAAATAGGTCATCTACAAATGCCAAATTAAATAGAGAAAGCTTCTGTCACCTGCTATGAAACTGGAATTAATGAGCCCTGCAAATATTCCGTTCAATATCCCTACTAGAGATTGAATGCATAACATGAAGAGGTAGGGGATAGCAGATCCCTTGCCTCAAACCCTTCATCTCCTGAAAGTATGGAGTCGCTTCCCTACTGATGAGGATGTTGTAAGAAGTCGTAGACACATACTCCATCACCCAATGAACAAACTATCATGGAAATTTGAACTTTTTAAGCAATCCATCTAGGAACCTCCAATCCACGAAATCGTAATCCTTACAAAGGTCAATTTTTAAGGCATAGTTCCTGGCTGCTTTAGGTTTCTTATAATCCTTGAATAACTCTTGCACCAAGAGTATGTTATCCCCTATGTTTCTTCCACTTATAAAGGCTACTAGGGATGGATGGATGACAAAGTTCAACACCTTCCTGAGATGGTTGGCCATCACCTTATAGATGATTTTATAGATAGTATTGCAACAAGCAATGAGATGGAATTGGCTTAAATCAGTTGGATGTTGACTTTTAAGAATCAGGCATAAAAATGTCTTGTTACTCTCCTTAAGTAGGTTGCCCGATTGGAAAACATCCTGGATGGTTGGAATGATAATGTCCTTCAAGGTTGACCATGAATATTGGTAAAAATAGGCATTAAGACCATCTGGTCCAAGAGCTTTTTGAGGATGCAAAGAGAACAATGCTTTCTCATTCTCTACCCGAAGGACAGCCCAGTTAACTCCTGACTATAAACATTCGAAATTCTAGCTAAGACACACATGGTAAACCAACCATCAAGGAAGTTGCAGGAGTCTTGTAATCCTAGCCAGTTCACAAATTGGTTAAAGGCCTCCTCTTTGACAACTTGATGGGAGTTCAATTTTTGCCTATTAGATCCTATTAACTGGATGATCTTATTCCTGTTCCACTTATAGAAGATGGTTTTGTGGAAGTAAGCTGTGTTACAATCATCATCCTTCAGCTAAAGCATCCTCAATTTTTGTTTAAAAATAGATATATGAACTTCCAGAACTCTAATATACTTATGGAGAGCCTCTCGTTCTTGATATTGTTTAACTACATTGATAGGGTCTAAATAAAAGGCTTGTTATCACTCTTGATGATTTATCTTAGCGTTGGCAACATCTATAACCTGTCCAACTTGATAGCTCTTTTTGAATTCTTTTAATCCCTCCTAGACAACTACTAATTTGTTAACTAATTGGAAATGCTTAAAGCTCAAACATGCATTCCTATGCCCTTGCTAATGACTTGTCCATATCCCTCAAGCTTCGTGAGGAAATTGTAGAAATGAAATGGGGTTACTCCTCGCTTCCTAGCCACTAGACCTTGAACTTTAATCTGGGAGTGATTTGAGCATAAAGGATCCCTAAATAAGACCTAGTTATCTTTAAACTCCAGCAACCAATTATCATTTACGAGTGTTTGATCCAACTTCATTCTCTAAAAAAAAAAGTGTTTGATCTAACTTCCTCTGTAGCACTCTACCACTAAATTGTCGATTACACCAAGTAAAAACATTAACTGAGTACTGCAAGTCAGTTACCCTTAATGCAGTTGTACATTCTTGAAATTAGGAGCAGCATCTTTGAGCTCTAGCCAATGGCTAGGTTTCATCATTGTTCAACGTGTAATTGAAGTCACCTAAAATACACCAAGGGTGGTACACGCTAATGCCAATAGTCATGAGATTTGTTTATAAACAGTTCCACTGAAAAATGAAGTTAGAAGCATCAACAATAGTAATGTTCACTCTCCTGTGTTCATCCACCAAAATAACCTCAAAGTGAATAAGTTGGCCCGTGTAATACCATGTTAATATGTTAATTTTATTGAGATCAAATCCTATAACTATTCTACCTTAATAATGGGATTATTGATTAGATACCACCTTCCAAGTCCTATAAAAAAATTAAGGGTTGCAATTTGTCCTTCCGGAGTTTAGTTTCAGGCAGTCCCACAAACCATGGTTTATGCTACTTGATATAATCTTTAACCATTTCATGCTTATTGAGCTTGTTCAAACCTTGAATATTCCATACTAGAATAGTCATGGAAAAAGATTTGGGTTTTTATAAAGTCCCTTACCCTTCTTCCTCCCAGGTTTTTTGCTTTTTTTTTGTATGGATAGGAGTTTCAGAAGCTGCCAAGGAATCTTAACTCTCTTGGTCTTGACACTCCTACTGTAAGCTACCTACATTCCCTTTGGAAGTTTCTTGGTCCTCAATAGGGTCTTATACACTCAGCTGTGTGGTTCTAAACCTCTCAACCACCTCCTCAATTGGCCTACCGTTCCTTTCAAAGCTTAATATAAACTGCCTCTCTATCTCTACCACTTTGAACGAATGATTAGGGGTCCTCTCCATAAGGTGGAATTGATTGGAGAGCTATAAATGTGAAGTCATTAGACCCATCAATTGGACACTGTCATCCTCAATCGGTTTGTTTAATTCTTGCTCTTCCTTCCCTATATCGATTTGTTATTGTTTAAGAACATTATTAAGGGTCTAATGAAGATTACAGACATATCCTATCAGTTATTGGGCTTCCTTCACCTTGTTATATAAATTCCTAGGGCTCTCTGCTTCCTCTATCAATTCCATCAGCTTCATTTAATCTCCTCTCTCAAATCTGCGATCAGTTGGCCTCCATACCTTACCCGTGTTCTTAAGAGGTTTCCATTAATAAGTCACAGAAACATCTTTGCAAAACAATTCAGCCTTTTTTGTCACTCAATAAGTAGGAATCGTATATATCAATTCCTTCCCTGAATCCACCACCACAAAAACCCTGACATATCCTATGCGACCCAATTTAACAATAGTCTCATTCATGGCAATGGGCTTTCCTATTATACTTGCTAAGTGACTAAGGCCCTTAGTGCTCCAATACTCTAACGAAATGCCATATAGGTTAATCTAGATGGGCACATGTTTAGATTTTAGATCTTCATGATTATTCCCAGTTGCCAAAGCTGAAGAAAGATTGGGATATTATTGAAGTGTCAAGGACTATTATCCAAAATGGTCTATGCCTCCCTTATTGAACCAAACTTGAACATAAAACACCCCTCTTCTGACAATAGAATTTTCTGTAATCCATACGATTTTCATTATTTTTTAGCCCAAGCATGTAAAGGGGGAAAAACTAGTCTCCTCTTTAGGAAGAAGCCAATCAACAAGGATTGCCATCTTATCACCCCAGCTTGGAGAACTTCCACTGGGGGGGGCAAACCACTTCATGCCCAACCATTATTAGTAGAGGGCAATAGTGAAGCACTTCATCAGGATCATTGTCCCTCACAACTTATTTCTAAGAACAACCTATAGAAACAGAAGACCTCAAAGTCTCCCTAAATTTTGACAAAGGTTCTTCTAACTGAGAAGGAGAGAGGGTCGCGCCCCCTCCCCCACATGAGGGTCCTGCCGAGTCATTTACCAAAAGTGGAGGAAAAGCCTTTATCGACAAAGGAAGAGAAGGTTGAGATTCTATGAATCAAAACCAAAAGATACAAACTAAAGGCAAGAAAAAAATGGGAGAGGAGCAAGCGAACCAAGAAACAAAAGAGAAAGGGGGCTAGAGGCTAGACGAATCAAAAAGAAGAAGAATGACAAATCAAAGAGGGAGAAAAACCCGCTTGATAACAATCAAGGAGGGAGGGAAAGAAGGGAAAGGCAAACGGATTTAGAAAGGAGAGAGAGAATTTTATTGGTACATGAGGATATTGATATGATAAGAAACTAAATGTTATGACCCCTCACTTTTATTCTTAATGGGTTGGTATATGTAAAAAAATTAGAATGAACAAGAAGGAGATTTAGCACTAGATTGAGCTTGAGTGGATTATGAAATGACATATAGGTGCATTCACTTGCGAATAAACATGAAATGAGTCTTTAGATATAATTGTGTAAGGTGAAAATTCCTTAGTTATATTTAAATTGTGTGATTAATTGGAACAATTGAATTCAGAAGGTTTACTATTCAATTTAAACAAAGTAAGACATGGGATTGCTCTTCACCCATCAAAAAGAAGAGGTTACATAGGATGCTTTTAACTAAATCTAAATATAGAAGAGTATAAGGTTGTTCTCAACCTAGTTTAAAGATAGATAATTTTAAAAGTTCTTCTTTATCTTTAATAAAGAAAAATGTTTTAAGAAGGTTTTTTTTACTCATTATAAAAAGACTTACTAAATTCTGTACTAGAATTTGAAGAATACACGTATAAAGGGTTATTGATAAAACTAATATAAACCAATTTTATAGACTTTCTTCCTATACTCTTTATTTATGCTATTTGCAAATTGTGAATTCATTTGATATGTTGAAACTGCCTGAATGATAGAATTATTTGTTATTGTGGCATTTTTTATTGAATTTATTGAAATTTATTATTGCATGCATATAAGTGTTAAAATTTTTTTAAGTATGTTAAATGTTGTTATTATAGAATAGTTGATTGAATTTATTACAATCAAATAGTAATATTAAGTGTTTGATAAAATTTGCAAAGAGTCTTGTTCTTATACAAACTCATCACACCCTCCTCTTAAATGTTATTTGAAGGTATAAAAAGAAACTATGAATCTTCTAAATATTTTGTAGAATGATAGATTAAGGTAATTACTCGCAAATTTTCATAAAATGAAAATAACAAATAAAGAAATATTAATTATTTCATGTATGTTTAATGCCAGAAAACTACATGACCACTTGTGTTGGCTCCTCTAGTGGCCATCTTGCCACCTCATAAGCTTAGAATAATTTAAAATCATTTTACTAAAAGTTAATAAGGGTATAATGAAAAAGGATTTGACTATGGGCCTCAGAGTGAAGGCCCTTAAAATTAAAAATTACAAAATTGCCTCTCCCTCATGTGAGAGAGGTGCTTCTAGGGGGCTCCATTATAGACCCTAGTATTTCCTAATGGAAAATTGTAATTATTATTATTCCCACTTTCCCACCCTTTGTCACTTTCATCCTCTTACAATACGTCACTTTCATCCTCTTTCATCAGACGTTCCAACCATTGTGAAGGTCCTACAACACCTCTATAGTCACTCTTTCCAATGATGAAAGAGCATTCAGGGATTTGGAGATTCAAGTTTTTAGGTTTGTGATTTTTGTGTGTGTTCATATGTAAGGTTAAGGAAGAAGGCTAATTCAACTGAGTCACTTGGGCGATTCCTTACTCCCTAAACTCTTCCTCTCTTATCACATTTTCTATTGATCCATTTGTTTTATTTTGAGGTTTTTTTTTCTGATTAGGGACTCTAACAAACTCACATAGGTAACCAGTGATCAGGTATTCTTGATTGTAGGTTCCACCATATAGAAGGGACAACTTGCATTTCAGTGGCTTTGTTCCTCTTCCAAATTCGCTGCTTACCTTATCAATAATTGTCAAAACCAACATTTGCATGCGTCATTCATTTCTTTGTAAAAATCGGTGTTGGCTTCTTTTCAAAATTGTCAAACTTTTTATGCTCAGCTTTGCTTATATAAACATTACAATTATAGAAGAGTTGAACACAAAAAAGAGAGAGCTACGAGAGAGTGAAGAAATAAAAAAAATAAAAAAAATTAAGTGAGTGATGTGAGATGTCTAGAAAAATACTTGTTAAATTTGGGGTTTTACCAAGATCAAAGTGTGTTATGGTATTGAAGTCATTTTAATATGTACTTTGGGTCTAGTATTTTTCTAATTCTCTTGTTATTATTTCATGGTTGTTGCCTATATTTGTTGAGTAAGGAAGATTAGTTGTTGTACCCATTATTTTATATAGTGGATGATTTATTGGCTTGTACCTATAGTTTTTACTCCTTGATTTTGAGGTGATTTTTCACGTTAAAAATTCTGGAGTCTCTTACGATTGATTTATTCGCATATTATTATGCATTTGTGATTAATTTATCTTTGAGCATGCCATACTCGATAGTATTTGGAAGAATTATTTTTGACATTCCACTGTAATAATATTATTATTGATATTATTCTTCCATCAACTGGTATCAGAGCTTTTTTAGTTAATGACTGGGTTTAGTTATAGAAGGAAAGTTCAACAAAATCACAAATTTGAATGGTACAAATTACCACATATGGAAGAACAAGATGAAGGATCTTCTATTTGTAATAAATTTTCATCCACCAGTATTTATTGCCCAAAAACTCAAAGATAAATCCAATGAGGAGTGGACTTTTGAACATGAGCAGGTATGTAGTTTTATTAGGCATTTTGTTGAGGATAATGTGTACAATCATATTTGTGGTGAGACGCATGTGAGAACATTGTGAAATAATCTTGAAGGATTATACGCGTCAAAGATTAGCAATAATAAATTAGTTTACTTGACAAAGTTAGTATAGTTGAAATATAAAGAAGGAAGTTATGTTATAAATCACTTAAACGAATTTCAAGGAATTGTTGATCAGCTATCAGGTATGGGTATTAGTTTTGATAACAAAGTTCTTGCACTTATAGTACTTGCGTCATTACTTGATTCTTGGTAAATTTTAAAATTTTTGTTAACTAATTTTATTCCTAATGGTGTTATAACTATGGTGTTAGTTAAAAGTAGTATCCTGAATAAAGTAATGAGAAGTAGGTCACAATGGTCTCTCTTTTTTCAATAAGATATTTTGGCTATAATCATTAGGGGGAGAAATCAAAGTAGAGGATTAAAAGAAATGACAGAAATAAAAATCGAGGTAAATCTTACAAATATGTTAACGTTGAGTGCCACCACTGTCATAGGAAAGGTCATATTAAGAAGTTTTGTAGAAAATGGAAAAGAGAAAAGGAGAATGACAAAAAGTGAGGTAATAATAACGATGATAAGAAAATAGCTGCTACAACTGAGCAAGATTTTTTTTCCCTTTATAATGTTAATTGTGTCAACTTAATAAATCACAAAACCATGTGAGTGATCAATAGTGATGCTTCTATTCATGCTACAACTCGAAATGATTTCTTTACGTCCTACAATCCTAGTGATTTCAAGATTGTCAAGATGGGTAATGATGGTAATTCTAAAATTGTTGGTGTTGGTGATATTTACTTGAAGACTAAAGGAGAATGACAAAAATCGAGGTAATGATAGTGATGATGATAAAGTAATCGCTACAACTGAGCAAGATTTTCTTATCCTTTATAATGTTGATTTTGTCAATCTAATAAATCATGAAAACAGCTAGGCGATCAAAAGTGATGCTTATATTCATGCTATAGCTCGAAATGATTTCTTCACGTCCTACAATCCTGTGATTTCGGGATTGTCAAGATGGATAATGATGGTAATTCTAAAATTTTTGGCATTGGTGATATTTACTTAGAGACTAATATTGGTGTTAGGTTACTTCTGAAGAATGTAAAGCATGTTCATGATATTAGGTTCAATTTGATTTCTCCTGGCAAGCTTTATGAAGAAGGGTATTGTAACACTTTTCAAAATAGTCGATGGAAGTTGATGAAGGGTTTTCCTGTAATAGCTCGAGGTGAAAAATGTTCTACACTTTATTTGATGCAGGTCAAAAATTTTTAAATAGTTAATGTAGTGAAAAATTATGACAAATTCGAGATGTGACACAAGAAACTTGGTCATATAAGCGAGAAAGTTATGTTAATATTGGTCAAGAAGAAAATTTTAACTAGAGTGAACAATGTGCATTTAAAAAGATGTGTTCGCTATCTAGTTGGAAAGCAACATAAGGTTTCCTTCAAGAGCTTTATAGATCTAAAGAAGAAACCCTAGCTATTACAATTAATACATTTTGATGTACGTGGTCTATTTAAGACTAAATCACTTAGCGGCTCCTATTATTTTATTACATTTATTGATGACTATTCAAGGAAGCTGTTGGTTTATATCCTAAATCACTAAAATCAGGATGTAGATGTAATCAAACAGTTTTAGTCCCTAGTTGAAAAGAAATTGGGAAGAAGGTGAAATGCCTTAAGTCAAATAATGGAGGCGAGTACATTGGACCACTTGAAAGATATTATAAAGAGCAAGATATTCGTCATAAGATGACTCCACCTAAGATCCCTCAGTTGAATGGTGTAGCTCTGAGGATGAACATGATACTTATGGAAAGGGTCAAATGCTTGATTTTACATGCAAAGGTGCCGAAATCATTTTGGGCTAAAGCATTGAATACTGTGGTACATGTTTTAAACCTTTCTCCAAGTGTTCTTTAAATGTTGATGTTCTACAAAGGGTTTAGTCAAAAAGAGAGGTTTCCTATATTCATTTGCAAGTCTCTGGATGTAAGGCATTCATACATATTCTTAATGATCATAGGTCGAAACTTGATGTCAAAACACGACAATGTGTATTTATTAGCTATACTCTACATGCATTTGGTTACAAGTTTTATGATTTAGTTGAGAAGAAACATGTAAGAAATCAAGATGCAGTGTTTATAGAAAATGAGACCATAATGGATATCGATAAGGTTAAGAAGATGAATTCTTAATCTAGTGTTGATTCAGAGATTGTGCCTCCAGTAATGGTACCTGAGAGAATTGAAGATGAAAATCGGATTAAGCAATAATAAGTTGAAAATACTCTCGCATAGATGGATTCTGATGATGAAAATGAGCTTTCAGCTCCTGAATCTCAAGGTCCACTTCAATTGCGGATAAGTTTTAGAGTTAGACAACCTTTCACTCGATATTCTTCTGATACTTATGAGTTAAATTCGACAGATAGTGGTGAACTATAAAGTTATAAAAAAAATCCGTGGATGATGGTTATATAGAGTGGATTCAAGCCATACAAGATGAGATAAAGTCCTTGAATGAAAATAATACTTTTGAGTTGGTGAAGCTACCTAAGGGAAAGAGATCTTTAAAGAATGAATGGGTGTGCAAAGTCAAGAATGAAGAGCACTCTTTACAGCCACGATACAAAGCTAGACTAGTTGTCAAATGATTTAGTCAAAAGAAAGGTATTGATTTTAATGAGATATTTTCTCCCGTTGTTAAGATGTATTTCATCTGTTTTATACTTAGTTTAGCAGCTAGCCTTGATTTGGAGGTTAATCAAATGGATATAAAAATGACATTTCCTACATGGTGATTTAGCAGAAGAGATTTACATAAAGTAACTAGAGGATTTTAAGGTAAAAGTAAAAGATGACTATGTTTGTAAGCTAAGGAAAAGCTTATATGGTTTGAAACAATCACTAAGATAATGGTATCAGAAGCTTGAATCAGTAATGGGGGAACAAAGCTATAAGAAGAGTACTTCAGACCATTGTATGTTTTACAAAAAAATTCTCTAATGATGATTTTATCATTCTTTTGTTATATATTGATGATATGTTAATTGTTAATAAGAATGATTCTAGGATTGATAGTTTGAAGAAGGAGTCGAGTAAGTCTTTTTCCATGAAAGACTTAAGACCTGCAAAACAAAACCTTGGTATAAGGATAATTCTAGATAAGAAAGCAAAGAAGTTATGGTTATCTCAAGAGAAGTACATTGAGAAGGTGCTTCAGAGATTCAACATGGATAATGTTAAAGCGGTTAGTTCTTCTCTTACTAATCACTTTAAATTGAGTACTAATCAAAGTTCTTCAACTAATGACAAGAAGACGAGTATGCAATGAGTCCCTTATTCTTCAATGGTTAGTAGTTTGATGTATGCTATGGTGTGTATGAGACCAAATATTGCTCATGCTGTTGGTATTGTTAATGGGTTCCTTTCTAATCATGGTAAGGAACATTGGGATGCTGTTAGATAAATATTAAGATATCTACGTAGGGCTTCCAGCTTATGCTTGTGTTTTGGTATTGATAAACCTATATTAGTTGGCTATATAGATGCAGATATGACTAATGATCTTGATTCCAAAAAGTCTATTTCAGGATACTTGATACCATTTACAGGGGGAGCGATATCATGGCAATCGAAATTACAAAAATGTGCTGCACTTTTTATTACAAAAGTTGAATTTATTACAGCAACTAAAGCTTGTAAAGAGTTGCTATGGATGAAGAAATTTCTAAAGGAACTTGATTTTGAATAAGAGCATTTTTGTTATTTTGTGATAGTCAAAGTGCTATTCGCCTTAGTAAGAATTCCTCTTTTCATTTGAGATCGAATCATATTGATATGAGATATCATTGGATAAGAGATGTATTATAATCCAATCAGTTGCAACTTAAGAAGATCCACACTGATGAAAATGGTTCGGATATATTAACAAAGGCTTTACCAAGAAAGAAGTTTGAAACTTGTTGTTCGAATGCAGGGATGATAGTTCCTCCTAAATTGACGTGAGGGGGAGTTTGATGGTAGGTCCCACCATATGGAAGGGACAACTTGCATTTCGGTGGCTTTGTTCTTCTTCCAGATTTGCTGCTTGTTTTATCAATAATTGTCAAAACCAACATTTGCATGCGCCGTTCATTTCTTTGTCAAAATCAGTGTTGAATTCTTTTCAAATTTGTCAAACTTTGTGTGCTCAGCTTTACCTATATAAACATTACAATGATAACAGAGTTGAACACAAAAAAGAGAGAGATATAAAAAGAGTGAAGTAACCAAAATAAAAATAAAAAAAATTAAGTGAATGGTGTGAGAAATTTGAAAAAATACTTATTAAATTTATGATTATACCAAGATCAAAGTGTATTATGATCTTAAAGTCATTTTGATGTGTACCTTGAGTTTAGTATTTTTCTAATTCTCTTGTTATTATTTTGTAATTATTGTCTCTATTTATTGAGCAGAGATGACTGATTGTTGTATTTATTATTTTGTATAGTAGATAATTTATTAACTTGTACCTGTAGTTTTTACTCCTTAATTTTAAAATGATTTTCTACATTAAAAATTTTGGTGTCTTTTACTATTGATTTTTTCACATATTAATATATATTTGTAATTTTTTTTCTTTTTTGCGTCTGGCATACTCAATAATTTTGGGAAGAATGTCAAAAATTAAATTACCCTTTTTTCGCGTTCTATTTTATATATGGTTTACATGGCTTTCTTGAATTCACATGAAAGCCATGGATGCTCTGTTAAAAGTGTATGATCGGAATAAATTTCCGTCTCACATTATGGATTGCCTCGTTGTTTTGCTTTGATTCTCTATTTTCGTTGATCGGGATTCTTGTGTCAAATATAGGGTAATTCAAACGCAAGTTCTATTATGCGCAATTCAAATGGTTTGATTTCACGTTTGAAAGTTTGGATATTTGTTTTGTTTTGATCTTTCTCGCTTGGTGGTCTATATGTTTTCATTTGTAACTTTGGTTTTGGTTTTGGAGAATGATAGAATTGCAAGAGCTGCTGCGTTTTTTGCGTTATAACGTTGTAAGTTTATGAGATGGCGCATGAATTCTTCTTAAGTTTGTTAAGTGGCTTTTTAAGGTAAGCTAGGGCCCGTTTGGTTCGGCTTTGGTTTTCGGATTTGGTTTACGGATTTTCTAAATACAAAAATCAATAAAGAACATCACAGAAATCGAAAAAAAACACTCTAATACAGCACAGAAATCAAGACAGACAACACAAAAATCTATAAAAATACATAAAACTCAATACAAAAATACAACATCCACAACCAAAAACCACAACCAAAAGCTCAATCAAACGACCCCTAAGTAAAACTTACAAACATAATTGAAACAACCTATCTAAAGTCTTGAAACTTCCAATTCAGTTGAATTGCCATTATCTTCAAATTTAACCTTCAAACTCCAAGTTTTCCATAATGGATTCTTCTTGAAACATACCTATTTTTAAGATTAATATCGTAAACTCAAACCATTATTGATTAAGCATGTTTTTTTATCATCAAAACCAAGATTGGAACCTCCCTTGGTTCAACAATCTCCCACTGTTTTATGATGACAAAACATGTGATATTATGACAAAAGAACATAACATATTCCATCAATCACATTCATATCATATCATAAAGGGAAAAAAAAACTAACAATTTTAACCTAAGCTCCCCCTTAGTATATGCAATCAAAGCTCCCCCTAAATTCATACATTTAGGTATTTAAAACTCCCCATTATTATATGCATTGACATATAACACATGTAGGAGTAATAGATTATTAAAGAAACACACATTGGCATATATCCTTAATGATTAACTCCAATTTAATGATAGACTCAAACATCACACAAAAACATAAACACATGAAACATCACACATACTTCTCCCCCTTTTTGACATCATCAAAAAGATTGAAAACCATGAATGAAAAATACATATAAGAGAATAAACAAACTTAAAAAACATGCATAAACAAAAACAAAGTAAGTAAAGCATGTAGAAACAAAGAAACACATAGAAATCATAGAGATGCACCATATATCATGCCTAGTTATCTTCTAATCATGCAAAACCTATCTTCATTCATTGGTTTAGTAAATATATCTTCTAATTGATGATGTATATCCACAAATTCCAATTCAATATCACCATTATGCACATGATCTCTTATAAAGTGATGCCTTATCTCAATATGCTTAGTTCTTGAATGTTGAATTGGATTCTTAGTTAGACAAATGGCACTAGTATTATCACACCTAATAGGAATTTTGGTCATTTCCAAACCATAATCTCTAAGTTGTTGTCTAATCCAAAGAACTTGTGCATAACAACTGCCAACCACTACATATTTTGCTTTTGCAGTAGATAAAGCAACCGAATTTTGCTTTTTGCTAAACCAAGACACTAGTGCATGACCAAGAAATTGATAAGTACCGGAAGTACTTTTTCTATCTAAAAAACTATTTGCATAATCCACATCCGAATAACCAATTAATTCAATAAATGCATTTCTAAGATACCATAAACCTAAACACAATAAACCAACCAAATATCTCAATATTCTTTTCACGGCCATTAAATGAAACTCTTTTGGATTTGATTGAAATCTAGCACATAAGAACACACTAAACATAATATTGAGTCTACTAGTGGTTAAACAAAATAAACTACCAATCATACCTCGATATTGCTTGACATCCACTGACTTACCTTCTTCATCTTTGTCCAATTTGGTAGATATACTAATGGGTGTGCCAAGTGATTTGGTTTGATTCATCTCGAATCGCTTGAGTAGATCCTTTGTATATTTTTCTTGATTAATGAAGATTTCATCCTTCATTTGCTTGATTTGAAGTCTAAGGAAGAAATTTAATTCTTCCATCATGCTCATTTCAAATTCCCTAATCATACACTTTGCAAATTCTTGACATAAAACCTCATTAGTAGCACCAAATATAATATCATCCATATAGATTTGAACAATTAACAAACCATCATTATTTTTCTTTGTAAACAAGTTAGTATCGACTTTTCCTTTAACAAAACCATTTTGAAGAAGAAAAGAGCTTAATCTATCATACCAAGCTCTAGGAGCTTGTTTCAA
>JAOXYD010000136.1:12773075-12790553 GCA_028565735.1 Pinacopodium congolense
GTGACGATGTTATATCCCCTACAAATGCTACACCAACTAATGCCACAAGATCTTCTTAACTTAGCACCCAAATGAAGAAAACTTTATAGTGGCGTTAAGGGCAAATAAGATTTGGTTTTTGTAGTAATTGAATTGAATTACATTTATAGTTTCAATTACCTCTAATTAGAAATCAATTGAATCCAAATAAGATCAAATATCTAATATTGATCCTTATTTATCCAATACCTCATATTTGATCTTAAAATTTTTCAAATTTTACAATCAAATTCAAATTAATCAAATTATCTTTTCTCTTTTTGATCATTTTTTGTGTATGATTCATTATGTTCTTAAATATATGGTTAAATAAATATAAATTATAATTTTAAACTATAGTTACAATTATATAATTTAAAATATTTTAATTTATTTTTATAATTAAATATATTATATACACAACTTAAAATTGAAATTTAGCAATACATTATAATCATATGAATATTAGAAATATTATAGTAGTTTTGATTAACCTTTTTATACATGATTTTTTTCGCATAATTTATTTCTTTCATCATATAATATTCCAATAAGATATTATTGAATGTGAAATTAATATATATTATATTTAAGTCCAATTATATTGAATTTTGAAGATTAGTAATTTATTTTGAATAATTTTGAAAATTATTTTCAAAGTGTTGTTTCACCTTAGTTAAAGATTTTACAAACAATACTAATTCAAAACATTAAAATATTCTCTCTAATTATTTGAGAACCATAAATCTTGTATTGATTACTTAATTACCTTTTATAATTTATATTATATCTAATAACTACAATTACTGTCATAAATATATCAAAATATGGTAATCCTAATATGAAATGCTTTACAAATTTGAAATAAAAAAACCACTTATATAATCATCCCAAATAATATTCTATATAAAATTATCATGTCTAATTAGTTTTGTAAAATTATTTTCTAACAATTAGTTAGACTTCCATGTTTTAGTTTATGTTTTAGTTTATAAAATGGACTACTACTGTCTCAAGGAAAAAAAAAAGTATGCTGATCTTTCTTTTTAATTATTATCTATTGTTAATAGAGTAATAATTATGAATAATTTAAAAATGATATATAAATATAATACAGATATCATAATTAAAATTTTAATATAATTTCATTCACAAAATTTATTTATTAATTATATTTTTTATTCTTAAATATATTAAATTGTTAATTAATTATATTACAAATATACGATAAAACTGATTGTTTATACGAGATAAATCATCAATGGTCATAAACTAAAAGAGAGGCTTTTACCGCATCAAGAAGGTTAAAGTGAGGGCTTGACAGCTTGGTTTGGTTACAGCCTTTTAATGATCGGACTAGTAGGAAAACCATACCAGAGCAGGTCAATAATTAGAGGCTTTAAACCGCTGTCTTAATTATTATTATTATAAAACTTGCAAGGTAAGTGTTCCTTGGATCAGTTTCTGATGATTGTCGGTGTCGGATCAGCAATCTTCATCCTTTTGACCAGCATTGTTTTATTACTTGTATATCTTATAAGCATAATTGATGCAGTACTGGCCCAAGAGCCTCTCTTCTATCGCGTAAAGTATTTATGAGAACAAAGACCAAGAGAATCCAATATAGACTAATTACAGTGCCTTTCTTTTAGTCTTACATTTTATTTCGATACATAGCCACGCCACCTATTGACGTCTCACTTCTGGTTGATTCAAAATCTATACGCGTTCTATTTTTCTGGTTTTACTAGTGGGTCTGCTTCTGCAATGGAGTGACTACATGCTTCAATAATTAAGAACTGACAAGGTGACACCAAGTCCACCAGCCAGCTCTCTCCCACATTGCCTTAACGTAACTCGAAAGCGAAAACCCAAGCGAGGAAGCAGAAGAAGAAATAAGTTATTCTTCATCTTTTCGCAAAGGGCAATCCCTTCTTACATACATATATATATATAGAGAGAGAGAGAGAGAGATATACACACACACACACATTCAAGCACCAGATTGCCACGTACTGACATTATTGACGTCTTGTGCACTTTCAGTTACTTCTCTTTTGGCCTATGGATCGTATAGAATCCAGCAGCATTTTTCCTGGTACATTTCAGGATGAGATTACAGGCCAATTTAGGCTGATCTGGGAAGTTTTGAAAGCTCCACTAATCGTGCCTGTGTTGAAACTGTTGGTGCAATTGTGCTTGGCCATGTCAATAATGCTGTTCATGGAAAGAGTTTACATGGGCATTGTTATAATTTTCGTAAAGTTGTTTGGGAGAAAACCACACAAGAGATACAAATGGGAACCTATAAAGGATGATGTTGAGATAGGTTATTCTGCTTATCCTATTGTACTAGTGCAAATTCCAATGTACAATGAAAAAGAGGTACTTGATGATTTAAATGATCGATGTTGTCCATCTCTTACAGTACTTGAGCATATTACATAGTTTTGGTTCAATGTTTTACCGTACAATAAGGTTTACCAGTTGTCTATTGGAGCTGCATGTGGACTCTCATGGCCGTCGGATCGTATCATCATCCAAGTTCTTGATGACTCAACAGAACCTGCCATTAAGGTTAGATCATCCAATATGATTTGATTGTTGCTGAAGAAGGTCGTATCTTTAATTTCGTTTATAACTATGAAACAGGGCTTGGTGGAAATAGAATGTCAGAAATGGGCAAGCAAAGGCGTCAACATAAAGTAGGAGATAAGGGACAACAGGAACGGGTACAAGGCGGGAGCACTTAAGGAGGGCATGAAACATAGTTACGTTAAGCAATGTGATTATGTCGCTATCTTCGATGCCGATTTCCAGCCTGAACCCGACTTTCTTTGGCGCACTGTCCCATTTCTCGTTCACAACCCCCAGATTGCTCTTGTTCAAGCTCGCTGGAAATTTGGTCATTACGCTTCAAACCATCCTTCTTTTTCATTAAATGCAAGTATTCCACGTCCTCCGAATTTATCATTCTATGTGTGTCTATATATATATAAATAAATAAAAAAAATTATATAGGTTAAACTGTTACTTGCTTTATTAATTGTCAGTTTTTTAAGAGATGTTTAGTTCTGATTCAAGTTTTTATTTTTTAAATATAAAAATAAATAAATAAAAATTAATAAAAAAATATATAAATAACATAATCACAAAAAATACATAAAAATTAATTAAAAAAGTTTATATTACTTTTCATATTTAAAAAAGTAGAATAAAAAAATAAATAAAACCGTACAAACCTTTATTTTACGAAAATGTAAATCCAATATTTACTGATAAAATAAATTCCACGTCTTTCTTCGTTTTGCAATTATTTAGGATCAATGTTCGTCCTTTCTTAATACGGTTTTGAAATTTTTATTAAATGGTGCTGGTTCGAGGTAGGGGTTTGAACACATTTGACTCCAAGTTGCTTTTATTCTGAGGTTTGACTCTCCTCAACAAAATCTCGATTAAACCCATTTCTTAGCTTGTCAAAGTGATTTGCATGTGGCCTGGTTTGTATAATGTATAGGACGAAAAAGGTATTAGCTCCAAACCAGTATCAGCCTATAATTTCCTGCAAAGTCCCAACAAAATATTGGTTTAGATAGTAAGGCAGTGAAGTGGGTTTGATTGATGAGGTCGTTTATTTTGGGCTCTAAATTTAAATTAGGTAAAAAGCTTTGGGCTTATTTTATGCATTTTCAATGGGCTTACACTATTTTGTAAATGTCAAAAGGTAAAATAAATTATTTTATAAATATTAAAAAATAAAATGATACTTTTAAAAACATTAAGGACAATTTAATTCATTTTTAAAATATTAAAAGTAAATTATACCTTTTGTTATTAAATAAAAAAAACGACTATGACCTTGCTTAGGGAGTCTTGTAGTAGCCCTCACATGGAGGGGAGTTTCGCATACACTACATAAGAGTTGTATAGGATTGCATCATAATACGGAGCTTTTTAGTTTTTTTTAATATAAAAAGGGTGTTTAAATATAACATAAAGTATTTAGTTTAATATTGACAAAGCGTCTACTTTATCCTTTAATATTTTAGAATAAATTTAATTTATTTTGAATATTTTTAAAGCATCACTTCATCCATAACATTTATGAAATAATATAATTTACTTGTTAATATTTGTAAAATAGTAAAAATTTATTTATTTAATACTAATTTTATTAGTTAATTATTAATTTTATTAAAATTTATTAATTAATAATTAGTTAATTATTAAGGGGTAATTAATAAAATTTTAATAAAATTAATGTTAAAAGAGTAATTTATATTAATTTAAAAATATTAAAAAATAAATAATATATTTTTAAATGTTAAACAGTAAAGTATATCATTTTATAAATATTAAAAATTAAAATTATATCTTTAAAAATATTAAAAAATAAGTTAAACCTTTTCTAAAAAATGCCCAATTGTTGTTTAATATTCTGGCTAACAAAGCTTCATGAGGTGGTCATGTAGTTAATGGAGACGAATGCTTGATGACAAGGATGCAAGAAATGTCACTAGATTACCCCTTCAAGGTGGAACAAGAAGTGGGATCTTCCACCTATGCATTTTTCGGTTTTAATGGTATGTAACAAAAGCTTTGCAAGTGTTCCATTGAGTTCCTTTCAGCTTCATCCTCTATATGATCGATACAGGCACTGCCGGTGTGTGGAGAATTTCAGCACTGAATGAAGCTGGAGGATGGAAGGATCGGACTACGGTGGAGGACATGGATTTGGCTGTTCGGGCTAGTCTGAAAGGCTGGAAATTTGTCTATATTGATGACCTCAAGGTATATTGATTTTTCTACCAAACCAGCCTTGTTATCCTAATTCACTTTACCATATCCACGTATTCTGCACTATTCATTTAGGTGAAAAGTGAACTACCCAGTACCTTCAAAGCTTATAGGTATCAACAGCATCGATGGTCTTATGGCCCTGTAAATCTCTTCAAGAAAATGGCAACAGAGATAATAAAGAACAAGGTGTTTCCTATAAATGATCTTTGACCACCTACATTGGCTTAATTTTCTGTTTTTGAGTCTATGCACTTATATAATTAAATATATGAACACCACTTTTGACTATGGTTTTTCTCATTTTCCCCCAGAAAGTGTCAGCTTGGAAGAAGTTTTACGTCATCTACAGTTTCTTCTTCGTTAGAAAAATTGTGGCTCATCTTCTCCCATTTACCTTTTATTGCGTTGTTTTACCAACAACTGATGTGGTTTCGGAAGTAGAAGTTCCCAAATGGGGAGCCATCTATATTCCTTCCACTATTACAATACTCAATGTAATTGGAACTCCAAGGTTTTCATCTCCCCATTTCTTTGTATTATTACATGTTGTACTTATATTTACTACCAGCCAAAACTACAAATTCTGTATAATGATTTAATTATATAGTTTCTGATATAAGCAAGTCTAATTCTGTAGATCTTTTCACTTGGTGATCTTTTGGGTCCTGTTTGAGAATGTCATATCACTCCACCGAACTAAGGCAACATTTGTAGGACTGCTGGAGGTAGGGAAAGTGAATGAGTGGGTTGTCACTGAAAAACTAGGAGATGCTCTTAAGGCAAAGTTCACTGCCAAAACACCTAGAAAGCCTTGGTTCAAGATTCGAGAAAGGTACACTTGAGGTAGTTGAGTTTAATTTTTAATTTTTAATTTTTTAAAAATTTTTGTGAATTTCTATTAATTTTTGTATGTTTTTAAAATTTTTATATTGTTTTTAAAAATTTTTGTATTGTAATTGTGTGCTTTTTTAATTTTTTAAATTCATATTTAAACAAACAGAAATTAAAAAATATAAATAAAAAATAATATTAAATAAATTCTTAGAGAATATCCCCATCTTATTTGAATTGTGGTAATTTATCATTAGGAAATATTCCAAGTGAAGATTATAATATTCTTTTAATAAAAAATGGTTCGTTAGGAATTATTAAGAAATTTAGCAATGAGTGAGTAAAAATGCTAGCATATATTAATTATTTGGCTTGTATTAATCAATTATGAGAGAAATTTGTGTGTAGGATTAATTTATATTTGTGGATACTTATTACAGACTCCATTTACCAGAGCTTGGTGTTGGAGGCTACCTATTATTTTGCGGCTGCCAAGATGTTGCATTTGGAAAGAGCAATTATTTCATATTCCTATTTCTCCAATCTTTTGCTTTCTTCGTAGTAGGGATTGGACACGTTGGCACTTTTGTCCCCAACACTTAAAAAAGAGTGGTCTTGGCTATTAAGTAATTATCTGTTACTATTTAATCTTTCTTCCAAGAAATCTTATGGTACATGTTTCCTCCTAGCTAGTACCAATTTTTGAAAACCTTTTTGTAGATTTTTTTAACCAAAGGGTGACCATTCTTTCTGTATTAAAGTTGAAACATAAATACATACACATATATATCAATTAATTTACACGAATTATATGCTCCCCTTTTCTTATAACAAGCCACTAGAAAGAGTATGCGAACGGACAAAGTAACACTTGACCTTTGCCAGACATTTGAAATTCGCCTTTTATGCTTTCTAGCCTCATTTTTTTTATTTTTTCTTGTTAATTTCAGAGGAAAAAAGAGAATATCAATTCCGATATATAACTAAATGGCCAAACATATCAAATGGAAAATTTTCATGCTCATTTGTTCGGATGGGATTGTGTGGCAAATTTTCAAATGAAATGGGTTAAATTTTATGAAAAATTATTTTAGTTATTCTAATTTTTTATCCAATCATTCGATATATTGTAATTTATATTTTTAAATGTTAAATATATTCACCTACAACAATACATATGCCATGGTATCTATAGCATTTATTTATAAACATATTTTATTTTTTACAAAATAAAAGGTCAAGAATGCCCTTAAGCTTTATTTGTCTACCCATCCTTCTCTCATTCGCAATAGGAATTTAGCAAGCCATACCATTGTTTTCTTTTTTAAGGACTTGTTTAGTTGGGTTTTGATTTTTGATTTTGGTTTCCTATTTTTCTAAGCACATAAATAGAAAAAAATACACTAATATAACAGAAAAATCGAAAAAACACAAAAATTACAATAAAAAAAACTACATATATACAATCATCGTGGGATCAATATCTATGCTTTGCTAAAAGTATGACCCATATACTTATGGTTTTGAGCGTAAAACTAGTTTCTTGTTTTGCGATTGAACAAATCTTTGTTTATGTGAGATCTTAAAGCATATCTTAACTGGATCACTTAGGATATGAGCTTAGATGATTAAGTAAAGGACCAATCACTTGATTCATTGGAGAAATCCATAAACAAAATGATTTTAATCAATACATGACCATTGATTGGTCATATCATTAGGGTACTAATCTTAAATATGAATTTAGGATCAAAAAATTCTTAAACTTTAAGCATACTTCCTATTAATTTATGAGTGGACTAAACAATAAACTAGGAAAGTTAGAGAAAAGGTAATGACTTGACCATAATTTTTTCTTGATTTATTGAAGGCCCTAGATTAGATATTCGAATTCATTTCATAACTTACTTAAGTCATTTAGGCTAGTCCTTAGCAAATTAATCATTTGGTCATCCTTAGATCACTTGGAATGCAATTATAAAGTTGGAAGCTTTTAGGTTTATTTTAGCTTATCTAACCCTTAGTTTTAAGCCTTGATTTCACTTAGATAATTGTAATACAATTTCCTTAATAGTCATACAATTCAGTTCTCTATAGGTTCGACATTCTGAAGTCTTAAATGTACTCCACTTTATTACTTGTAACTGGTACATTGTCGTTATGTTGATTTGAATTTGAATTGGAATTGCATGTAAATTTATTTATTAGTTTAAGGATAATTAGGGTTATCAAATCAACGCAACAAGTTTTTTGGTGCCGTTGTTGGGGAACTAAATATTGTGTGATACTAAGAATATATTAGTGTTAATTACTATATGGTGTATATATTGTTTATATTGTGTGCTTTGCTTTTTCATGCTTATTTTCAGTGTTCTTTGTTTTTTATGTTTCTTGATTGTTTAGTATGTGTGTTGAAGCATCTTTTAGTGCCTAGTTTCTAGTCTTTGAAAAGATGTGGGGGCAATATGATCATTGGCAAGATTGTCAATAGTATGAGTCAAAAGAAGCTAGTCAGTGGGCAAACCACAATGCATACCATGAATTCTATAGGTTCGATCATTCATCCTCTTACCCTGATTTTGGATGACATAATTCATCTCATAATGAACCATCTTTTTTTTTAGGTCAGTCATTTCATTTTCAAAGTCTTCCTGAACTAAATTATAGGCCACATTATAAACCTTCTTCTAATCATGAGTCTACAATTGCATCATTAATTGAAATTAAAGATTTATTGAGGGGAACTTAGGAAAATGCAATCACTTGTTTAAGACAGTAAGATTAAGGACAAAGTTCTTTTAAAAATGCAAATAGAGTCCCAAATGGAGCAATTAGAAAGATCAATTAGAAAATATTCTTCATGTTAGTTCCAGTAGTCCCCTCCATTAGAATCAAGTTGGTTACCAACTTTGAATATTCATAATGTTATTTAAGAGTTTCCAAATTCTTTTGAACATAATGATGATGATAGTTTTGTGTGCATGAATGATGAAAAATCTCTTGAAACTAATGAAATTGTGGGTTCACCAATAGATGAGTCTATGGTTTACTTTGTTAGTGTTAATGAAGCACATATTCATAAACTAGAAAACCAAGACTTAGAGATTCTTAATTTGTAACAAGATGATATGCATGTCATTTATGATTTGAATGAAGATGAACAGGAATTGGAAATTGAATAAAAGGAGTTTCTTGAACTAAATACTGATGTGCCTAATCCAAATGATGAATTCATGAATACTGAAGTATCAGTTAAGTGCATTGATTTTATAGGTGTGTCTACTTGTAGTCCTTGGCTAAAGGGAGTCATTCTTACATATTTACCATGGTACTTTCTTTATGATAAGTGTTGTGTGGTGTTTTTCTTCAAAGGTAGGATTTGTGATGCCTTTCAACACCGAATTAATGGTTTAAGAACTTGTGGGAATTTAGCTTCCCCATCTCCAAAGCATAAAGCTAAACAATTAAATGGAGAGTTAAAGTTTAGGTTGAAAATTCCCTAACTTTAAGGTCCAAATAAAAGACCTTAAAGAAATTCTTTTGGGGAGGCAACCAAACTATAGTAGTAGGTTTTAGTGTGCTTTAATATGCTTTCTTTTATTTGATGTGTTTTTTTTCTCCTTTTGTGCTCCTTGTTATTCTTTGATCATATTTTTTTATGGAGCATAGTTGCTTTCTAGTTGCTTTTTGGTGCTTTGATTCTCTTTTGATGGCTTTGCAAGTGTTATATTCAATCTTTCCTATCTTATGGCACAAGTTTCAATAGGTACCTTCAATGGATCTTCATGCGATTTTTTCATTTTTATCCAAGTACTTTCTTTCCCTTTTCCCTCATATTTGTGCTTAATTTGTTATTTTAAGAATATTGAGGACAATGTTCAATTTAAGTGTGGGGGAGGGAATAAAATATCATACTTATGTTTGATTTGGCCTAAAGTATGTCAATTTATCATCTTTTACAAACAAAATTGATAACTTATGGAAAAATCTTTTTCAATTTTGATGCAAATTTTTGGACCTTTTCTTTTTTTTTTTCATTTATTATACCCTTTTAGATGCTATATGGTTGATTAGGTATGTTAAAGATCAAATGGTTTTAAAGTACTTCATGTTTTGGAATATGACATCTTTTGATCATTATGAATTCCATGATTAAAATGCATAGGTCTAAAGAAAAATGTTTTTTCTTTTAAAATATCATATCTTGATGTAATTTGAAAATAAAAGAAGAAGAAGAAGAAGAAGAAGAAGAAGAAGAAGAAAAGAAAAAGAAGTAATAAGTTAGCTAGTTCTATTCATTTCGCTGGCTTTGAACCAATTAGTTGAAGTTTATGAGTGGAGCTAGTAGCAAGTTGATGTGAGGTGATTTAACTGATGTATCGAGAATGTTCATGAACAAATTTTCATCTTCATGTAATAAGATTACTTAACCTCTCAACCAACCTTCAAAAAGCTCCAATTTTTTTCGTATAGTTTAGGTTTTAATAAATAAAGGATGTTTTATTGTTTTGAAAGATAATACATCTTACTTTAGAACTATTAATTTTGCTCATGGATTTTGAAGTGTGATTTAGATTGCATTTGAAGAAATATGAAGTGATTTAAGGTTGTTTATGGCTTGATATGTGTAATTGACTATATATCATGTTTTAGGTGCATAACGTTTGAAAACATATGGAAATTGGTCCATTGATTGTGTTTAATGAGATAGACAAGTTTCCTAAGATTATAGGCTATTTTGAACTGGATGATTTAATGATTTGCTTAAGGAAAAGCAAAATATAAGTGTAGGGGAGTGATAAGTGATTGATTTATAGTGTTTTCTAGTGTAAGTTAATGCACATGTCCTACTAAATTAGTGTTTAAGTATTTAATTATCTTCTAAAATTGTTAACTTCTAGATTGGAGCTTAATTAAGTGAAGAAATTTGGAAAAATACAGTTGAAATTGAAAAATAGAGAGTAAAACAGTGGGTTAGTTGTACCATCATTTTACAATATAGACCTACCGTTTTACTTCGAATATGGGAGTAAAAAGTGGGAATTAAACGACGCTATTTTACTGTTCTTTAAATGTCATTTTACTCTATGTTGAGATATTTCCAACTGCCACTTCTTCTCCATTTGCTCCAACTTGTTCCAACTTGTCCTAGACATATAAATGAAGCTTTGGAGATCAAATTTGAAAGAAGAACCTGGATTTAAGATGAGAATTCCAATCTAACATCTAGTTCTCTTCCTCTTTCCTTAGTTTTTAGGTTTTCTTTTCTTTTTCTTTTCTAGCCTTTGTAATTTTTAATTTTAGGTCGTTTTAAGGATTCAAGGGAATTTATTCATGTGATTTTGAGCTATCTATCAGTTTGTATCATCATTTAATGCTTCCTAAATATTAAATCCCTTGTTTTATCTCTCTTTGTCCATATGTATGCAAGAAAATGAGCTATTTTGTTTCAATATGATTTTTTCTTGTTTTTGTATGATGTTTTAAGCTAAATTCTAGCTAGGGACAAGTTCTTCAATGTCTCAAGTGAATGTTTATCTTATAATTGGATGATAATCTTTGTTTATATGAGATCTTAAAGCATTTCTTAACTTGATCACTTAGGATATGAGCTTAGATGATTAATTAAAGGACCAATCACTTGATTCATTGGAAAAATCCATAAACAAAATGATTTTAATCAATACGTGACCATTGATTGGTTATATCATGAGGGTACTAATCTTGAATATGAATTTAGGATTAGAAACTTCTTAAAATTTAAACCTACTTCCTATTAATTTATGAGTGGAACAAATCATAAATTAGGAAAGTTAGAGAAAAGGAAATGACTTAACCATAACTTTGTCTTGATTTACTGAAGGTGCTATATTAGATATTTGAATTCATTTCATAACTTACTTAGGTCATTTAGGCCTAGTCCTTAGCAAATTAATCATTTAGTAATCCTTAGATCACTTAGAATGCAACTGCAAAGTTGGAAGTTTTTAGGTTTATTTTAGCTTATCTAACCCTTAGTTTTAAACCTTGAGTTCCCTTAGATAATTGCAATCCAATTGCCTTTGTAGTCATACAAATTAGTTATCTATGGGTTGGACATTTTGGAGTCTTAAATGTGCTCCACTTTATTACTTGCAATCGGTACACTGCCATTACATTGATTTAGATTTAAATTTGAATTTCATGTGAATTTATGAATTAATTTAAGGATAATTAGTATTAATAAATCAACACAGCAGGTTTTTGACACAATATTCAGTTCCTCGGTAAGAAGTGGACTAATAGTACCCTCTCCTATGCAAGGCGTCTTTAGTTTATCAATTCTATTTTATCTTATTTCCAAGTTTATTAGTCTATCCACTTCATCCTTCCTTCTTTTGTCATCAAAGATATCAAAACAAAATTAAGGAACTTCCTTTGATCTAGGGTAACTAATTCAAATCATCTAGAAAAAATTAGCTGTAGTGATCTATGTAGATCAAAAAAGGAAGGTGGTTTAGGAATTTAAAATCTAACCACTTGGAACAATGTTCTATTGGGGAAAAGAGCCTAATTTATGTTTAATGTTCTAGAGGCTTTTTAGGTCAAGTGGGCACACTCCATTATCCTCAAACGAAAAAATTTATGCACTGTAAAAGCTAAAACTGATAGTTCTTGGAGTTGGAGGAAATTGTTATAGGTTAGGGACCTTATTAAGAACCAATTTAGATTTAATATTGGAAATAGGGTTACTACTCTCTTATGGCAAGATCTTTGGCATCCTAGAGGCATCCTTATGGATCTCTCAACTCCTCGATAAATCAACAGGTTATGTCTACATATGAATCCAAAAGTCTCTGTAATCATTAAAGATAATAGCTAAAACTGGAGAGCAGCTACTAATAAGACTATCTAATACCTTGACCCTTTGTCCTACCCAAAGGACAAACTGGTTGGCTAGCCCTACAAAGTCTTACTCTAATTCCTCTATTTACAATTTTTAAAACCTCCTATCTCTACTATCTCCTGGTATAAACTAGTTTGGCATAAGAAAATTAGCCCAAGATACTCTTTTATTCTTTTGCTAGTTTTCTCAACAAATTAAAAACTAGAAATAAACTTTACTTTTCCCATTTCCCTTATTTTTTAAATAGTGAGATTCTAAAACATCTAATTTTTTTAATGTGCCTATTCAAAAGCAATATGATTGAATACTCTTAACCATTTTTAGATCCATCTTTCTAACCTGGGTAGTCTCTCTTCCATTTTACACTTGTTTAGTAACCCTTAACTTCATAAAAACATCAACTCAAACCTTTTCTTATTCATTCTTTCAACTTCTGTCTAGGCACAAAAGAAATAACTGTAACTTCAAAGACTCTGTCTCGGATGTGGGAAGCACTTCCACCAAAGCGATCATGCAATCTATGGAAATTCTCATCTTAAATATTGAGGAGAGGTAATAGTAATCTCTGGTTTTGTTTTATTTATTCTTAACTAATGCTTTGTTTTACATGATCTATTGCTAGAACAGGTGTTGCTGTTTAATCAAAGGAAAGCAGCTTTTAATTCCAAATGTGTAGTGTCCGTAGCCTGCTCCTAGTTGGGAATTGTAAATTCAAAAGGAAAGTAGAAGATCAGGCATCTTAAGCAATGGATCAAGGAACAAAAAAGGGGAGCCGATAGAGGAACAACGAGCGCAATTTGTGACTTATTACAATAGGAAGAGGAGGACAACAAGAAAATCCCTCGCAACTATCTATTCTTCACCAAGGCAAACTAATCAATCTTATTAAAAATCATTCGAAGATTTTATTTTACTAAGCTTCCCTACTAAACCATGGTTCTTTCAAAGTATAGAAGAACTAATCAATTTCACATAAAGGAAGAGATCCAATTTCAAGAGCATCCCTCTAGAAGAAATGGTTCTGAAGCTTTAGTCCAAGTTTTTGTGTTAAGCTAGAA
This sequence comes from Pinacopodium congolense, assembly GCA_028565735.1. Classification (NCBI taxonomy): domain Eukaryota; kingdom Viridiplantae; phylum Streptophyta; class Magnoliopsida; order Malpighiales; family Erythroxylaceae; genus Pinacopodium; species Pinacopodium congolense. Next base: position 12,786,669 of record JAOXYD010000136.1, read on the forward strand.
AAAAAAATTTCTTAGTTTTGCCTTTCACCAGGCCCTCCCTTTTGCTTTGATTGTGTAAGTTTGTTGGTGTTGCTTTGGCTTTAATATTATGCTTTTTCAACTTGTGGTAGTCTTCGTGTTCACTTTCCTCTTCCCTGTCTTGATAGACTTCCTCTAATACATGTCATACTTCTTGAGCACTTTCACACCATGAAACTTTTTCAAGGCATAATATAAAACATTTAAGACTTTATAACTAAATTAAATAAGATTTTTTATTTCATCTAATTGTAATGCTTCTTTAAGTGTTAAACTTTCTATAAGTTTGACAATATATAAGGACCATTTTCTATGATTTTCCAATAATCTTTTTTGAAGTTTACAAAGTTATTTTTCATTTTAATTTTCCAATCTCTAAAGTTGTTTCCATTAAGCAAAGGCGCTATATCTAAACTAAGTTCCATATATCTTTACTCACTAATTCGTTAGAATTAATTCAATGTGACACCATGCTCTGATACCAATTGTTGGTCCTAGATGGCACCTAAGAGGGGGTGAATTAGGTTCTAACAAAATTTTAAGTAAAAACACAAGAATAAATTTAACTATAATATGTGGAAGTTAAATAAACAATTATGAAACAAATAAGAAACAAAACACTTGTAATTATTGAAAGTAAGATGAGAAATACAAACCTAAAAATGAATACAACTTACAAATCCTTTTAGGCTCAAGAATAACCCACTACTCTTTTTCAAGGCTTAAGAATAACCTTTCTTCTTTTTTTCTAAGGCTTAAGAATAGCCTATCAAATCCTTTTTATAGGCTCAAGAATAACCTCTCAAATCCTTTTTATAGGCTCAATAATAACCTCTCTTCCTTTTTCTAGGCTCAAGAATAATGTTACAAATTCTTTTATGGCTCAAGAATAACCTTAAGGATCAAACACATTAATAAGCTTACAACACAAAAATTAAACTTAAATATGAACTTGTACACACTTGTATCACTTCTCTTTCACTTGACTCATTCATTGTGTTACACTCGTCTGTATTTATAGTGTAAAATACGATGACTATCCGTTGGAGAATTAATTTCTTTTAGATCGTTGGACAACTTTTATTACCGTTGGGCAAATCTTTTATCCGTTAAACAATATGACCATTGAAAATAATCTTCTCCAAAATATTCTTTGTTTGGTCAACCAATGGATGTATTCAGTCAACCAATCTTCATAATTTTACTTCATTCGATCAACCGGTAGATTCATTTGGTCAACTGATACCAGTTCAGTCAGTCGATCATCGTGTTCAGTCAGTCGATCTCCTCAATACGTTTGATAGGTTGACCGATCTCCATGGTTTAGTTGACCTATATTATTTCGGTCGGCCGATGCTCCCTTCAGTACTGACGTTCGATCAACTAATCCATTTTTGGTCAACTAATCCTCCTAGAAATCAATGTTTTCTTGCTCAAATGCTCCAATCAACCTATTCTTATACACACTTTTAAAAAAATATCAATAACAAAGATGTTTTGTCATCATTAAAATAAAGTAGAACCTCTTTTGGTTCAATAATCTCGCTTTTTTTGTAATGACAAAACTATGTGATATTAAAAGCATGTAACACACAAATCAAAATACTCAACCATGCAAACATCACAAAACTTGCGACTCCTTTCTAATATCACTTCTATTATTTTCTCCCTTTTTGTAATTGTAAAAAAGTATACAACTTATTACAAAAAGGTGTAAAACTTGAATATGAATATAAAATTAATCACAAACACATGTAACATCCACTATTCTCCCCTTTTTATAAAGATTGGATTCCAATAAGCACGGAACATACAAATAGGATACACTGTCCTCTTTTAAACATATATTTCAAATTAATGCTCCCCCTTAATAAAACATACCAAGATATCTTTTAAAATACAACAAAATATGATTTAAAAGAAGAACAAAGACAACCGAATCTCATTTAAAAGTTATACGATCAAATATTCATCAGCATAGATACTAATTGTTGTTGAAAAAATGATTAAACTGAAAAAGCACAAACTTGAAACCAAATATACCAAAAAGGAGACATGTCTATACCAATTATTAAAAAACATGATATCAAATTCTAGAGGATAAAAAACATGATGCCAATTATTGGCAAATAAAAACTTGATACCAATTATTCTTATAGTTTGGAAAACATTTTTCGAGGTAAGATACCACTTGTTTACAAACATCATAAGTTGTTGAAAAACAATATGTTGATACCTTTTGTAATAAAGACAATGCACGGTAATAAATGATATGATTAATTTCTTCAAAACAACTACTATAATACCAGCTGTTAATATTTTTCAAAATAAACAAAGGACTCAACGCATCATTAACAAATACTAAAAACACAACACTTTTCACTCCTAAAAGTGATACTCCCAAAAATCCATAACAACATCAAAATGTAAACAAGTTCAAGATACCAATTAAAGTTACTTCATACTTGACACCAATTGTAAAGAATAACTTAAGAATCTCAATGAATCAAACACTCTATTAATGACTCTCCCTAAATTCATACAATCTAGTTTTTTAATAAATCAAACTTTTAATGCAACACATAAAAATGCATGAGAAGGATGATATCATCATTTAACTACAAATGCATTATTTCTTGACTTTTAAAAAGCTTATTGAAGAAATTGTCAAAAATATACTCCACTTTGCAATTTAAATGAAGTTCCATACTCCCCCTCAATATATGAATAATACTTAAAAAATATCATTATAAGATTTTTCTAAAGACTAAAAGTCATGTCATGCTTATTGAAAACTTAATATGGGAGTTCTTATCATATAATGAAGTTCGAAATTTAAAACTTTATGATTCTTGAAACTTTTTCTATCAAACCATTTCAACTATTCAACCAATTTTGAATTATCTAATGTCCTTTCAAACATCTTTTCTTAAACTAATGCATGGAGGCAATTTATTAAAGTGTTTTAGGAAAAAAAAATTCTAAGCTCCCCCTCTATAAAAAATATTTTTTAAAAAAGAATAAGTAAGTGTTTAAAATAAATGAGAGGGATTGAGAAGTCAAAAACTTGATTATTGAAAAATGCTCAAACCATGTCTTTAAAATACTTATAAATGCAAAAACAAATCATGCAATCCATTAAGTATAAGAAGCACTTAAAATAGACTTTAAATATATATATATATATATATACAAATTGTAAGTATAAAAAGATGACATTTAAAAAGGTTCTTCAACCAATACAAAGTAAAAGAAATAAACATGCTTAAACGTTATATTCATAAATTACAATCAAGATTTCTAACAGATTAATACTTAAATTTAATCAAACAAAAAAAAAATCATGTATGAAAGTTATACACAAACAAAACAGAAGATAGGAACAGAATTTTGATCATTCGATCGATCGAATGACTGATATCGGTTGATCGATGTCCCTACGAGAACACATTTGATAGGCCAAACTAATCCTATCAGTTGATCAACTATCATTTGATTAGTCGAACTAATCCTATCGATTGACCGATAGTCATCGCAGACATAAAAATTTTCTTAAACCATTAATCAAACACATTTTCATAAATTCAATTACTCAATTTATAATTTGAGTCACAAAATGTCAAGTAATACATAAATTCAAGTAGATTCAGTTATCTAATTTTTATTTAGAATTGCAGTTACTCAAATCATCATGTATATCTTAATCAAGCAGATAAGTATAGGTTTAAGGTGTACCTCCCTTTTAATAATTTATCACCAATCTCTTGTAGTCTTTACATCCTTGGTTCAATAATATTGGCGATTTATTTTTCTTTTATGTTCTTGAAGATACCCTTTAATACCTATAAAATAAATTTAACAAACTTT
>JAOXYD010000136.1:12790653-12804531 GCA_028565735.1 Pinacopodium congolense
TTAGCCACACATTTGAACTAAAACATGCAAGATATAAACTTTAAAGCACATAATATGACTAGATCTATAAAATTGAGTTGAAATAAATGAAATAAAAGGAATATGCTTACAATTTATAAATATACTTGAAGAGATTAATCTTGCTATTTAGCCTGATAAAAACCCTTACACACATCATAAATATGAGAAATATTCCCTTCGCTAGAATATAGAAATTCCAAATAATCCATTAACTCTTTGGCATAATCATAGTGGTAGATAAGACTGATGACATCGTTACCAATGGAATTTGCAGAAATAAGCGAGCGTCATTGTGGAACCACTCCTTTGGAGTATTGTTCGAAGGGGGATTATCGGTAAGATTATGATATTGAGAAGTGCTCCTAAAGTAAATACGAACTATCTTACACCACTCAAAATAATTAGAGCTAGTTAATTTATGGTATGTGATTTTAGACATCATAAGAATAAAATCTATCACAACTAAATTCTTTTCATCATATGTAAAAAGAAAATAATCAGGACATATGAAAGTTGAAAGTAAAGGTAAGACTCCTAAGTTCAGTAAGACAAGGAACAAAATGTAGAGAATACATTTTCCAATCCAATCTTTAGCAAGACAAGGCATAACACTTAGAGAAGAAATTTGTCAATCCAAACTTTGGCAAGACAAAAATGAAGAAAATAAATATGCCAATATGAAATTTAGCAAAACAAGGTATAAAATGTAGAAAATAAATCTTCCAAAGGAATCTGACTAAATTGCGATTAGCAAAACAGCAAACCACCAATTCTAGAGTTGTCTAAAGGATGAAGGAGAGATGGATAGTGTGGAGAACAAAAGGGGCTCTTACGTGAAAGCCAACCAGGCAATTGGGTGGGCATTTGTGCCGGGGGGTCGAGTCACCATTGGTAGAGGTGGCCAATGGTCAATGGATGGTTACATGTGCAGACACATGTTGGTGCGTGATAGGCGAGGTGAATTGGATGGGCAGTGCATGAGGGACACACGTAGGTCATCTGGTAGCCAAACATTAGGGAGAGGCTATTTAAAAGGGGTGACTCTAATGGTGGTGGCGGTGAGATGAAGTAGTCACTACGTGGGTGACCTTAAAGGAAAAAAAATCAAGTATGGACAGACTTGACGTGAAAGAGTAGTGATGGCTGAACAGGAAAAGAACTAGAACCCTAATGCTCTTATACCATTTATTTTGTAGAGGGAAAACTTTTATTTCATCTATATAATATTTATAGAAAGGGTGTATATATACAGAGGTTTTGACTTTAATTAGGAATATATTCCTTATAATTAAGGTCTAGAATATTTTATAATAAATGTTGAGATTCCTATAATTAAGCCTAGGATCTCTAATAGGATGAGATTGGCAATATGCTAAGATAAACTAAGCATGCTTCTTTATTATTGCTTGTCATCCATACGTGGATGATGTGACAATGATTGGAACATACTTTGAAAGAATTGTTATTTAGTTAAATTGTTACCTTTCCAAGATTGGTAATAAAAATATGAGAAAGTAGTTGCTTGCAATATGCAATTATGTGAACATAGTTCGATATAGAGTACTGGACACTCATTATTCTCTATGAAAGCAATATTAAGTCATACTTTTTTGTTCTTAAGATTGAGTAAATAAAGAACAAATTTCTATGATAATATGAAAGTTTTACAGCACTTGCATTAGAAGTAAACTTACTATAATGGTCTTACAAAAATTCCTTAATCTTCAGGATCCTCAAATGGATATGCTCTAACCAACATGACATATAGTGTTATGCCAAAAGACCAAACATCTACTATCTAAAATGAAAGTGGTCAAAATAACCAATTTTTCATTATTGAAAGTATGCACTTAAATTCAATATTTTTACATGTTCTTTTGGAATTATAATATGGTTCCAATTTCATCAGTAGTTCACCATCAGTTCTTACATACCAACGATTATTTATTAGCTAATAGTGTCAAAGATATGATTTTCAAAGGTAGGATTATAGCATTATGGTTCTTGATTATACGCATCTTTAACAAATATTGCATAATATTAAGTATAGATATGTAAGCTTGAATCTATGCTTGTTTGTAAGCTTAATAGTAGCATTTTATTAGTACAAATATGTAGCAAAACACATGTACAAAGTGTGCAATATAGACTAAAAATACATTTGGTTTTTGCATGAATTTGTTTTCTACATGGTATCAGAGCTGCTCTCTGGTTCATGAAATTTTGTTTGGGTTGTCTAAGCTCTGCCTCTGCCTATCGAGTAGAACTCAATTTATGGCCATTTAAATCCTGTCATGTTGAATAAATTGATGGAAGTATTGAATCACTTAGTTTTTGGACTCTTTTTTTTTTCATTGCTGGCCTTAGTGGAAGCCCCACCTATGAATCTGGCACCCATTGAAGTTCAATCGCCAAAAGCCTCTAGTGTGACCTTCACATGCCTCCTAGATATATTCATTTTTCATCCACGCGTCACTGCGTGGGCTACACACAGCTTTCCAATCAACTTTGTTGCTGTCGAATCTCTCTTCTGGTCACTTTCTAGACAACACCGTCACATTTGTTTCCCTTATTTAGTGGTGTTCGGTCTGTGTTTCTCTTCTGGTCACTCTAGATCTACTCCACTATTGAGTTGTTCCAATCCACCATAATTCTATTTCTTTTCTAGCTTGATTTGTACTTTAGTTAGCCTCTCTATGTACATCACCAGATCTGCCTCTTGCAGCTAGTTTCAATAGCTCAGGATTGAGTCAATTTCAACATATTAACCTTCATATTTCCCTCCTACTTGTTGGGTTTGAGTTTCTCAACTTATAAATTTATTTAGTAGATTTTTTATTATGCTTTTTTAACTAGTTGCCTAATAAAAGGAGCTAATTGTCACTAATGTTATCCTAGTGATATCTAAAATTATAGAACATAAATTATCTAGGTCTAATTATTTGGATTGGTGTAAGATAGTTCAGATGCATCTATGTAGTAAATTTAAAGAACTTCACCTCACTAATGAATCGACATCAGACCACATTCATAAAGAATGGCTCTAAGATGATGCCTGATTAGTCTTACAAATTCAGAATTCTATCGACAACAACATTGTGAGTTTAATTAATCACTATGAGTATGTTAACGAATTAATAAAGTATTTGGACTTCCTATATTTAGACAAAGGTAACGTTTCTCATTTTTATGAAGTATGTAAGAATTTTTACTATCCTGAATATGACCAATCTCTTTAGATATATTTAATGAATTTCAAAAGAACATATGAAAATTGAATGTCTTGCTACCATTTAGTCTTAATATCAAAGTTCAACAAGTTCAACGAGAGCAAATGGCAATCATGAGTTTTATAGTAGGTGTTAATTATCAATTAGAAATTTTATAGTCTTAAATAATAGTTAAAGCACGTATGATGAACTTGTTGCAAGCTATCAAATAATAAATTCCTAACAACCAAACTATGCAGTAGGGTAAGCTATGGTCGAACCATAGAGAGTTGAGATGCAAATGTTATCTCTAATGTTGCAAATAGAATGATGGAAGATAAACAAACCAAAATGCAATAATATCAAATAGTAAAAAAAATGTAAAGTGAATATAAAAAAGATGAATAACAGTAGTAAAAGATGGGTCGGAGATATTTTCTGGAATCCAAGATATTCATTGATCCTTGAACCTAAAAGGTAATCTCATCAAGATGTTAGCCTATGGACTCGATTTAAGCTCTCGAATCCTTAATTTCTCTAAAATAGGCAAAACTAATGAGCTTTAGAAATGCCCCGATCTCTACTACAACCTAGAATAGGCTCTGTATGTTCAATAGTGAAGATGCATTAGGAACTAAGAAAAGATTAACTTAGGTCACCTACTCATAAGCTCAGAAGGTGTAACCTAAAGGTATGAGATTCTAGATTAATTGATTAAGTATCTTGAGAAATTCAACTACATGATCAACCCTAGCTTTTGGATTAGGAAGTTACTTAAAGGGTGATCAAGCCTAGAAGCAACTCCTAATTCATGACATTTTACCTAAGTCCTATATTAACATAGACATACAAGCACCAAATTAAGCATAAATTTAACTCTATTATCACAATTCTCATCCCTTCATCCTTTTAATAACTCCAAACCCCTAAGAAGACTAGCCACATATGATTAAGCTATCTAAAACAAAGATTAAACGAACATAAATCATCCTTAATTATTTAAATCAAAAGTTGGAAAATTGACACTTAATCAAAGAAATTAAAATTCAACACTTTACTTAATGCAACTTAAGTTACTTAAACTAATAGGCAATTATCTAAAACTTAATTAACCAAGACTTAGTTTAGCACTTTAAATAAAAATTCCAGACTATAAAAATTAAACAAAATTAAAATTAGATAAACCAAAGCCTAAGAACATGTATAAAGATTAACTACCAAAATTAAAGGAACCAAATATACTAAGACTAATTAAAACTCCATGAAATCAAACATAAAAGAGCTTAATAATTTGATAAAAAAATCTGAAAATTATGAAATTAAAAAGCTTGATCAAGTTTAATAAAGGCTGGAAAATGAAATTAAAAAGCTCAATTGAAATATAACTAAACATAGATTCAAACATTGACAAGAAAGTAAGCTATAGACTTAAAAACAATCAACCCCATGCTATTACTTAAGAAGACATTAAATCAAAGAACTAAATAGCCAAGCATTTGGATAAAAAAGCATGAAATACGTGGAATAAATGAAGCATGCAGACATGGAGTGAAAACAACTCAAATTTGGACAAAGAAAATACAAACATGAGTGAACATTAAACTAATGAAATGAATAATAAAGCATTCAAAAATGGATCTATAACGCAAAAAAATTAAAGAAACAAATAACTAAGCTAGAAAAAAAAAAGGAAAGATGAAAGATCAATTGCCAAACAGTCAAAAACCCAAGTAAAAATAAAATAACACCAAGCTTTTATCTCCAAATAGCTGTCCATTTTTGTTGGATAGATGAAGCTATGCTTGCCAAGGAAGAAGAGAATCCACCCAACATCTCCACCAAGCTTCAATCTCCAAGGAGCTTAGATGATGAAGCCATTCACTATCTCCAAGGAACTTAGATGATGAAGTCTCCCACTTACCAAGAGAGAAGAGTCCAACGTCTTGGATGATGAAGCTGTCCACTTGCCAAGAGAGGAGAGAGTTCCACCTTGTTGAGTGATGAAGTCGTCACCCTTCCAAGTTTTCAATTGATTGTCCCTTTTCTTTTGTTATTTTTTTCCAGCAGCTATCTCCTCTTTTGGTGTCATCACTCCCCCTCTCTTCTCCCCAGGGTTGCTTTGCTTCCAAGTTAAGAAAAGGGCTCCCTCCATCGACCTTTTTTCCCTTCTTTTAGTACTAATGGGCTGCTGAATTTTTCAACACACTTGAAAGCCTCGTGGGCTGCATTTTAGCTTACTTGTAAGGCCCATGGACTACCCTTAAACATGATTTTTTCCCCTACATTTTGGTCCTCTAAATGGCTGTCCATGAGCTGGTTTTAGACAGCTTCAAATGATTTTTTTTTTGCTCCCAAATATTGCTCCAATTGATGTCATTTTTAAACAACTTATAAGCACTCCTATCCATGTCATTTTGGGCTTCATTAAACTTATTTTTCATATACTTTTTCATGCCTTATCAAAGCTCTAAGTGCTGCATTTTTAAGGAGAAAAAAAGGCATTAATGAGCTACCTCAATTATGTATGTAAAGCTTCAAAATGTCATTACAATTTTACAAAAGCAAGCTTTACTCTTTTACACCATTTTTTCTTGTAAAAACATTTTAAGAGATCAAATTTATCAAAATAGAAGTATAATGTTCATTAAACAAAACATATCACAATTTAAGTATTCTTGAACTTACAATATGAATGAAATTATATGAATTTGCACGCAAAGATATAATAAAAGTCATTCCTATCACCATCCAATATTTCAATTACTTGATCTATAAAAGGTAAAGGAAAGTGAACCTTTCTTGTAGCACCATTCAATTGGCAATAGTTAATACACATACGCCATCTAGTTACTTTCCTTATGGCAGTAAGTTTATCTTGATCATTCTTCATGGCAGTAGTTTCTCCCTTCTTTGGTACTACTTGAATTGGACTAACACATGTAGAATCAGATATTAGAAAGATAATACCAGCATCTATGAGCTTAACTACTTCATTTTTCACACTTCCTTCATATTTGGATTCAGCCTACATTGTAACCAAAAGTTTACTTCCTTCTTCCATGAATATTATATGAGTACAAATAGAAGGACTTAATCCTTTAATGTCAACTAGGGTTTAGCCTAAAGCATTCTAATACTCACTAAGCACTCTCATCAATCCTCCATCATATAAGTTAATGATGATGAGATGATTACAAGTAATTGCGATTGAGGTCTCAGAAAGGCATACTTCAAATGCGAAGGAAGAGGTTTCAACTTAAGAGTTTGAGGCTCCTCAATTGATGACTTTGAAAGAGATTGAATTGGCCTGTCTTATATAAGGGAGTTACATATAAAATGTTGTTAATTATGTTTTTTATGCATAATTAGTGCTTATGATCTCCTTCACGCTTTATTACTTCTTGATATGTTGATGATAAATTTAAGGGGAGTACAATTTGTTATAAAGAATGAATTAAAGAGAGTGAGTTTAACATGATGAATGTTCATGTTTAGACTTAAGGAGAGCATTAAACAATTAGTTTGGTATGTTTTATTTTGCATGTGATTTGACTATCTAATATTACATGTTTTATCATCATTAAAAAGGAAGATACCAAAGGAGATTCCAATCTTGGTATTGATGATAAAAATATATATAATTATAACAAATGATTAGTTTTATTGTGAAATGTTTAAAAGATAGGCTTATTTGATCATGGATTAGAGTAAAATGTTTAGACTTAAAGATCAAAATTTTAGCATTAAGCCTCAAGCAATTTGGGAGCTTTAAAACTTAATTTAGGTTGTTTAAATTTAGTTGTCAGTTTTATTTGAAGTGGCATTCAGATTGCATAAGATTTTCAAAATTACATAAATTTTTTACAAGTCAAGACATTTTGTTTTTTAATTCAACTTAAATGTCTTGGTTCCTAAAACTACTTTGTACATTTTTTGAAACTTGTGTGAATTGATCTCAAAGTGAAAGAAATGGTTTTAGAATGTTTGAAATTTGTTTGAGGATAAGCTTGAAATGAAAGTTTGAAATTGTTTCATTAATCAAGACAATTTAGTTTTTATTTCGAACAAAGGTTTTTTTATCATCAAAATCACTTTAGGGAGTATTTAAAACTTTGTTGAAGTGGTCTTTAATGAAAGGAAAATGTTTGTAAGCACTTAAAAATGTCTGGGAATGTGAAAACTAGATTTTAGTGTGAGTGTCTGATCTGTACCATACAAAGGTGGGAACAACGACACCTTTATGGTCTATATTTGTTGAAGATAAATGATAGTCCATAATAGTGGTATGAACGGTACTGTTATAGTCTAATGTTTGTATAAAGCCATAACGATGGTGCATGATGGTGATAAACAAGTACACAATAATACCATTATAGGCTCTAATAGAGTATAATAACAGTTAGTTTTTTTAAGTCTAATAGCTTTTTAATCAAGAATAATTACTAGTATTGATTTCCACCAACATTTTGAATATGGGATGGCTAAAAATACATGTTCTATAGGTTGTTGAGGAATTTTTATGAAGTTTTATGATAGTTTTGAGCATTGAAAGTAAAAAGGATTGTGTTGAGTTGTTTCTAAGCATCCATTATACATTTTTTCTATTTTAAATCTAACAAGATTTGTTTTGTGATTTGTTTTTAAAGCCTTTAAGAAGGCTTTCATTTATATATTTTTTCTTGATAAGCTTTTAAGCCCATTGGTTATTGGATTTTCAAATAAGTCACCATTTTTTTGTATAATTGATTTGTTAAAGGGGCTTTGTGATTTTTGGGATTGGGATCGAATTGAAAGATTCTTCTTCACCTTTAAAAAAAATTTGTATCATGTTCCTTTTTACAATTATAAAAAAAGATTAGGTATTCTAACGACTTCTCTTCATTTAAAAAAAATTATTGTTACTGAAATTTCTAATAAGAAATTGGACAGTGGACATAAGCAAAAGTTTTCTTGATGAACCATTATAAAATTTTGAATTGTCAACTCTCTTTTTCCCGTACTCTCTATATTAATTGCTTGTTCATTGTTTTGTACTTATATTGTGATAATTGACATCACTATACACTTCATTTAGGTTAAATTGTGGTTTAGGAATACATATTATACAAAAATCGGTTTATGTTTAAGTTTTGAAAAGTTTTTATACTCTTAATTTATGCCTCTTCCCTCCCTTCCTTGGGTGCCATTAGGGCTGATAAATACTTATTTGTGCCATTTCCTCTTTTTGTTTTGCAAGTTTCCATTTTTACAATTATGTAAGCATGCTTGCATTTTATCTTTTAACAAATAAATAAGGATGCTTTATAATATTTTTAATTGTCTTTAATGATATTTACTGTTATTAGAGTTACTCAATTTCATATTTATATTATTTTCAAGAATTATTGGAATATGAATAACAAAAATTTGATGGCTAAGCTACTTGTTCAATGGAAACCAAATTTGATTATTGTCATTTCCTAATTAGTCTATAAGATTAGTTCACCTAAAAAACTCTTTTTCTATTAATGCTTGTTGTAGTTGCCTAATTAAGCTAATGGCTGGTTAAAGACTTAATTGTTTAAAGGGGTTAGGTATATTGGAAACATATCTTAGTACTACTTTGTTATGAATACATTCTATTTAATATTTTTATTGTTAATTTAGTTGAACCAGAAGAAGTACCTAATAAAAAAAATGATTTTATAGTAAAGTTCTTCCCTATTATCATATTTCTTTCTCTTTTTTCTTTGTTTTGTTTCTCATTTAAACTTTCTCCTTTTTTTTCTCTTTTTTTTTTATGGCAAGAAAAAGTAGTCTAATTTGGTCCTTTTTTTTTTCTTCTTAGCTTTGCTATTCTTCCTTTTCACCAAAAAAGTCCTTTGATTTCTACTACATCCTCATCTTTTTTTTTTCTTTGCCTACACCTCCTGTTTCCCTTTAAACTTCTTATTTTCTTCTTCCTACATATATCTCTTCACCTTATCTTAAGGTCATTGTGCCTGTTGTCCCTATGTCTTCCAAGAAAGCTACCTCCACTTCTCCATTGACAATTTAAGGGTGCCTTCTTATGCCTGAGCTACTTAGTTGTAGAACTTATTTCTCATATGATAGTTGACTTTATAATTGAAGAAAAAGAAGAAAATGGCATTAATAGGTATCACTGAGTGATCTTTTGAAATGAGAAAGAAGAAAAAGGTGAGTTCCACACATATCAATTTTGTTTCACCCTAGCACTAGGGATTGAAAAAAAAGAGGAAAATTTAATTAAAAAACCACTTATACTACTACATTTATACTTAATTGATAAAATTCTAAGAATGATAAAAGTTATATTAATTTAAAGAAACATTTTACAAACTTTAAATTTGAACATTCCCAAATACCAAACATATAATTTGCCTTTTTTTGTTACATTAAACAAAGTTACAATCCCTCATAAACTCTATTATTAAACTACTTTGTTAGTGATTCACAAAACTAATATGAATAATAATAAGAAACAAAAAAAAAACTTAAATGATGTTTAATTTCACTTATTTTTTTGTTTTTTATTTTTATTTTTAAAAACAGAGAAATAGAGAAAAAAATGTTAAGATATATGCTTTTTAGTTTTTCTATTTTAAAAATAAAAATAGAGAAATAAGAAAATAATGTTTTCTACATTTTGAAAACAAAATTTATAAGCACATTTTTTTTACATTGAATAATTACTGTAATCTATTGATTAATAATGTATTTTTAAAGTCTATAAGAATATTTTGGTCTAAAAATTTTAATTTATTTCATATTTAATTATTATTATTAAATTATTTTTTATTATAAATCTTAACCAAACATATTTTTATTTTACAAAATAAAAAAATAATAGTAATACTAAATGATCCTTTAATACATTTCCTTTCGTGATTATATAATATAAACTGTCACCTTTAAAAAAAAGTAATAAATATAAGTTTTAAAGAATTTATCTTAATTATAATACCGTACGCCAAATGAAATGACGAAAAAGCTTATCAAAGCGACATGACCTGAACTGAATAACTGCCTGCACCCTGTAACTGAAAAGGTATACGAATTCCTGAAAGTAATGCTCAAAACCGTAGCGCAGCTTTACGTGATTAAAACAAAACCAGCAAAAATGGATTTACCAACTCAGTGTCATGAATTACCTCAAAATTTTCAATAATTATTCCAGAGGCTGCAAAATTTAGCAAAGCCTATTGCTCAAACTATGTTTACAGAAGTACATCAATTGAAGTTCGGGCAAAACTCATGTTTGGTCGAAAGACCTTCAGCATGAAAAAAGTAGAGTTCCCTGTAGGATTATTCTGATTGAATTGAACCAAAACACGTAGTTTTGTAGACCACAACTAACCTCTAAAAATTCACTCTCTCCTATCCATGGGCTGACAACGACTCCAGTAGGTCGTAGTGGCCATATCCATGAAACAACACATTAATAGTATTAGCTTTACGTGTCTGGGATTCTTCACCATAATTTGCTATGTTTACCAATCTTCCCGATCTATCTATCATAAAGACCGATATGATTGTCCTGTTGTAACACGTGAAAAAGCACATCGAACATATCAATGAATCAACGGGAAATGAGAACTTGGATTTCACAATCTACTAACACAGTCCAACTTCAATACGTATCATGTAGAAAACTGGATCAATACAGTTCAGTGGAGTTTGTTTGTCAGTAAGGAAGTTCCAAATGGAGTGCAATAAGTCAAGAAAAATTGCATCAAGATTGTTCGAACTAATGAACATCAAGAACAATTGAAGAAAGAGATTGCCTCTATCCCACACCAAAAACTTAGCTTCTACATATGACGCATAAAACACAGGTCATGCTCTTTAACGGAAAGTATTTTGTTGACCCAACAGCTATCTAGTGGGCAGAATAAAAGCAACTTAAATTATTTACGGCTGAGTTGATTAATTACTTTTTATTAATGCTCAAACCTGAAAGTAAAACCTGCATGGTGAATGAGATAATTGTCCGGCATTCAATGTTTAAAATATACACTTATAGTACTCCAAGGGTCCACTTTGATACTCACTTCAGAACATGAGAAGCCATCAACAATTCTGGCTCTCCACCCCATACATAGGGCTGTCGAATCCTCGTCACATAAGCATCAAAATCTCCGTCTATAAACCTATATCAATTCAATTACGTAAGAAAACCCCAAATAATTAGACCACCAAATATATCAAACTTATACTTACCATTCAACTTCTTTCCGCCTCTTTAAAAGCTCATCCACTACCTATTGTATCAAAATTAACATTAGTTACCACAAAAAAATATTAAAGGAAAAAAGAGCTTGAGGAACCACAACCAAAAACAAACAAAAAAGAAAGAAAGAAAGAAAGAGAGAGAGAGAAAGAAAAGTACCAGAGCTCTTAAATCATCAGCGAGCTCTCGTTGGCGAGTCTCATCAGGAGCTTCTTCACCACTTGTCAAACAAGCCCCGTGAACTATTGCTCTGAATAAGCACCTCCCATCTGCCACTACACCTGCTTTTTAACAAAACCCAACACAATCAGTTCTTATAAACTGTGAAAATATCATTTATGAAATTTGATGTACTCTGCTTTTGTAAAAAGATCAAATAGTTCACTCTACGTTACTTCAATTTTGTGTAGTTGTGCAACTACCTGTAACCTTGTAATCAGCAGAATTATCATCACTGTTCCCATCACAACTTTTAATCCCACACACCTCCTCAAACTTCTCTACATCAGCGGCGATCTCCGAGCTCGAGTCGATCCAAAAATCAACAGGCGAGAGGCAAGCGCACACCCCGAAAAGCAGCCAAGCCGAGTCTGGCCTATAAAGCCAGCGAGCTGGCCGGGCGTCCCATGCCACGTTCCACGAGCCCTCACCTCTCGGCTCTGCCGGCCGCCGGACCTTGCTTCGTATCCGGCAACTAGAGGGCTGGACTACATGCCAGATCGACGCGGCTCCGCCGCACACGCCGACGAGCTGGCATGCTCTGGAGTGGTGGCGATGGGGATTCGGATCGGCGAACTGTAACGGAGTGGACGAGAGACGGTTTTGGTGAGCCGCCGATAAGGCGTGGAGGTGATTGAGAGAGTTGAGTATCCAAGGCCTAGGGCGTGCACAGAGTACTCCAAGCATATCAGTGGCGGTTTACGCTAATATGCCCCGTCAAATGCTTAATTTACGCATCCATTAAGTAGAACATTTCATGGTTTTTTTTCTGTACAATATATATATATATATTTATATTTATATTATGTACTTGGTGTCCAGATTGGTGTGTCCCTTGTTTTGACGGCGGAGAGAGTGAGGGCTCACCTGGGCCCACGTAAAAAATTGGAGTGCCTATTTGACTATTGAAAGAGGGTAATTTGGCTTCAATAATTTAGTAAATTTTGGCTATTTAAAAAGAAAGTTTTTGAAGGGTGAAATTGTCAATTCGAAAAGTCCACTTGCCGGTTAAATCACGTGTGCACCTGGAAAGTGGGAGATGGTTGAGTTTTGGCCGGAGCAGATAGGGTCCGATGATGTTCGACTGTCCAATAGTAAGTGTGATATAATATTCAAATGTACCAAGCATTAATGTGCCAGAGCTTGTTGAGTTTGGTGCGATTAAAAGTGCTGTGTGCACATGGTCACGAAATCTGGCTTTGTTCAATACTCTATAGATTTTGTTGTACGAAATAAAAAAGAGAAAAGGCTAGGCTATTGTTGGAGCTAAAAGTATATACGCTTTCTACTGATCTGACAGCCATGTTTGTAAGCGTCTTTCAAGTTTCAAGGCCACTTTCGTTGGATGTGGGCAAATTTGTTAATATAGTTAAAAATAGTGACGTGATTTGGTTGGTGAGGTGAGGATGGGGCCGGGTACTTGCCATTTTCCCTAACAAAAAGAACAAGACGCTCACGTCCTCCCTCATTATTAAATGCTTTTTCAAATGTAGCTTTGCATATATTATAACTTTGAACCGTCGCTTTGCTGTTGATGACAATTTGAATTAGTGTTCCGATCACGTTTGGAAGCAATCGAAAAACTCTTTCGTTAATATTCTCATAATTTTAGGGCTGTTTGCTAGTACTTTTATTTTTTTTATTGTTATTTTTTATTTTTATTTTTTATTTTTGTATTTTTATTTTTTATAAAAAAATTAAAATATATTTAGTTGATATTTGGTTGATATTTGTAATATAAAAAATAAAAAATAAAAACATGTTTGGTTAATATTTATAAAAAAAATAATTTAATAATGATAGTCCAATATAAAATAAATTTAAATTATTTGACTAAAAAACTCTTATACACTTTAAAAATATATTATTAGTGAATAGAATGTATTCATTATTCAATGTAAATAAAATCTGTTTTGAAAAGAAAAATCATTTTATTGTTTTTCAATTTCTGTTTATATTTCTCTGATTTTGAAAATAGAATACAGACAAACACATTTTTTTCTTTTGTTTCTCTGTTTTTTTAAAATAAAAATATAAAATATAAAATATAAACACAAACAAACAGGCTTTTAGTTACATTTTGGTGTCATTTTTATTTTTTAAATATTAAATAATCAAAAATAAAATTTTATTTCATTAATATTTATAATTAAATAATTAAAAATTAATTTAATTGTAATAATTAAGTACAAAATAAAT
>JAOXYD010000136.1:12857928-12883227 GCA_028565735.1 Pinacopodium congolense
TTATATAAAGATGTTCTCATAAATGTAGTGTGATTCAGAGCATGTAAGTGACGTATTGGGAATGATTGAAAGAGAACCAGAAAATTGGTAAATGTCTTAGGAAAAAGAATGATAAATGTTTGAATGATGAATTGAAAGTGATCAAGTGTATTAAGGCATAAACCCAATTGCATACTAAAGGATGTACAAGTCAAGTTGGATGAATGATTAAGGGTTATGAATAAGCTTGCATACATAGAATAATCACGTGAGCATGCATTGAACATTACATATATATATATGTGCACGATTGGGTACTTATGTGCTTAAACAAGTTAGTAATGTTTACATATGTGTGTATTGCATTATTTAGAAGCACAAAGGGTCCAACATCATCCAGACATTGCCAGCACATCAAGACAATAGCTATCTGGAGTCGACGGTGAGCTAACCTAGATGTTTACTCTTTATATTTAAATTGATTTTCATGAACTGTTAGATATTAAACTATTACTAATATGATTATGATGATTCCAGACCAATCAAATGTCCGAGGAGTTTGATATTTGGGCCTATATTGGAATTGTTGAATATGGAAAATGTGTTCTCAACTATATGTTGAATGCTTGACTAAAATCCAAAGAATGTGTTATATGACTGTGCCTATTGAATGGGAAGTATTGATAGCATAATATATGACTTGATGCAATTTCATTAAATTGATATGCATGATTAAATAAAGGAGTTGTGACTGGAGTGATCAACGTGAAAAGAGCTTAAAGCTCATAAATATACACACAGAGCCATATGCTCAACAATTAAGGAACATGGTATCTATAATGGATACATGACAATATCTAAAAGGAACCCGGTGTCCACAATGGATATGGGAAAGTTAAATTAGATGCTCGGTCATAACAAAAGAAAAAGGAAAGTGGAGTCTCATGTGCATTATATATATATATATATATATATATCTTACATGTATCATATGATTCATGAACTTAAACTGATATACTGTGATATTGTGATGTTATGTTTGTGTTGTGACACTATTATATACATGCTGATGAGATGAATGATTTAGGTGAATAAGATGATACCCTTGAGAATTTTGGTTGCATACTCGTAAATTTGTGTTTTGATTTGAGTGAGTACATCAATGATGGTTCACTCACTGAGTTTGCAAAACTCATCAAAATTGCAAATGTTGCTTTTCAGGTACTGAGGAGACTTATTTTCTTAGGCAATCAATTCAAAAGGTTTAGTTCTGCCACTTTTGAACTTGAGAATGGCTCAAAGTTCTGGTCAGTTGAAACCTACGAAGTTTAGATAGAATGTGTGTGTTAGTTTCTCATTTCATGTAGTACATGTTTTATAAAATAATAAACATTCAGATGTTGGATGATGAGATATAATGCTTTGTAAACGATATGTGTTTGTGTTATGACATGAGAAAGGTAGCTTACTTTTGTTCTATGATGCCATACTTATAATTGTGATTGCTCTAACATGCCATTCTCATAGGATATATTCTTGAATATCCTCTAGATGTTTAGGTATATGTTCTATGGTAATGGGATGTTACGCTTTATGTTTGCTTCTAGATTTCCTAAATATGCAGTATTAATTTAGTTTTTTTGTTGGCATATTTTTTTTGTTTAATTTTTTTAAGTTAATTAGTATTTCAAAGACTGTTTAAAGACATGCTGGTTTTAAAGACATGTTGATTCAACCATTATTTCCTTTCATTATCCTAATGAATATATTAATCATATACTATCTCAAATTATATGAGTTGTATGCCTCTTTAAATTCCTAACATGGTATCAAGATGAAAGATCAATATCAAAGAAGAACTATTTGAAAAGAAATAACATGGTAGACACTTAAAGGAACTTATATAACCAAGATTTCATCTTCAAAAGGAAAAGGAAATTTTCTTCGATATAGTCATTACAAGAAGACTAGTCATAAAGAGAAAGATCTTAACAAGTAAATATGGTAGAGGTGATTGAAGAAGAAACTTGCTTTTGAAGAACTTACTAAGAATCACATCAAGATGTTATTCTAAAGGAAAGTACTCAAATAATTGAAAGTTAATGAGAAAGTACATCAACGTGACGATGAGATGCATATGAAGTGCATATAATATTTGTATGAATAATAAAGAGTTAACTACATTGTAGACGTAATGTCCCCATATGCACTAATCATAATTTAAATATTATTTGTGCCATGATATTTGATAATTGTATTCAATTATATAATGTTGGAAATGATAGTTTACAACCAGGGTAGTATCTAAAAATCTTAAAACAAAATTGGTGACATTATGAATCACACATATGTTCAAATAGTATGTCATGACAAATATAGATTTATTCTTGGAATTGGAATTTTTTCAATTAAATGCCAAGCCTTTAAAAAATTTTAATGAAGTCACCAACCTTTTAAAAGTTGAGCGATTAAAGTAAAACCTTAATATCATATTGACTTGGATAACACAATTTACCACAGGGAGCATCGACATGGAAGAAGTATCATGTGGATGCCAAGTGTAAATCCAACATTTAAAATTTTCACTTCAGTTAACAATCTTTAAGAATTTTCCAATTCAGTGTCTAACCTTTAAAAATTTTCAATTTACTGGTCAACCTTCTAATATTCACCAAAATTAGGTCAAAATAATTTTTTTTTCCTTATAAAAATAATAAGTGATTGATACACTAATATTTTTTTAATAAGTATTACATAACGATTTCTAAATCTAGTTAATAAATATTTAATTATATATTATACCCTTTTTTGAAAGTTATTCAAGTGTTATACTCGATAAGTCTTTGACCTAAATGAAAACAACTCATGAACAAATCTTTAAAATTAAATATATAATTGTCATAAAATATCTTTTATAAATTAATTTAGAGTTAAATATATATTATTGATTTATATTACAGTATAAATATAAGCATAAGAAATACCTTGGCTATTAAAAAAACTATTTTTTAAAAGTTGGAATAATTTTCAATTATAAATGATTTTGAAATTATATTTTCAATAAAATAAATTTAAATTGTTCAAATATATTTTTCAATTGAAATTATTTCAATATAATTTATAATTTAAATTTATAATTTGATTTTTTTGTGATAAAATATTTTAGAACAACTTTTAACTTAAATTATATTTTCAACTAAAAAAATTGTTTAATTGTAATCAATGCTTTAAATTAAATCAAATTTCTTTGTAATAATTAATGACAATATTAAGTTAGTGGAAATTCTACATAGTTTTAATGATGAGATCAACAGTTTTCCATTTTTCGATTTTTGTTATTGTTTGAAGTCAAGAATTTGTATTTCTCTAAAACCAAAGTTGAATTTTACTTTTTAATTGTCGGCAAAATTCATTTTTAATCTTATTGATTTTAACATTAGCATAATAATTAACAATTTATATTTCATAACAATTAAACTTTATTTGGAAAGATAACATCGTGGATATGATGTTTTCTACCTAATACTTTAAGGCCTAAACGAAAGCCTTTATTTTGAACTTACTCATGGCACAGTAACATTAACAAGTTATAAACCGTCTTCCTTCCCTGCTCTCTGACAAAAACACTATATTTAACTGTTAATTGTGGCAGTCTCATAACCAAAAATGATGATTTATTTCTTGCAGATAGTAAATAATTTGCTAATGATGGTTATGTAGGGTCTAAATTTCAGGCACAAGATTATCTACATGTTAAACACAAAGTCCACAATTAAGGTGATACACTTCATGGCCTATTTAGCAATAAACTGTATGTAATCTTATTTATAGAATGTGCTCATCAAGAAACAAAAATCATATATTTCATTAGTGCATCATAAATAAAACAAGTGAATAACAGGTCTTACTTTAAGGTCAAGTTGAGTTGCTGAGTGAAAGTGCTCAATTCAAATGTGAATAGAATTTTAATATATGATTTAGATGGCAAATGCAAAATTGCAAAAAAGTTATGACCATTGAACCACCCAATCAAAAGTTCTAACAACAATATGGGATAGACATTGAACTACCATTCTCCAACTAACATATGCTGGAATCTTCAGGCATTCTAAGGATTCAAAATCATGTCACTACTGAGTAAATAAAACCCCAAAACAGGGACAAAAAATGTCATATACACAAGACCCTCCAAAGTGTTCATTAACCTTCAAGTAATTTAATAATTGTTTGGAGCACATAAGAAACATGAATTCCGGTGCAAAAAAATATAAGACTAATCTATACAAGTGTTTCTTAACCACTACTGCTTAATAGTGTGGCTCCTAAATAATTAAGCAAGTCAAAATGAACACATTGAAGATGGGTTGCCTCTAGCATTTGCATGATAAACACCATTAGCCAACCAACGTCATTCTAGTCTCATGCACATTCTCTCAATATATCGCAGAATATCAACATTTATGTTTCATACATGATTAAATGTCAAATTGATCCCATAACGAGTTACATTTGTTGCCCATAGCTCAATTACACAGGGATGCACATATTTGTGTTGGATGCAAAACTTGCAAATCAAGTATGTCATAAATCACCAGCTTAAATACATGTAGCAAAATAAAGTTATCAATATTCATACCATTGTCTCATAGATCCCACACCATTATCCACTTCAAAATTCCAACACGCAACATGTGTATAAGCGGTAGACGTCACTAGATTTCATACAAATAAATAATAAAATAAATTGCTTGAAATTATGGAATGTAATGCAAATTGCAACTACTACACATTCATTATCATTGTAATGCAAATTGTAGCTACTATATAGTCATTATCACTTCTTGTTCCGCTATACCAATAATTGCTCATTGTAGATGCATGGAAAATATGGCAGGCCACTTTTCAATCCACTTCCATTCTTAATGAGATCATTACCATCCATAGAACTTGCACTTATAACAAAAAGTCAACATAGTTCACAATGTCGACAACCTACATTTTCATTGTTAAAACTACCATTGCATTCAATAAAAAACATAGAGAACATGGCACCACGCAAAAACTCCTTCAATTTATCATGTTCATGGAATGAGTCAAACAAGACCATGCTGCTAGCTTCAATCTCTATAGAGCAACACCACCAATACTTATTCAACAGTATGGGAACCAAAAACTACCAGACAATAATGAAATCTCAAGTTCAATGAATGAAAAAACTTGATACGATTAATAATAATAATTGACATATAGTAGAATTTGTGTCCAAACGTTCTTACCCTCCTTGTTGCTCGAGCACCAATTCCAAATCCCAAATCCTTTCAAATATTTCATAAATGCTTTCTTGAAATTCCCATAAGAACAACTGCAGTCCACTTTCGTCCATCCATGTCTTATATAATATGTGATATACATTTATCTGAAAAAATATACATACATTACAGAATTTATGTTAAACAAGGTCATTGTTAATAGTATTACAAATAATCAAAAGGCTAAACTTTACGAACCATAAAAATAAGGTCCAAAATATACTTGTCCATCACAACTCCCTTTAATGTAGCCTCCCATAATAACATTGATCCAAAACACCAATAAACTATTAGAATTCACATGTTTTCCATGAACAAACTTTCTATTCACCCAAAAATTTATATCACAAAGTTTAATTACATTACAAAACTTTATGAACCTCACCATGTTTCTAATGCGATCTCATGACTTAAAATGTGTGAATGCATTGTTGGAAGAATAATAACAATAATATTATTATCTCAAAAGAATGGTAAAAATAATTCTCTTGAAAAATTTCACTTATGCGAGTCAAAAAATAATTTAATCACAAAAGTACGATAATATCTGAAGAAATTAAACTCACAAGACATCAGAATTTTTAACATGAAAAATCACCTCAAAATCGAGAAGTAAAAACTACGAATACAAACTAGTAAATCTTCTACTATATAAAATAATGGATACAACAACTAGTCTTCCTTACTCAACAAATAAAGGCAATGACAATAGAATAATAAGAGGGATTAGAAAAATATCTAACCCACGACACACAAAATAACTTCAAGATTAAAAAAAAAACATTTTGATCTTGGCAAGCTCTTATCCCTCACACTTTTTTTCTAATTTTTTTCTTCTTTGTGTTTTCTTCCTTTTTGTATGCTTCACGTAGCACCTTTAATGGATTTTTCATCTTTTAATATTACATCTATTTATAAGCAAAAAACTAGCACAGAATGTTGAAACAAGATACATGTTTTTGACAAAACAAAAGATACAACTATAATAATCACCGACTATGATTTTTCAACCAAAACAGTCGGTTAACTTTGAAAACCAAAAAATAAACGAGAGGAGACATTTTTATTGAAGCAAAAGGGAGTCACCGAGTGTAAAACATTTCAACAAAAGCTACAGTCCTTAGCATGACTCCATCAAACTCCCCCTCACGCCAATATAGGAGGCACTACCATTCTTGCAGTCAAACGAAAAAATTCAAACGTATCTCTTAATAGAGACTTCGTCAATGTATCTAAACCATTATTATCCTTATGGATCTTCTTAAACTGTCATTGCTTGATCTCTAACACATCTCTTATCCAATGATATCTCACATCAATATGTTTTGATCTCGAATGAAAAGATGAATTCTTACCAAGATAAATAGTGCTTTAACTATCACAAAATAATACATAACGCTTTTGTTCGAAACCAAGTTCTTTCATAAATTTCTTCATCCACAACAACTCTTTACAAGTTTTAGATATTGCAATAAACTCAACTTCAGTGGTAGAAAGTGCAATATACTTCTATAATTTCGATTGTCATGATACTGCTCTTCCTGCAAATGACATCAAGTATCTAGAAATAGACTTCCTAGAATCAAGATCACCAACCATATCTACATCTGTGTAACTAATGGAGATAGGCTTATCAATACCAAAATATAAACATAGTTTAGGTTTCCATCATAGATACCTTAATATCCATTTAACAACATCACAATGTTCCTTACCAGGATTAGAAAGGAACCTACTAACAATACCAACAGCATGAGCAATATCTGGTCTAGTACATACCATAGCATACATCAAATTACCAATTGCTAAAGAATAAGGAACTTGCTGTATACTTGCCTTCTCTTCATTAATAGAAGGACTTTGATTAGTACTCAATCTAAAGTGATTAGTAAAAGGAGAACTAATTGCTTTAGCATTATCTATGTTGAAATTCTGAAGCACCTTCTCAATGTAGTTCTCTTGAGATAACCATAGCTTCTTCGCTTTCCTTTCTTGAATAATCCATATACCAAGGATTTGCTTTGCTGGCCCTAAGTCTTTTATAACAAAAGACTTACTTAACTGTTTGTTCAAACAATCAGTCCTGAAAACATTCTTACCAACAATCAACAAGTCATCAACATATAACAAAAGAATGATAAAATCATGATTAAAGAATTTTTGATAAAATACACAATGGTCTGAAGTAGTCTTCTTATAGCCTTACTCCCTCACAACTGACTCAAACTTCTTACACTATTGTCTAGGTGCTTGCTTCAAATCATATAAGCTCTTCCTTAACTTGCAAACATAGTCCTGTTTCCCTTTTATCTTAAAACCCTCTGGCTGCTTCGTATAAATTTCTTCCTCTAAATCACCACGTAAAAATGTTGTTTTCATATCCATTTGCTTAACTTCTAAATCATTGCTAGCTACTAAACCAAGTATAATATGAATGGAACATATCTTAACAATAGGAGAAAACATCTTATCAAAATCAATACTTTTCCTCTGATTAAATCCCTTAACAAATAGTCTAACTTTGTACCGTAGTTGTGAAGAGTGCTCCTCATTCTTGACTCTGTACAACCACTTGTTTTCTAAAGCTCTTTTATCTTTAGGTAGCTTCACCAACTCAAAGGTATAATTTTCATGTAAGGACTTCATCTCATCTTGCATAGCTTCAATCCACTTGTTCTTATGATCATCACCTATAGATTTATCACAAATTTTTGATTCTCTAGTTCGCCACTATCTATCAAATTCAACTCATAAGTATTAGAAGAATACCAAGTGAAAGGCTGTCTACCTCTCAAACTTCTCCTAGGTTGAAGCGAGACTTGAACTTCAGAAGTTGAAAGCTCATTATCATCATTAGAATCTATCTGTGTGGGAGCATTTTCAACTTCTGTTTGTTTAGTCTGATCCTCAGCTCTCTCAGGCACCATCACTAGAGGCACTATCTCAAAATCCACAATGATTGGAAGATCCGTCTTCTTAACCTTATCAATATCCATTGTGGTCTCGTTCTCTGTAAACACTGCATCTTGACTCCTTACAATTTTCTTCTTAATAGAATCATAAAACTTGTAACTAAATGCATCTAGACTAGAGCCATCAAATACACTCTATCGTATCTTAAGGTCAAGTTTCCACCTTTCATCACTAGGATATGCGCGAATACCTTACATCTAAATTCTTGTAAATGATCATAAGACATGCCTTTTCCAGTCCATTATTTTTCTAGAATATCAAATTTTAAAAGAACACATGGAGAAAGGTTTAAGACATGTACCATAGTATTCACTACTTCAACCTAGAATGACTTTAGCAATTTTGCATGTGAAAGTAAACATATGACCCTGTCTATAAGTATTATGTTTATCCTCTCAGCTACACCATTTAACTAAGTTGTCTTGTGTCGAATACCTTACTCCTTACAATATCTTTCAAGTGATCTAATATACTCTCGTCTATTATCTAACTTAAGGCATTTTACCTTCTTCCCGGTTTCTCTCTCAACTAGTGCTTCAAACTGCTTAAATACATCTAAAACCTGATTTTTGTACTTCAAAACATAAATCCACAATTTTTTTAAATAATCATCAATAAATGTAACAAAATAATGGGAACTACCAGGTGATATAATCTTAAATAGATCACATACATCAAAATTTATTATCTGTAATACCTCAAGTTTCTTCTGTGGATCTTCAAATTTCTTAAAGGAAACTCTATGTTTCTTTCTAGCTAAACAGTGAGCACGTCTCTCCAAATACACATTATTAACCCAGTCAAGTTCTTCTTCTTAACTAATATTGACATACCTTTCTCACTTATATGACCGAGTCTCTTGTACTATATTTATACTTTATCATCATTCTCTACTGTATTAACTATGTTATCGGAGATTTCAGCTTACATTAAATAAAGTGTAGAACATTTCTCACCTCGAACTACTACAAGAGAATCTTTAGTTAACTTTTATTGGCCATTTTGAAAGGTATTGCAACACTCTTCTTCATCCAACTTGTTAGTGAAGATTAAATTGAGCCTGATATCAGGAACATGCTTCATAATTTTCAGGAGTAACCTAACACCACAATTAGTTTCCAAATAAACATCACTAACACCAGTAATTTTAGAGTTACCATCGTTACCTATTTTGATAATTCTGAAATCACCAAGAGTGTAGGACGTGAAAAAATCCTTTCGGGCTATTGCATATATAAAGGCACTGCTATCAACTATTACATGTATAGAAGCATCGCTATCAATCACCCAACTGGTTTCATAATTTGTCAGGTTGACAAAATTAATATTGTAGAAAACAAGGCAATGTTGCTCAGTTGTAGTGGCCACTTTTTCATCATCGCTATCATCACTTCACTTTTTGTCATTCTCCCTATCTCTTTTCCCTTTTTTACAAAACTTTCTAATATGCCAATTTTTATGATAGTGATACAATGTTAGTATATCTGTTCAATTTACCTCGACTTTTGCTCATGTCATTACCTTTTGATCCTCTACTCTAATTTTCCCTCTAGTGGTTGTAACCAGAACATCTGAGTGAGAAGAGGTAGAACCTTGTGACCTTCGTCTCATCTCTTTATTTAGAATACCACTTTTATCTAACTCCACAGTTACCATACTGTTAGGAGTAGAATTAATCAACAAAAATTTTAAAGTTTCCTAAAAATCAGGCAACAACGCAAGTACCATAAGTGCAAGAACTTCATTATCAAAACTGACACTCATACTTGATAACTGATCTACAATCCCTTGAAATTCGTTCAAGTGATCCGCAATAGAACTTTCTTCTTTATATTTCAACTGAACTAACTTTGTCCAGTAAAATAATTTATTATTGCCAGTCTTTAACGTATATAATTCCTCAAGTTTATTCCATAAAGTTCTAACATATGTCTCCCTACAAATATGGTTGTATATATTATCCTTAACAAATTACCTTATAAACCACGTACTTACTCATGTTTAAAAGTCCACTCCTCATTGGATTTATCTTCTGATTTGTACAGCAAATATCGACAAATGTAACTTTATCACAAATAGAAGATCTTTCATATTGTTCCTCTATATATAGTAATTTGTGCCATTCAAGTTTATAATTTTGTTGAACTTTCCCTCCTTAGTTACACTTGATTATTAACTGAAAATAGCTCTGATATCAATTGTTGGGAGAATAATAACAATAATAATATTATCACAGTAAAATGGTAAAAATAATTCTCTCGAAATATTTTGCGTATAGTGGGTTAAAAAATAATTTAATCATAAGACACAATAATATCTAACGAAATTAATTGCACAAGACACCAGAATTTTTAATGTGGAAAATCACATCAAAATTAAGGAGTAAAAACTATGGGTGTAAGCCAGTAAATCTTCCACTATATAAAATAATGGGAACAACAACTAGTCTTCCTTACTCAATAAATAGAGACAATAACAACAGAACAATAAAAGGGATTAGAAAAATACCAGACCCATGATACACAAAATAACTTCAACATAAAAAACAATTTGATCTTGGCAAGCTCTTACCCCTCACACTTTTTTTCTGGTTTTTTTCTTCTTTGTGTTTTCTTTGTTTTTGTATGTTTCACGTAACACTCTTGATGGATTTTTTAATCTCTTAATCTTACACCTATTTATATGCAAAAAACTAGCACAAAATGTTGAAACAAGATACACTTTTTTGACAAAACAAAAGATACAACTATAATAATAACCTACTTTGATTTTTCAACCAAAATAGTCGGTTAACTTTGAAAACCAAAAAACAAATAAGAGGAGCTATTTTGTTAAAGCAAAAGAGAGCTACCGACTACAAAAAATTTCAACAAAAGTTGCAGTCCTTGACGTAACTCCATCATACATTACTCAATATTAAATTAAATCGTTCATTTCTTATGACATCATAGTCAATAAACCTACACCTAATATTTCTGACTATATACCAAAGGATGATTCCACATTTATTCCTAACCATATATTATAAACAAGTTAACAAAATATCTAAAAAACAACAATACCTCAACTTACCAATGTAATTTTTATGCAAATATTCAATAAAAATAGAGTTTTCCACACTACAATTACATACAACAACACTTCTCGTTGATACTTACAATTAATAGAAAGTGTTATTCTTTCATATCAATATCGATTTCATCAATTGGAATATTGCAGTCTCTAAAACAGCCTCTTGATTGCCTATTCTCTACGTTTACTAAGTTTACCATTCACATCATTCTTCCTCTTTCCGCTAGAGCTCTCCTCATTAGTCTCGCTACATGTTACAAGGACAATACCACTCGAGGGATGCTCTTGACCACAAGAAACTTAGTTTTAGGAGAAGTCTTTTCATGCGAGTTCTTGTTCAGTAAATAATCAAATTAATAATTTATTCAGCAAATATAACTTTTAAAACTTAGATAGGCATACAACATGTTAGCGTACCTATTAACTAAAAGTTTACTCATTTATGTTTTTTAGGAATATGTCTCAAATATGGGAGGGATAGGAGCTTCGTTTTCTTTGTTTCAATGGGAGTTTTTTGTTTTATGAATGTTTTGTTAGAATAATTTGAATTTTGTATCATACATGCACATTATGGATGTTTTGTTACTATTTATGATATTTTGTAACTATACATTTCTGATTAATGTCAAATTGATGATATTTATTATAGTGAATACATATTGATGTTATTGTGCTATTTTTGGATTAGCAGTGCTTAATTATATACGACCTATACATCCTATCAATGTATTAATAATATATGATTAGTTTAGTATGGTTATGTTATTTAAATAGGAAATGTTGAATTAATTAATAT
The DNA here is from genome assembly GCA_028565735.1 of Pinacopodium congolense. Taxonomy (NCBI): domain Eukaryota; kingdom Viridiplantae; phylum Streptophyta; class Magnoliopsida; order Malpighiales; family Erythroxylaceae; genus Pinacopodium; species Pinacopodium congolense. Next base: position 12,870,058 of record JAOXYD010000136.1, read on the forward strand.
GAATTAGTGTAATCTAATGACAATTTCATCTTAAGTATGTTCACATGACATTTAAACCATTTATGAGATTGATATTATATTATTAACCTTACCATGAATCATTGGCTCCATTTCCTAATCTCATCTAAACCTACTCGTTAGACTTATGATCCACTACAATGTGAATTTTATTTTTTAACTTAATTGATGCATTCTTAATATATTATTCTTGCTTACCATTAATTTGAGGTATTATAGCAGTGTTTGATAGAGATTGGTGAATTGAATTCAATAAATCCTAAATTTTTAATTTTTTTTACTGTACTTAATCTTGTATTGCAACAATCAATTGAAGAATTTTTCAATTGATTTTCATCACCCTTAACAAGTATTAGTCAAATTATATTATTTATACATCAAAAAATATGGAACCATATTATTATTTTTTATTAAAAATTTCCATCTCAAAAAAAGGACAATCATGTCGCCTTTACTAGACGTGCAAAATTCAGTCACAAATTGATTACAAAAACGCACAGTAAATACCGTATGATTTAACAGATATTACTATATTGCTTAATGTTCTGTCTCATCTCTTCGAATATCATTGCAGACATGTGAGCATGATACTGTTTGTGTCAAGGAAGTACAAATTCACGCACTCTGTGCTTCTAAGAAGGCATTGAAGTTCTCTCTGGCCTTTCGGAGCCGAGGAGTGATGCAAGAAGCAGGCGAGGCAGGATATGAGGTTGGAGACGATATCGAGAACCGAACGTGTCGAGAGGACCCGGGGGATTTTCTGTGCATTGCTTTTGTTGTTGTACTGTTGTTTTTGAGAACACCCTTTCGATCCTTGTCGAAGAGGAATGCAGCTGCAACTGGTGAAGTTGCTTCGTTCACGCTATGTCTGATCAACTCCGGTGGTAAATCGAAGTAGAGCTTCATGGAGTCTCCATCTTCGTGGTCATTTATGATAGCTGATGAAGCCCATGAACCACATTCGAATTTTTCCAAAGACACTGTCCGAGATATTATATTTGCAGGTTCTGATTCTGCTTCTTCTTTCTTGGGTCTCAAAGGTTTCGCTTTGGCAAAGGCTGGAATATACAAGCAAATAGCGCCACATTTGAATTCTTCGTCGTTGTGATCCATTTTCTTGATGGTCTTGGAGTAATCTTCTTTGGTTGCATGAGTTCTAGCGTAGCTTGATTGATGGTTTCTATCATAATTGATAGCATGTGGTTGGTTCAACCAGAAATCAAGGTCATCAGCTGGGGAGCATGATCTTCCTTCAGCACATGATTTACTCCTTTGCAAGTGAACTTCTTGTTTACAAGAAAGCTGAGAGATTGCAGCAGAGCGACAATGAGCTAAATTCTCAATTTGTCGAGGAGACGCTTGGCTGTCATTTTTCCACTTCTTCTTCAACAGAGTGAAGCGGAAGTCGAATCGTGGGGACGATGAAGCAGGGCTTGGAAGGCTACAACTTATTAGCTGGGTTTTCACTGGCGGCAGAGATGGTGGCAACTCCCGCGCCGCAACAATAGGTGGAAGTGTCACTGTCAACTCAAAGCTTGCCTCTGGACGTGATAATTCTCTCAATGAAATTGGATCCACCGAAATCTGCTTCTCCCATTGTGGGCTCACAAATGCTGTATATTCTTCAGTGGCCATTAATTTCAACTCGTGGAGCTGAGAGGAAATACATCCATCAAGTGGTCGTATGCATTAACTGTTTCTTGGGCGCTGTTATTTGTCGTGGAACGGAAGATACGAATAAGAAGTTGGGAGGAGCATGGTGGTGAAGAGCACAAATTGTGTTGTATGCACTTATACGAATAAGAAGAGGCGGTGCTTAAGTCAGGGACGTGGCCAGCATGTCTGAAAGTCTACTGAGGAGTGATTCCCATGTCTGTTCCAGCGTGATCCGCTTGTTGTACAATTGAGAAAGTTGACTTTCAGGGCAAGAGATGAAAAAAGAAACTGAGTAAATGTACCTTTGTATATTTTTCTCCATTTTACAATCATGACAAGGTCACTTGATACAAATCAGTTTACATAAATGTGAGTAACAAAAATTCCTATTGAAGTGAGTTATAGAATAAGATCAGTACAACTGAGATACCAATGATAATTGGAAAAGCCGTGACCAAGTACAAAGCTCCATAACCCTGCAAGAGCGTTAATTGATTCGGGTTATAACCCGTAGTCAAACAAATAACAATTGGCGAGTGGAATTCTACCTTATGGAAAACTGCGATTGCCACAACGTCCATGAAATTTCACTTTTGATCAAAATTTCCTAAATATTATCTCAAATTATTTGTCCTGTTGACTTACAGAAAAGAAAAGAAACAGATTCTGAACAGATAAAAAGTTAAGACACATTTAGTTGAATTGTTGATTGTCGTTTTTGTATTTTTATATTGAATTTTGTGTATTTTTTCGGTTTCTGTCTTGTTTTTTTCGATATCTATGCTGCAATAGTGTATTGTATTTAGTACTGTTTTTTTCAGTTTCTATATTTAGAAAAACAGGAAACGAAAACCGAAAACAGAAACAAAACTAAACAAGGTTAGCTATTACCAATTTCTATCAATACTACAGAATGTTAAGGATGCTATGGTAGAGTTTCTTTCCCTACTTCCTTGTTGCCATGATATCTTAAAGTACTAAATTTGATTGTACCTATTAGAGGAAACAATGAGATTAAAACTGGACCAGTAAGACCACCTACCCAAAGTGTGTTAGTTCTAAATTTGATAAACAATCGCATAACTACCAAAGATAAGCAAATTAAAATTTTTAGGAAGTAGAAACAAACCACGACTGGAGGAACCTCAATGTCATCACTAACATCAGCTTCTTCAATTTCAGCAGCTGAATCCCAATCCATTTTAAGTCTCTTAGCAGCCTCTTGAGGATTAATACCGGTGTCAGTAGCTTTTGCATAAAGAGATTTCCTTGCCTTTTTTGTTGGTGCTTCATCCTACTTAACAGACATGGCATGCATGAATTGGAAAAAAAGCATTCAAGCAGGTTAGTCTGCCACTGAATAATATAAATTGTCATGGCAATGAACACCTTGCTTCCAAATTAGGTGTATATTAGATCATTCTGATTATTTTGATTCAGTGCTGCAACATAAGACAAACAACTGGGTACATCAAGGCAGTATGGAAGTAGGAGTACACCACGGAGATACGTTACACATTCAAATTCATATGCATATTGAACTCCATAGTTCTCATCCACTTATCAGTAACATTTGACCTCCATAGTTTTCGGTCACGTACCAGTAACATATTATTCATACGGCAACATAAGATAATTATAGAACAAGTAGAACATAAAGAGGAAGAAAAGCTGCAACTAGTGCCAAGGGGAATTTGAGCAAACACTACATTATTTCAAGAGATAAACAAAAGCAGATGCATTTCAAGACAAAAAAACAACATAAACTTTGGGTGGGGTCACTAACAAGGGACTCAGTTAAAGCTCTTCTTCAGTAACAATATAAATTTTGTATGACTGAATGGCTAATTAAAAAGTTATGCACTCCACTGAGTGTCAATAACGCAGTAGAAACTCAAGTGGTAGTATCTCTTGGTAGAGCTGTCACTTTATCACATTGAGAATTACCTCTAAGTTCGGCCAGCTAATCATCTCCTCAGCTAGCATTCGAAGTGCAATTCTATTTTTTGGGACTTTTCCTTCGTTCACCTAGTAAATAAATCATGACAACACGAATAAAATGGATCATAAATGAACTTGATTTTCATCATGTTTCTTTCGTGAGAGTGGGGTGGTAAAAGGAACCGGAGCTACTCAGCATTGAAAACACATTCTGTTTCTTAATTCTAAACTCGTGCATGGTATAGTATAGATAACGCAAAATTCACTCAATTCCAAGAAATTATTTCCAGAATTTTGAAATATGACAGCATTTAATGTAAACAAGGCTCACATTTCCCAGACAAATCTAAACTTGTTAATTCAAGTTCCAAACACATATGTCCAGTTTCCAGGACAACCATAACCGGTTTCTTCATTTTCAAGGTTACAAAAGTACCGATCATTACGACATAAACAAAAACGTTAATGACACAGCTTTACTCAGGATGCAGGTTATTCTACATCTTCAATTCCACAGTGAATTCCATAAGAAGTGGGTGGAGTGTACGGATTATACAAGAACTTACTTGCTCTAGCGCTTCAACCAAGTCATCTCTGGTAGGGGCGTCAGGATCCTCAACGCCAAGCAGCCTTCTTCGCTCAACTTCCCTTGGGTCTTCAATCATCATTGTCAACTTTACCTAAAAATGATCGAGAATACGATCAAATGGCATTTAAAGCGAACCGAAAGCACAACTCACCAAGAGCACACAATTGCTTAAAACAGCAAGTAATCAAAGCGAATGCGATGAGCTTGGCCAAAAATCACAAGAACCAAAAATTACCTCATTGAAAAGCATGTCTCTGTTTTTCCTTAGAAGTTCCAGTACCTAATCACAAAAATAAGCATAAATACGCAATTTTATCACCCCAAAAAAAAAAAAAAAGAAGCAAAATTTCCACTATACACAAGCTAAAGAAAGCATATGGAAATGACCATTTTGATTTCTCCAACGTATTCAAGGTCTTGAGGAGTTGGTGGCACTTCTTCTTCCTCTTCCTCTTGTCCTTCGTCTTCATCTTGTTCTGGGTCTTGAACACTCAGTTCTGCGTCTTCCTTACCAGCTGAAAAACCAGTCTTCCTGCTCTTCCTCAGTCCACTGGTGGTACTGCTGCAATTAGTGAGACAAAGATTGCCAATTCTGGCTCTATATACACCGTTGTAAGAAAACTTATAGTGCTGGCGATACAGAAAGAAAGCAGAAGAAGACGACGAAAATAATGATGAGGAAGCAATTGGCAGTTTAAGACACGAAGCCATTATCATCGTCATCTTTTTACGACTTCAGAAATGATTAGAGCTACTAATTTGGCATCTCCACCATTTTCCTTTTATCAGAGTCTCTTCAATAACGTTACAATTGTTCTCTTATCTGAAGGACGTCTGAGAGTGTCTTAAGATTAAGGGGGTTGTTTGCTGGCGTCGACTAGTAGCAGTAAAGCTTACAATTAAAGGTTAAACACGTAATACCCACAGTCACTAGTTCTCGTGGCCACCATATCTGCAGATGTTGCCCATCGGCCGTGAGAGTTATCTTTAGACTTATCAAAAGCCCAATCCGTAGTCCTGGGTTAAGATATGAATGGAGTCAATGGACACATGTAGAAAGAAAACTAGTAAACAGGCGCGGAGCAAAGGCTTTCAACAGCCACGCTATTTCAATGTAACTTCAGAAGTTTTTGGGACCGATAACACGGGCTTTCCGAGTTCCGACCCTACATACAAATATAAAATTAGAGAAAGATGGGGGAAATTTTCAAGGTTGAACCTAACCTTTTCTTTAATTTCACGCTTCCTTAGAGCTATACCTGAAACTTTATACTCTCTCCGTCACTTTTTTAAAATAAAATATTTATGGTTTTTATTATAAGAATAATGACATTATACACCCCTGTTATATTGCTATATTTATTTAAAAATCAAATTATTTGAATTCTATTAAGTCGGTATATAATCTGATTATTGAGACATTTTTATATTTTAATTCGTACAATTTTGCTTATAATATTATAGTCTGATGTAGATCTTAATTGTTTTTTTTTGAAAAGTTAAAGAAATAAAATTAATAAATAATAGATAGCGTACAAAGGGACTAACACTGATGAACAACCCACTAAAATGGACTATTATAATGCTACTAAACTAACTCAACTAAGACTATTAAGTCTTGATTCGAGCCAGCTACCTTATCAGGAGCGCTTCAAATCAATATTGTAGAACTTCCATTTGCCTTACCTAAACTTTAGGCTTGAAGAAGTGTTCAATTTAGAAGAAATCAACTTTGTTTCAAGAACTACAATTGAGGTTAATAGAATGTGACATTAAGTGCAGTGTTACTTTATCACTCAGCTTATATAGTATAACTTTATTTGTTTGTTGTCTGTTGCCAAAAACTCGATGGTTCATCTCTTACAAGATGTTGTAGGTTAGATAAGAGAAAGCTATCTTGAATATTAATGCATCCCCTACTTGTGTTGCTCTTTGATTACAATACCAGTCTAAAATCCTGCTCCAACTTCCCTAGGCTATTTATTTGTTATAGTGCCTTAGAATAAGGTACTAAAGAAATTTAGAGAAGCTGTAATTAAAAAGAAGTTGATCAATAGATTCCTCCTCCTGCTTGTAGAGATAATAGACCCTAGGAACCTACATGAATCTTGATAGCTTATCTATGGTGCTAAATTTGCCCTTTATGGCTAGCCATGTGATGAAAGAATCTCTTGGGTGAGCTTGCTTAAACCACACAAGTTTATGCCAAGGACCTCAATTTGATCAGGTTTAAGTAGTTCCCTGTATGAGGCACTCATGAAGATACCAGAGTTGTTTCTCTTCTAGATCCCTTAGTCCTTCCTATTTACATTTAGCTAGAAGCCATGGCAAGTAGCTTCTAGCATTCAAGTGAGGAAGTGCCTCCAGCAAGTTTCTATGTTGAGTTACTACCTGCTATATTGAAGCATTATCAAGAATTAATTTCATCAGTGGTTGCAGGTCTCTACAAGAGGTTAGGGAGCTGAAGGGTGTGCAATTATCATGCTAGAAATAAGTCTCCTCTCCATTTTTCCTACCTTGGAAATTATTTTAGGCTATATAAAGTTTCTCATTCTTAACATTTTATTGATAATCCAATACAAGTTCATGTTCAGATTCCCAAAGAACTTCTATTTCAATCCATAAGTACTTTTGTTTCAATCCATACGTGTGTATCCATTTGCACTAGAGGAACTCCTTATATACTATAAGTTTCTAAAGTCTTTTGCAAAGCAAAGCTTTATTGGAGGTCTTAAGAGGTATGATTCCTAAACCTGCCTTATTAGAAGGCTTATAAATATCATTCCATTTTACCATAGCCATTATCTTCCTCATCGAATCTCCAAACCATAAGAAATTCCTTAGAGCTATGTCAATTGCTTTGATGATAGTTTTAGGAAACATTATATGGGATAACCAATGGATGTGCAAATTGGATAGAACTAAGATTATTAGCTACTTCCTACCCATATATGACATGTTTTTATTTCACTAGTTATTAGTCCTACGATGAATTTCCTCTAGAAGTGGTTGAAACTCCCTGTTTGAAAGTCTATTGGTATATATAGGTATCCCTAGGTAAAAAAATGGTAGATTCTTTACTTACGGACTTGTAATTACACACAGCCAACTAGAAAGGTGTTGAAAACTTGAAAAAAGAAACATATGGATCTTATCCTTATTAACAACCAAACCTGAAATAGAGCTGAAAGTGTATAAGGAAAACATTATAGAGGCTGCAGAATTGAAATTAGCTTTAGAAAAAAACCACTAAATCATTGGAAAATGCAAGGCTGGTCAAGTTTAGCTTCTTACACTTAGAGTGATGCTGAAAGCTCCTATCTCTGCCCGTTATGAGTTTCAATAGGCTTATAAATACTTCCATACATAGAGTGAAGATATAAGGGGACAAAGGGGCCCTTTGTCTAATACACTTAGCCCCTTTGATCAGTTGAGAAGGTTCCTTATTCGTAAGAATATAATAAGAAGGTGTTATGATGCATGCCTTTGTCCAATTCATAAAAGTATCAAGAAACCTATAAGCCTTCATAGTGTTAATTATGGAATCCCAATTTCTCCTAGAACCCTTCCTATTATAGCCCTTAAGAAGCTCTTGAATAATTAGAATATTTTCTGTAATTTGCCTTCAATTAATGAAAGCTCCTTAAGACTCATAAGAAAAGCTAATCAAGATAGATTTCATTCTATTAGCAAGGAGCTTAGTGGTGAAGCTGTTGCAAGATTTCAAATAATAAATACCTAACTAACTTAACTATATAGTAAGGCAAGTCAAGGTCAACCCTATAAAGAACTGATAGTGTTTTTAATTATTTCCAATTTTTTTCAAAAGAAAAATAAAATAAAAACTCCCTAGTGCAATAGAATTTAAATAAATGAAAAGAAAATTAATGAAATTAAAGCAAATAAATTAAGAAAGCAAATAACAAATATAAAAAAATTGGATAAAAAATATTATTGGGATTTATGAATTATAATCGATCATTGAAAACATGTAAATTATGTTATGCCTAAGATTTTACCCTATAGACTTAGGTACGACCTTTGTCCTTGTTTCTATAATTCTAAATAAATATAATATGATAAAAATTTACTACTAACTATCCAATAACTTGGGATATGATCTCTAGATTTAAAGGCACGATAGTATGTAAAATTAGGGATTAGCTAACTCAAGCCATAATTTCAAACGCGCAGATCATGTAACTTAAAAAATCAAAACTCTAGGCTAAGTTGATTAAATATCAATTACAAATCCAATTAGCCTATTGTCACTTACAGTAATTTTTAATGATAATTACAAATTAAAAAATCAAGCCTAATCTTAAATTATAAATCATAAATAGGATGACCATTCCTATAATATAATCCCTCATTCTTGGCATTTAATCAAAGTTCTAACTTAATCCTAGTATAAATCATAAAACTCATTTGGTTCTCATAATTATAACTCATTAATCCCTGAAATATCTTCTAATCCAAATAAAAATAAGCTAACATACTGAAATTAACAAGATCATAAACCGAAATTATAGGAAATATTAAGAAAATAAGACAAGGTTGGAAATTAAATATTTAACATTAAATTAATAAAAAACAAGGTTAAAAAAGTATTTAACAAAATCCAAATGAAATATATATGAAAATAAAATATAATTGTTAACTCATAAATGAAACCAAAATTTTACTCTTAAACCAACTAATCTAAGAATATAATATAATATAATGAAAAAAAAGAGATAAGAAAAATAACTTAAGAACCTAAAGAAAACAAAAAGAAAATAAAAGACTGCCCCAATGAGAGCTAGAACTTCTGAAAATGGCTCCTCTTCATCTATTTATGTATTCTATCTAGGTTGGAGATGTTTGGAGGTGAAAAAGTCTTAATTGCCTTTTTTTTGTTTCTAGGACGCTAAAAAATGGTTAATAGTGTCATCAACAACCCTCTACTTAAACACCATTAAAGAACTTGAAAATTGAACTTATACGAAAGTTTTTGGACTATCAATGACCCCTTATCAAACCATCGTTGATACTCGTTGTTAAAGGACTTAAAATTGGCTCCTTAGTTGATTCTTCTCTAAATCTTTTCCAAACTTAGTCTTTTCAATTAGTATTTATGTTTAATTTTTAATCTTGCATGTAAATGTTAAATAAAAAAAATAAACATTTAAACATCAAAATAGGGATGAAATCACATTGAAACATATATGGAAATACCATAAAATACATCCCTATGACTTATCTATTATTTTGTATAGGATCTTGCAATAGATGATTAGCTTATAGTTCCCTAAGGAAGTAGGGTCGGAAATCTTCGGAGCTAGGCTTATAAATGTCTTGTTAACCTCCTTGGGCTTTCTACCCTTATTAAAGAACTCCAAGATTACACTAGTCATAACCTACTTTATTTTAGGCTATGATTTCTGATAAAAGTATGCATTGAGTCTATCAGGTCTAAGAGCCTTTTAGGTATTCATGGAGACGATCACTTTTTTTTATCTCTTGCTTATTGAAAGGTCTAGTTAGCAGATCAACTTCTTGGTCGGGAATATGCCTTTGATGGAAAGAATAAATGAGATTTCTAGATGAGTTTGCTCAGCTACAGTGCTAATAGTTTTAGAGAAAAATTGAAAAACATCCTAAATAATTTAGCTTTAGTCCTCAATTATTCTTCTTGATTCCTTGAGCAACGAAGAAATCCTGTTAGTGTTTCTTCGACCTAATACAATTTTATGAAAGAAGGCAGTGTTTATATCCCCTTCTATAATCCATCTAACTCTATATCTCTATATAAGCAAGGAGTTCTGATCCTTAAATGCCTAATCAACTCCTACAGGAGCTTCTTCTCCTATCGTATCATCTAATAATCTATAGGGAACGGGTAAAGGTGTGTCTAAACCTGGTTTAGTTTACTTAGAGAGGATTGCGCTCTAGATTGAAGGTCTTTACCTCTACTAATGTTAAACTCTTTAATTCCTCCTTAACCATGTTAAGGTTCTTAATACATTTAAATGTGTTGCTACTATGAAAATTAGGGCTTATTTTTTTAGGATATAACCCCCTACCTCAACTAAATAGTTGTTGAATCTAAAAAAGCTTATCTTTGTTTTATATCTAATCATATTCTTTATCAAAATGGGAGTGTGGTTAGAAAATTGTTGATATTCAAAACAAGCTTTGCTCTCTAGGTAATGCTGCATCCATTTTTCATTCACTAATGCACAATCAAGTTTCTTTCTAATGAGGTTGTTAACTTTCTATTTATTTACCCAAGTGTAAAAGTAGCTTTCCATTTTAAAATTTATGACTTGCATCTTGGCCACACATTCCCTGAAGTCTTGTGTGTAGTTCCTCTAAAAGGAGTTTCCATCAACTTCACTTAGGTGGATTATTCTATTAAAATCACCTAGGATTATACATGGTAAGGTAATTGAGCTCTTGAGGTCCTCCAGTCTTCTCCATAGTTATAGCCTTTAGAAGTCCAAGTTATAAGCATATAAAAAAGTAATAGTTAGCTCTTGCCTCTCTTGTCTAAATAAGATTTATAGATGTAACAACTGATAATCCATCTGGGAGATTATGATTTGGACAAAATTAGTGTTAGTAGCAATCACAATTCTACCATTATAGTGGAATTGATTATCTTGTAATCAATTCCTATCTATTTTTGACAAAAGGGATATTATTGAAACTATAAGATTTGAGCTTAGTCTCTAGCATACCTAACAAAGTAGGCTTATTATTTAAAATAAATTACTTTAAAGCAAGTTATTTAGAAGGTGAATCAATTCCTCTTACATTTGAAGTTACTATAGTCATTTAAGAAAAGTGGAAGAGGAGTTAGCTTTCTTCCTTCTTAATCTTCTTGTATTCGAAGATGCAGAGGTTTCAGTTGTGACCAAATTATTGTGCCCTTCTACCTTGGTTAAGACAAGTTTGGCTATACTACTAACAGTAAGAGATACCATTTCAACATAACCTTAAGGGTTATTGTCCTCCTTTACACCTGTATTCTTTAAACTTGTCACATCTATAGGGACTTGTTTGAAAGGTGAGATGAGGCTAGGCTTCAGTTGGCTTATCTACTCTACATTTGCATGCTACACATTATTTTGTAGCTAGAAAGAATCTTTAGGAGATTGAGTAGGATCTTCTGGTAATAGACTAAGGATATATGTTGAATTATTACCCTTTTCAATATCTTTAAACCCCATCAGTTGACTTAATGAAAGTTTAGTGCTATTACCATTCATATCACACCTTACTAAAGGAGTAATTTCAACTTAAAATTGTTACTGATAGACACTCTTCTCTTCTGTATTTTAGTTAGTAATAAGCCTTGGGTCGCTTGAGGCCTATTAGGAGTGATTTATATTAATTTTTACAACATATTTTAATATGTTTTCACCCTTAAATATCTATAAAAATTGACCCATTTATGAGTTCTTTTGATCATATTACAGATTCATGCTTATTTGGACTTAATAGGGTGGAAAAAGAATAAAAAAGGAATTCAAAGATGCAAATGAAGTTTTTCCCTATGCTAAAATAATCTATCAACAATGAGCGCTGAAAGGATTAATGGCGACATTGATAACTTGAAGAACTATTGTTGAAGCTAGACTCTGGGGCTTAAACAGTAGTAGTTAAACAATGTCATTTAGTGGCTTATAAATCACTAGTTAGTTCAATGTTACATGCCATTTTTTATATTTTTAAAGAACAAAGATGGGATTTCACCCCAAACCCTATCAGCCTTAAAAAAAATTAAAGAAGGTCTGGAACAATAGAAGAGAGGAGAGGAATAGATAAAAAATGTTTTCTTTCTTGTTTTTTTAGTTAGGGTTAGGTTTAGGTTTTCTTTTTGTTTGTTTTTTCTTTGCATTATGTTAGTGGATTGGAGGTCTCAAGAGCCTTCAAAGTAGATTAAAGAGCTGGTTTCAATGAAATAGACCAATTTCGGTAGTATTCCTTCCTCCTTGTATTTTATGTTGTATTGAATCTTGTTTTTTATCAATATATTTGTGCTTTTATGTTATAACTGTAGTTTAATTGTTGAATATGTGAGCTTAATTTGTTTACCTAGGGATAGGAGTAAATCGGTTTTGTATGTTTGGAAGGTTTTTTCCTAATTAAAGTGCTTGATTCAATTTTGCTTAGATCGGCCATCTTAGTTAGATTTTTAGATGCTTAGAGGACCTACAACCATTGTCTTTTAATTGTTGGAAGATTAATTATGTGTCATGATTAAAATTAGATATTGAACGAATCTAAGGTCTTTCATTAAGGTTCTTAAATCTAACAAACTTAGGTTTAAGTATCTTATGATTCATGCCTTTTATTCCAATTTGTTTATTAGATTAAATAAATGAATTAAGTTTAAAAGATAAAATATCTTTCCATGACCAATGGTTATATCTTATTTTAGTAATGAATACCTTAAATCTATGATAGGAGTTCATTCCATATTGATTTATGATGTTTTAATGTTAATTCACCCCTATCTTGATGCTTAATTATTTAATTTATATTTTAAATTGTTTAATTTATGGATTACGCCCCAATTAAAGTGAAAATCAAACAAATTATGAAGATTAGAGCAAAAATCAAGGTTTTGAATACCATACTGGTATCGGTACCGAATTTAACTTTAAAGCGGTACTACAGATACCGACCAAATACCGGTACCATTTCGGGTAATTTTTTAAAATTATAAATTAGTCCCTGTATTTTATAAAATTTACAAAATAGTCCCCCTATAAATTATATATAATATTTTTAACTGTATTTTAACCTTATCTCAGAAAATCAACAATAATATAAATTTAACATATTAATAACTATATCTTTGTTTCTATTAATTATAAACATTAAACAATAAGAATATCGAATATTCACATATAAAATTCATTCAACTTAAATATAGACTTCAATAAATGAAATCAAAACATCAAACAATAATAACC
>JAOXYD010000136.1:12907288-12919742 GCA_028565735.1 Pinacopodium congolense
GAAACTGATTAAAATTGAAAATTGAAATGTTTAAAGGTGCTGTATAGAAAACTTGATATTTTTGGGCATTCTGTGTTTTTTGAGCTCAAACACACGATTTAAGTGCTTAAAAAATTAAAGTAAAAGATCCTATGCACTCTTGAGACCTTATGAAAAATGTCTGTAGTAATTTTGAATCAATAAAAATAGTTTTGCAAGCTCAACATTAAAGAACACAGAAGTTCAGTGAAGTTTAACCAAAACAGAGACAATTTTAGTATATTTATCTTTGAAATCCTGAAGCAAACGATTTAATGAATTAAAAAATCTACTAAAACCTTTCTGAGATCCATCTAGGTATAAACTAGCTAAAAACATAAACTTTGCTACACAACAAAGAATTTAAAACAGAAAAATCATGATTGAAAGAAAATTGTTCAGAAAACAAAGAGAGCTTTGAATATTTGAGACATTTCATCTTGTAATTCATTTTTCAGAGATTCTAAACTTGTTAAAATAGTTTTGGAATGCTAGATATAGGGTTAGGAGAGGTTTGGAGTTGCTAGGAACAAAAACTAGCCGTTTGAGAGGTTACAAAGTTATTATGTTTGAAACAGGAAACTAGTTTTTAAAGTCTAAATGATCAACGACGCCCTCTAAGCTGATCAACGATGCAGTTATTCCAAGAATAACCCGCCATTGATGACTTCTGGAAAACAAGGTATAACGGCACCTTCTAGACTCAACAATGGCACCATTTATCAGATGAATAGGCTGCCGTTATGCCTATAGAAAACATGAAAAATATTCCAAACCAACTCTAAAACGTTCTAAACAAATTCCTAACATTAAATAACACTTTAAGCAAGTTTTAAAGCATAATTCAAGGCTGATTGAATCATCAAAACATTTAAATCAATTCAAAACATAAGAATTGCCTTGATTATGAAAACTTTTCATTTTAACTAACTTGAAAACCTTTTCAATTAATTCTTAGATAATATATAAACCTAAATTCATAACACAAAGATATTCAAAAAAATTCAGACATACATAAACAACTTCATGCAATAATTTAATTAACTTAAACACATCAAACACATTAAAAAAATTCATGTTGGATAAACACATCAATGATTAGCCTATATGCCACCTAATTCAATTCCTAATATACCTTCCATCCCATAAAACAAGCTAGATTAAACTAAACGAGATATATTTGTCTAAAGTTATGATTAAACAGCATGCCTGGTAGGTTGAATGTTCAGCTTCACCATACTGGACTAGATTTGAGCTTATTTTTCAGAAATGAGTTTCACGCATGACTTAAAATAATTAAATTACTATTCCTTGAGATACAATTTAATGAGGAAAGACAGCAATTGTGTTCCCTTTGTCAAGACAGTGAAAGAATTGATAGATGCATTTCTATAATTTGTTGGAAGCCCACGAAACTGTAAATTATGAGACAATATATAATGCGGGCTGCAGCATCAATTAATGAGCTACTTCCATAATTTGATAGCCATTATGCGGTATGATCTCACTATATTTACATGGAAGTTAGTTAATGTTCCTAGTTCACGTTCTTATGATCGACAACTCTTCTAGACATTCATGGAACTAAGGACTTGTTTGGTTAAACTTTTTTATTAATACATAAACTAATGACAAAAAGGTTTTTTTTAATTTATAAACATAATTTATAAAAATAGAAATAGAAAATTATAAAAATATTATTTCTTTCAATTTAATAAATATGTCTTATACACAAATTTTTTTATATAATATGTATTTTTAAGATATATAAAAGCCTTTTATTTTAAGAATTTGAATTTATTTCATATTTAGTTGTCATTGCTAAATTAATTTTTTATAACAAATCTTAACCAAATAAAATTTTATTTTTAGTTTTTCATTACAAATCTCAACTAAAGCCATGTTTTTGTTTCTATAAAAAATATAAACAAAAAATAAGAAATTAAAACCAAAAAAAGAAATGACAAAAGGATAGAATAGAAAAACCCCTTTCACTATCTAAAATAAAAAACTAAAAAAAAATCTACCATTTCTTTCTATTGTGTCTCTAATTTATGATTCCATTGCATTGATGCAAATGCAATCACCCCATTTTCAATTTAGAATGAGAAATAATTTTCTATTAATAGCAAAAGATTATTTATTAAATGTGAGAAATCTTATTTCAATTAACAAGCCAAAAAATTATGCCCTTCTTCTTCTTATAAGAACGAATTAACAAGGTCAATTAATCAACTAATATTTGTTATTAAATATTGTTACAACATATATAATCTCATTCGTTTGAAAGAGCTTATTTTACTGTTATTATCATTTAAAATAGAACTCTCAAAAAATTAGCAAGTGAAGATAACTGCGGATGCAACTATTAATGCAATTATTTCAATTATATGTAGAAACACATATAAATAACCGTATTTAGCTGGGTATAGTGTTATGTTACCGTATTTGTGGGCTAGGGATATCTAGGAATGACCTAAGTACCACTAGATTAGTTTAGCGTACAGTGACTTCAAACTCAAGTTTAAAAGGTACGACAACTATATGTAGTTTTTGTGACATAATACATAATTAGAGTCTGCTCAGTACTTTGCTTTTTGAGCTGTTACTTTAAGCTTTTTTTAGTAATGTGGAAGGACTGAGTGCTTCAAACGGTTAAACTTCTAGATAAATAAGGGCTATGGACCACAGAGACCCATTATGTTATATATCAATTTATATCTATATATATATATATATACACACACACTCAGGCTTTACCGACATGAACATGATTACCCCTTTCAAGTTTTCTAATAATTAAAAGATTAAACAATCTTGATTATCCCCACTTGTGAAGCTATCGAATCCATTTAATACCGACAACTCTTCTTATTCCTTTTTCGTTCTCTTTTATCGACCCAATTTGTTACAGCCCCATGGCTGCAGAAACATATGTTTCATGTTGTTAGCTTCTTCAATGTGGCTATTATATTCTCATGTAATATTTTCATAAATGGGGGCCGTCCTTTTAAGTGACTAGTGCTATATATCGTTCACGATATAGCATAACTAGTGCTGGAATTCACTTTTTTCCATGACGAATTCAATACATTTCCAATGATTTAGGAAGGTCCACGAGCCGTTAAATTCCCTGTCCAAGATTTCAAGTAGCACTCAGGAAGTACAAATTTCTCACCCTGTCAAGAAAAGTTCAGGAATATTTCTAATCAACTTATGGTTTTTAGCGCCACTGGAGCTTTGATATATGATCTTCTGTGCATGATAGGGTATAATATACACACCCTTAATTCTTACGCTAATAGTTGCCTTGCCAAATTGATCATTAATAATTTAAAGCTTTTTTAAATAATAATCACATCACAGCTCATGACCCTGAATTGCGGGCAACTGAATCCCCTGCATGAAATTCCAATATTCCATATCATTGTTCCTTCTTAATAAATCAAATAGTGCACGTAAGTCCCAATATCGATTGTCAAAATTTATCATATTAGTAGAGAAAAATAGCAATTCGGACTTCTAGCTAGACAGGCGCAAGAAAACGTTGATACGCAGCTAAGAAAATCAGTTGAGCGTAGGGGTTGTCCAACTTAATATACACACAGATGAATATGATTGTATTTGGTAAATATATTAAACGAAGACGTGATCAAGTGAGACAAAGTTTACACTCCAAAAGAAAACCAATAGGTAATCCATTAAAATAAGACCATATGCTTGAATTTTGTAGTTATAACTTGACGAAGAGTTTTCTTGACTTCCTGTTTGCTTGGCAACTTGTAAAACCAATGATTACTTAGGCCTATCTCTATCAACAAACATATAGCATCGGTGAAAACTTTTTAGGTTAAGGGAGGTTCGTCGAAAAGGAAATGCTGGAAAATGCACAAGCAAAGTAACTATCAAATAAAGAGAATGCAAGGCTATTCGATCAGATAATTGATTACAGCACCTGAAATGGAGCTTTACTTTATTAGTAAATAAGATCCATCGATTCAGGCCTATTAATTAATTAATTAATATATAAGAAAAGTCTATCGGTAAATTTACTTTGCAAATAAAAATTATGATAAGATCATTATTATGAATTTTATTTTGCAATTCGTTCTACCCTTCAATTTTTTAAAAAATTTTTATTAAGAAAGAATATTAATAAAGTTAAAGATAAGCACCTGACATATTTTTTTACTTATAAATTTAATAGTTAATCTTAAAGATAAAATTATAAAAATACTTAAATTAACGTGTGGATGTTTGTTAAATAGTAAATTCACTTAATTAACCCAAGAAGAGAATTCTATATAAAAAATACTTATACATCTTTGAAAATGTTTATTATGATAATTACATAGGCGATCTTTTAATTTAAAATTTTTAAAGTATCTCATATAGAGATTCTTATGTTTTTTTATATTACTTATAATTTATCCTAATCAAAGGTAATTTGTTTGATAGTTATTAAATATAACATAAATTGTATAGAAATAGTTGAGTGAATAATATAGAAGTCAATAAAAACAAATGTCCACTATTTTCTATTAGTATTGACTAAAAGAATTCCTAATTAAGATAAAATAACACTTTGAAAATAGTTTTCAAATGTCATAAAAATTAATTATTAATTCTAAAAAATGATATAATTGGACTTAAATGTTAATTCTATATGAATAACTAAAACATTGTATAACAAAAAAATTGAAATTTACCGTCAATTATGCACAAAATATCACTTTGATATTCTTAATATTTAAATGTTAATAATATGTTGATAGGATCCAATTTTTTATATATGGATACAAGTGATTTGATTAGATAATTAAAAAAATTAATTTTATTTAATCATATTTTATATTTAATGCCAACATTATTTAAACATGAATCGCATGCAAAGAATAGTTAAAGTGAGAAAAATTGATTTAATCAAGTTAGATTTCATTATACATTTTAAAAAACTTTAAGATAAAAAATAAATAAGGAAAAATATTGGATATTGGATCTTATTTAGGCCTTATTAGTATTTAATTAGAATTAATCCTAATTAGAATATAAAGGATGTGGCTATGATAGTTTTCACATGACTTGAATATAAAGGAATGTTTATAAAAGAGGTCAAACTTTAAGTTATGATTTATACTTTATTATGTTTATGATTAATTGTATTACAAAATTTAAAATGATTTTAACTTCTAAAAATTTGAAAAAAAAAAATTTTCTTTTGTTGTACACGTAGCAAGACCTTATCCCAATTTATTAACACCCTTTAGATTATTTTACGAATTTAAAGTGTATATATATTAAGATTGCAAATTTTATTTTAAATATAAAGATAGGTAAATATTATTTTATTTATTGTTCTAAATTCAATAATATTAAAAAAACCATATAATTCTATAAATATATTTTTTAAGTAAGTTGTATGGCTAGTTTAATTATTGAATGAAGTCAAAGATTCACCATGAATTGTGAAATTGTGGCATTCCATCAAATTTACAGCTCAAATTATATTCAAGATCTCTTTCATTCAAAGTTTTCTTTTCTTGAAAAACCCTTTCAAAGTTACTATCTAAAATTAACTAAGTACTAATACTTAATGGAAAATTTACATTGATAATGCTGATAGTAAATTGGAAAGACTCTTTTATATATTTCATGGTAGGACAACATCTTAAAACACAATCAACATTTGAAGTTATATAATTTGAAAATTTTTATATTTAAGGAAGTTAATTGGATAATTTATGAAATCTTTCAAATACATGCACATTATGCACATTAGTGACATTATAAATAATCACTTTCAATTGAAGATATCTTGTTTTAAAACATGTTTCATCTTTTTATATTTACTTTTTTATTTATTGTATTGCTTTATTAAATAAAATTGAAGATCTAAATGAAAAACAAAAGAGTTCATGCAAATTTTACCTATAAAATCATTCACATTTATAGAAAATTGATATAAATGAAGGTTTATTTTTAATGTATTTCATATAAGAGACTGTTAAGTAATTTATAGAGGTAGTATGTGCCTAAATATAGAAATACAATTTTGTTAAGAATGATTATATGGCTATAATTTACAGTATGATTGTAGAAATTTTATTTCTAAAATCTTACTGATTAATGAGAGGAATCCACCAGATATCACGTGTTATCATCCCCCTCAAGCTCATAGTAGAGGCAATGGTGAGCTTGCACCAGAGTTGATGAAATAGACTTGAAGGAAGAGCCTTTAAGTAAGTGTAAATGAACTAGCTGAGACTATGGGTAGAGTTTTACAATTACTAACTAGCACTTAGTTTGAACCATCATATGGTTTCAAAGAGTCTAAAATTTGTGAATTAGATGTTATATAGGCAGTGAAACTGATGTTTAAAAGCCATTCATTGAGATTAGATGCATAAGGGGTGGTATTGGATAGATCATTTATGATTAAAGAAGTGAAGGTAGTATTAACATTATTATAGGGGTAAGGTTATGCATTTTTAGAATTAAAGTACCTAGAACGAAATCTGACAGCAGAGTGTTTTAACAAATTTGACATATAGGGGAGGTAGGGGAGTGTTTGGATTGGGTTGGGAATAGGGTTATGGGCTTATGGCTATTGGGTTAGGTTAGTGCGGATAGGGGGTTACAAGAAATGAGAGTGGGATATGGGTTGGATTTGGTGGGCTTTTTGGGAAGGGATAAGGGTTATTTGGTTTGGGTCATGAGCTCGATCTATTGTAAAATGTTATTTTTGATTTAAGGTTTATAGATTGATGTAGGTTGTATGGATAGCTACTTCGGCAATGGGTGTGGCTAGAGGGTTTGTGATTGGGTTAAGTCATAGCAATGAAGGTAACATCATGGGTGGCAATATCGAATGAGATATAGAGCTATAATAGTTGCTCGTGAAGGCATAATTTCACGCAGAGTTTAGGAAAGGAGGGTGAAGCTTCCTGATTTTCAATCATAGTGAAAAAGGGTTCAAGGTTTGACAGAATGTCATTAAGGATGAATAGTACTATGTCTTTATCATAGATTGGGTCTCTAATAGCAGTAAGGTCTTCTTTAATTGAAGTAAAGGATGTAAGATATTTGGAGATTGAGTTGTGGTCTTTTTTTGTCGCGTACAGTTAGTGTCAAAAGAGGGAGTGTCTAGTTCTTGTTTATTAGAGAACATGTGCTTCAAGCTTGGTCCAAAGTTGTTGGGTAGAGAGACATCTGAAGGTAAGAGATGATATGGTAGGGGATAGCATAGCAGTTAAAACATAATACATTAGTCCATCATGTTTGTTCCATTATAAGCACTCAGGTGTTCAGTAGTTGAAGAAGAGGAGGCGATGATAGTCTTAAATAAAGGAGCCAAAGTTCCATCTATGTGGTTAAGCAAATTGCAATTACATAATATTGTTTTTAATTAGTTTCTCCAGACTAGATAGTTAGCATTGTCTAAGGTAATGGTTATGAAATTTGTGATGTCTTGGATAGGAAAAATAAGGAATGTGTTTAAAGTCGTGTGTGCAGGCTAGAGAGGGACTATTCTAATTGTTGTGTATCTACCAGAAGGGATAGAGATTATGATAGAATCAGATGGAGTGCTTGTGATTAGGGTATGGGTTGGGAAGGTTATCGAGAGATGAGTTGTAGGAGGCACGGATAGGGTTAGGGAAAAACAGGTGTTCAAGTGTGGGATCTTAATACCATATAGAAAATTGACATAGATGAAGGTTTATTTTTTAGTGTTTAATACACGAGTTTGCTAAGCAATTTGTACAAGTTATATGTGACCGAATATGGAAATACAATTATGTTAAGAATGATTTTACAACTATAATTTATAGCACGATTACCAAAATTTTGGTGTTGAATTCTTGATGACTAATAAGAGGAATCTGTTGGATATAATGCATTATCAACAAGAATATAGGCTAATTTCATGTGAATCCTTTTCTTCTATATATCATATTTCTTAATTTGAGCGATTCAAATTAAAAAATATGGATTTGATATTGGTTATAATAGAGGGAGAGCACACAGATATGGGGTACACTATTTTATCAAAATTTCCACCCTTTTATTTTTTAGTGAGCAAGAATATAATGTAAATGTTATTTGTAATTTTATTTTCTATTTATCTTCATCTATCAATTATATATTATATGATTGATAATTTCATGTTATGTAAATAATTATTATATTAATATACTTTATATTCTCATTGTTATATATTTACTAAAAAAAGAGTTATGAATAAAATATTAGAAAGTTATACAAGCTTTCAAAATTAGTTAATGAATGACTTTTAAATCTTCAAAATTAGATTCAGCTATTGGATATATGCAATTTAGAGAGAGGTTAATGGAATAATCCATACGAACAAAGGCAAGACTACTTATAAATTCATTTCAAATACCCTCTAATGGATCAAGGAAGTTTTGTAACAAAGAATTGATAAGTGTGCTTTTAGACTATATTTCTAAGTTTTTTTTCGGCATTTTAAGTGTTATTTGTGTGTTTTAATCTTGGTTGTTTTGATATTTTTCATATTTTTCATTATCTTTTAGATGTTTAATTGTTTCTTTGTATTATTTAGTGTTTAAAGGAAAACTTGATGCAACTTGGTGGATGGCTATTTAGGTAGTAGAAATTCAGCAATGAAGTTGATTCAAGTGACTTGGAAGAGCCATTAAAAGAAAGTTTAGAGCTTAGATAGTTATAAAATTTTACAGAAAGTAAGATCAATATGTGAAGAGCTTTCAGTTCAAATTTCATGTCAATAGGAGGTTCGAAGAAGTAGTTATAGCCAAAAGAGTCAAGAGTGTAGAAAGCTTAAAAATCAGCATGTCACGATTGTGATATGCCATGATTATGACATATGGTTTTTCCAGTTTTCTACCACCCTTGCACACTGTCACGAGGGTGACAGTAAAACTGACTTATTGATGAGTTAAACACAGGATTTTATGACTTGGGAACCACTTTGGACATATTTAAGGATTTGAAACCTTAAGAGCTTCCAATCATTACCAAGGACACATCAAAGGTGGAAAGGAATAGGTTTTGATGGATCCCAAAAGAGGAAAAGAGCATCCACCTTGGGAATCACCAACACTCGATTTTTCAACATTGATGGAGTGAAGAGAAGAGTTCTAAACTTCATCTAGTTTATTCTTTTCTCTATTTTTTGCTTTTTTAATGTAAAATATGTTAAGTGGTGGATTTATTATTGCTATGAGTGGCTGAACTCATTGTAGGGATTACTCTTGAACTATTTTGTGAAACTCTTTCTTATGTATTTAATGAATGAATGTTTGTGATATTTATTATGCACATACCTTGTAATAGATTAAGAGATTGAGCTAAGGAATTTGTGTTACTTTGAACAATGAGAGTTTGCACCTAATAGACATAAAAACATCAATTTTTTAAGTGGTTGAAGAGTGATCTTAATTATTTGATTATTTTCTATAGGATTTCTTTATATCTAGTTGAATATTTAGTAAAGGTTTTGTTGATTGAGAGATTGCATTAGGAAATCTTTGGTCAATCATAATCGAATAAATATAGTAGGAGGGAAACAAAATATGGATAAAAGTAATTCTTAGTCCTAAACTTTTAAGTTATTAAATTCCTACACATTTACTGTTTGATTGTCCATTGGTAGTTTGCTTAATTTAAATTTATTTATCATATATTATTACTTGAATTTGTTCCTTAAACATTAAGTGGTGACTAAATATAATCTTTGTGGGTTGATATCCTCTTATACTACAAGTTATGACCCTTACACTTGTGGTATTTAGTATAAAATGATTTTTAGTACTAACAAGCTTTTGTATGCTATTACTCGAGGAATGCCATTTTAGCATCTTGATTAGTTTGGGTGATTTTTATTTAAGGATTTTTTATACTTTTCCTTGTGTAATTATAGGTGCATGAAAACAAGGTGCACAAGAAGGTCTAATGAGCTAAGTGACGAGGAGTTTTTGGATATTAAAAGGCACAAACGAGAGTTAAAAAGAGTTAAGTGACATAAAAGGACCTAAACAAATATGATATAAGTAGATGAACAAGGAGGAGGTCAAAGGACACCCATAGAATTCATGAGGCTTGGATTTCATGTTAATCAACAAGGGCTCACAGGGCCTCCTGTACAAGTGAGCAACTTTGAGATTAAGCTGGCTTTGCTAAACATACTTCAATTAAGTGTTCAGTTTATGGTTTGGCAAATGAGGATCCCAATGTACATCTAGCAAATTGCTTGGAAATTTGTGACACTTTTAGGCACAATGGATTATCGAAGGACATGACTAAGATGAGGTTGTTTTCCTTCATTTTTAAGGATAAGGCTAAGGTGTAGTTGAATTCTCTCAACCCTAATCACACTACAACTTGGGAGCAACTTGCACAAGCATTCTTAGCCAAGTACTTCCCATTGACAAAGACCACAAGAACTATTAAAGAGATGACAAACTTCCAATAATGTGATGGGGAGTCCTTATATGAGGCATGGGAGCGTTTCAAAGAGTTTTAATGGAGTTGTCCTTGCCATAACCTTTTAAGGGAGTTCTTCTTACAAACTTTTTACAATGGAGTGACCTAAAGTACAAGAGGAACTATAGATGCGGTAGCTAAAGGTTCTCTCATGATAAAAACAATTTATGCAGCCTATGATATTTTAAAGGGTAAAGGTAGGAAAGGATCTAAAGAGTAAAAATGTGATTAACATTCAAGTGGGGTAACTTGCTAATGCTTTTTCATCTAGGAGTGCAGGAAGCCTACCAAGCAATACCAAAGCCAACTAAAGGTGATTACATTTAGGAATATCAAGCAACTAGAGGAGTCGAGTGTGGAAGAGGAGAACCAAGTGAAATAGAAATCCAAGAAGAAAGAAGAAGAGAAGGTAAAATAGAAAGAAGAGGAAAAGCCATACATCCCTCCACCACCCTACAAGTCCAAGATTCCATATCTACAAAGGGTAAAGCAAGATCAAGTGGATGTACAATTCTCCAAGTTTTCGGAGAAATTAAAGAAAATTCAAATTAACTTGTCTTTTGTGGAAGCATTGGAGAGCATTACCAAGTATGCCAAGTTCTTAAAATATATCTTAACGCATAAGTGCACTTAAGAAAACAACCAAACAATGGCTTTGACAGACAGTTTCAACTCCATCATCACTAGTCAAATGCCTTCCAAGTTATAAGATCTAGGGAGTTTCAGTATACCTTGTGTTATTGGTAACATAGAATTTTCTAAATGCTTACATGATTTAAGGGCATGTATTAATTTGATGCCTTTATCCATTTTCAAGAAATTAGGATTAGGAGATACCAAGCCAACCTTCATGCTCATCCAATTGGTAGATCAATCCATTGAACAACCATATAGGGTGGTAGAATATGTTTTACTAAAAGTGGACAAATTTATAATTCTTGTGGACTTTATTGTGTTAGATTTTGAAGAAGATATGAATTGTCCATTAATTTTGAGTAGGCCCTTTATGACTACTAGTAGGGCATTAGTTAATGTGCATAAAAGAAAGTTGATATTGAGAATTAGGGATGAAAGGGTTAAGTTTAATATGAATGAATCTTTGAGAAAGCTGGTGGAAGGTAATGCTTGTATAAAGATTAATATTGTGGATGAATGCGTAAAAGAAGTAGAGGAGCAAGTTGAAGAAGTTATAGAAGTGCATAGGGATAAGAGTGTGAACTAAGATGAGTTGTGTAAGGAGGTTAAGCAAGAAACATTGGAGAGAATAGATGCTTCCACACCACCCTCCATCTTGAAGCCACCTATACTAGAATTGAATCCATTACCTTCTCACCTTAGATATACCTTTTTAGGTAAGGATTCTGCCCTACTCATCATTAAATCCAATCAACTGGATTTGGAGTCAAAGGGAAAAGTGGTAAAGACCATCAAGAAGTGGATAAGAGATATGGAGTCGCAAATTTTTTATATTAGAGGGATTATCCGTAATATGGTGATGCATAGGATTAATATTAAAGAAGGATGTAAGATGATGAGAGAAAGGAAAAGAAGCTTGAATCTAAATATACAAGAGGATGTAAAGAAGGAGGTTATAAAACTTTTGGACGCAGGGATTATATACCCAATTTTAGATAGTGAATGGGTGAGCTTGGTTTAATGCTTGCCTAAGAAGAGAGGCACAATGATGATGGAGAATGAGCAATGTGAAAAAATTTCTACTAGGAGTATCACCAATTAGAGAGTGTGTATAGATTATAGGAAGCTTAATTCAGCTACTAAGAATACTCCCCTTTACCTTTCTTAGACTAAATAATTGAGAGGATAACAGGACATGCTTTTTATTGCTTCCTTGATAGGTATTCTGAGTATAACTAAGTTTTCGTTTGCTTGAAGGACTAAGAAAATATCACCTTCACTTGCCCTTATGGGACTTTTGCTTATAAAAGGATGCACT
>JAOXYD010000136.1:12936517-12949178 GCA_028565735.1 Pinacopodium congolense
ACATATATGATACCAAAAAAATATTGTCTATACATAATATTTCAACTATTGAATATATTGCTTATTAGTATTTATTACCATTATAAGGCTATATAATTTGCTTCATGTAAGGTCTAGATTCATGTTTTGATTCAGAGTTATGACCATAGGTATTGTTTAAAAAATTTATGGGAAAATGTGTGGAGGCAACCAAAAGTGAATGTTTTTATTAGCGATTAGAGGTGAAATAATGGCTTTAAGTCTTAGAAATGAGGTTTTAGCTAGAAAATAAATAGCCAGAGGCAATTCATAAGGATCCTTATAATTGGCAGTAAAAGATTATAAAAAAAAAGATGGTGTACACATACTTTTGATAAAAGAGTTTTTGATTGATTTGATTTCAAATAATAAACCTAAGGGGCCGTTTGGTTCACTTCTTTTTTTCATTGTTTTTTTGCATTTCTGTTTCTTGTTTTTTGTGTTTCTGTTTCTATTTTCTTATCAAGAAAAACAAAAACCTATTTGGTTAGTATTTGTAATAAAAAAACAAAAAACAAGAACATGTTTGGTTATAATTTATTAAAAAAATATAATTTAATAATGATAATCAAATATGAAATAAATTTAAATTATTTAACCAAAATATTCTTATACTCCTTAAAATATATTATTATTCAATAGATTATATTCATTATTCAATGTAAAAAAATCTGTTTATAAAATTTGTTTTCAAAACACAGAAAAACATCATTTTCTTATTTCTTTGTTTCTGTTTTTATTTCTCTGATTTTGAAAACAGAAAAACAAAATAGAATACAGGAAAACAAATTTTTTCCTCTATTTCTTTGTTTTTGAAAACAAAAACAAAAAAATAGAAAATATAAATGAAAACAAACATGCCCTAAATGTTTCAATTATTATTTAAGAAAAGAAAAGGATAAGCTTATCCTAACATGCGTATAGATTATTCGAAAAGTAATTATAAAGAGGTTTCACTAAAAGAATTAGGGGATGATTTCTAATGGAAAAATATGTCAATATATTTTATAAGTTGGAAAAGAATTTTTTAAAAAACATCAAACTATACCAAACATGTTTTTTAAGTAAGGAAAATTTTTAATTTGGGCATTGTATGATAGACTACCATGTTTTATCATGGGAATTAAAAGGAATGAATTAATGAATAAGAAAGGGTTGCATTATGAAGTACTACACTTCGTTATAAAGAAATCCTCCTAGTGTAAAACTAGAGAGTTATAAGCACTATATCTACGACAAGGGTAACAATTACCATACCAAATGGCTATGACATCATAAAGGACATCAGCCTACCTTCTTCTTTCACATGAAAAAAACATGATTTTGTAATTTCTTCTCTTTTTTTTACCTTCTATTGAGTTTAACAGTAGTGTCAGTTCTATGGATTCATTGAAAAAGTGATTTTTTTTACTAGCCCCCATGCTCCTATTAACTTTTACTTGATGCACGCAAATATATAAAAGTGCTAAACAAGACAACTATCAGTTTATTATCTATTTAGCTAAGGTTCCAAGTCTAATTATTTAAGAAAGAGTGGAGAGATCATACCTAATCATCAAATTTTCTTTTATCCAAAGACTAGAGAGATCAAACCTAGTCATCAAAATTTCCTTTATCCACTTTAAACTATACTAAATGAAGGGTTGTATGCTAATACTTTCCCATTTATAGATTCTATAGTTTCTTTCTCTCTAAATGGCATAAAAGTAGGAGCCAAATTCCATCTTAAATGCTTTATAAGTTGTTTTAGTAAGTCTATAAGGTTGTGCAGCCCATAGAAATATGTTATTATAGTACTATAAGTTAAATAAGTTAGTTAACAAAGTTTTCAATCTGTCTCAAAGCAGGTAGAAAGTGCTGGCACTTCAAAAAAGAATCCAGAGGCTACAATACTACAAGTGGAAAAGGAAGTTAACCAAAATAAATTTTCTGAAGCTGCACTAGAGTACGAGGAGTAAGAACTAGTTGAATATGATGTTCCAGATACTCGGAGATCAACTTGCACAAGAAGGTCATCAAATTAGCATTCAGTTTATATTATAAAGGGTAATATTACATATTGTCTTTTAACTGAGGACAGAGAGCAATCAACTCTTCAAGAACCAATGAATAGTTCAAACGTATCTCAGTAAATGACAATAATGCAGGAAGAAATTAAAGCACTTAATAAGAATAAGATATGGGAATTGGTGTCACTACCGTAAGGAAGAAAGCCCATTAGTAATAAATGGGTATACAAGATCAAACAGAATGGTGATGATCAGGTGGAGCAATATGATGCTAGATTGGTGGTAAAAGGATATGCTCAGAAAGAAGGAATTGACTTCAATGAAATATTTTCTCCTATGGTTATAGTTTGAGTAATCTTGGCGATGTGTCATCAAATTTACATCTTGAGTAGTTAGATGTGAAAACTGCATTTTTTCATGAAGATTTTGAAGAAGAAATTTATATACTCTAGTCAAAATGTTTTAAAGAAAAAGGAAAAGATAACTTAGTTTGCAGATTTAACAAATCTCTTGATAGTTTAAATCAAGCACCAAGGTGTTAGTATAAAAGATTTGATTCCTTCATCATGAGCCTTGGACATAACAAACTGAATGCAAAATTGTGCACATATTTCAAGAGGTTTGATAAAGATGATATTATATTATTGTTATTGTATGTGAACGACATATTGGTAATAGGCCCCAACAATGATCGCATCAAAGAATTGAAGGCATAGTTGGTTAAGGAATTTGAAATTAAGGACTTGGAATTAGAAAACAAGATTCTATGGATGCAAAGACACCGAGAGAGAAATAATAAGAAGATTTGACTTTCTCAAAAGAATTATTTAAAGAAGATCTTGCAGCAATTCAACATGCAAGATTGTAAGTTAATTTCTACCCCACTTCCTGTTAATTTCAAGTTATCCTCAAGTATGATTCCTAACAATGAAGAAAAGAGGATGGAAATGTGTCGAGTATCATATGCATCAGTAGTAGGGAGCTTAATGTTCGATATGATTTGTACAAAATCAAACATTGCACATGTAATGGGAGTGGTTAGTCGATACATAATGAATTTTGGTCGAAAGCATTAAAATACTGTTAAGAGAATTCTAAGATATGTCAAAGGAACCTCAGATATTGCGTTATATTATAAAGGATCATATTTTATTATTAGAGGATATGTTGATGATAATTATGCAAGTGATCTTGACGAAAGCAAATCCACTACAGGATATGTATTCACACTAGCTGGAGGCCCTGTGAGATGGACTTCAAAATTACTGTTAGTTGTGGCTATGTTAACAATAGAAGAAGAATGTGCGGTAGCTACACAAGCCAATAAAGAAGCAGTATTGTTAAAGATGATGTTGGAGGAACTTGAACAGAAAAAGGAAAATATTGTGATGTATTGTGATAACTAGAGTACTTTGCATTTTGCAAGGAATTCGACATTTTATTCAAAGAGAAAACACATTCGAATTCAGTACCACTTTGTTTGTGAGAAAGTGGCAAAAGGAATGATGAATATACAGATGATTTATATCTTAGACAATCTATCAGCTTTTATGACAAAGGAAATTAAAGTTGATAAATTTATGTGGTGTCGATCCCTTTGCGGCTTGATAGAAACATAAGCAATATGAAGCGATAAAGTAGAAAGAATGATGTGAAGATATAATTGTTTTTCAATCAAATCTTCAAGTGGGAGAATTGTCAAAGATTTCTGTTTGGCTTGGTAGACGCCGAATTTGGTGCCTACTAAGCCTAAAAATATATATATAATAAATAAATAAAGTCAAAGATGGTTGGCCATGATCTCCTTCCTATAAAAAGGTAGGAGATGCAACGTTGAAAGGCAGAGAGTGAGAGCAAAGAGAGAGAGAGAGAGAGAGAGAGAGAGAGAGAGAGAGAGAGAGAGAGAGAGAGAGAGAGAGAGAGAAATATAAAAATATAGTGTGTGTTTTTGTGAGTCTAATTTTTCTCCTTTTAATTCTCTAGTTTTTTAATAATAAAATTCTTATATTCTTACCCGTAATTTTACCTTAATTTAGGGTTTTTCACATAAAAATTATATATCTATTTTATCTTCACTATTTTCAGTTTTGTTTAAGTTATAACCCTTCTATATTCAAAGCCTAATTTTTCTTAACAATTTCTTACATTTGACTGTCTTTATGACCCTACTACATTTTCAACCCATTTTCATTTATTTATAAATAATCTACAGACTCTTTTCTGGTGCAACGTGTAACTCTCGTAGTCTCCACTCATCAGTAAAGCATGTTTAACACCTTATTGACACGCCCTATGCACATTTATATCTAAAGAGAATTCTTCATTACTATTTTCCCTTATTATTTTAGCATATAATTGAATTGGTTAAATGATTCTTTCAGCATATAATTGAATTGTTTAAATGAACCTTCAACAAGTAAGAAAGACTACTCATATACCCTTTAGTTTTCGTTTTTTTGACCCTTATTAACATGACACCCAAGCTATCCTACTAAGAAAGCAATTTTAATGAATAACAAAATAGAAAATTAGGATTAAAGGGCAAGATATTCATTTTAGACATTTCCCGAGCTTGTGTCTGATATAAACCTAAAAAGGAAAATAAAGATACAGTGTTCACACAAAAAATTTAAAAATTAATCACTTAATTATATATATTTTCTTGTAGTATTAATAGCACAAAGCCCAAACACGAGTTTGACAGTGATAAAAAGTCGTGCTATCATACAAAAGATTATTTACAGAAGATAATGCTTTGCAATTGTTTAATTAGAGGGGCTATTTTAGAAAATTACTTGGCTTAATGTTATTGAAGGCTTTTCTCGCAAGAGTTCAAAACACACCGCAAAAGCCTACAAGGAAACCAAGTGTCAAGCTCACATAAATCCCCGGATCTTTAAAATCAATGACATCGTTTCTATCTTGTTTTCGTCCATCATCAGGAGTTGGTGTTCCATCTGCGGAACAATTAAAGCATAGAAATTGATTGCCTGCGTATATGGAAGAAGCTTTCAGCGTTCGAAGTTGATTTCCTGTCGGGATTGGTCCCGACAAATTGTTGAAAGAAAAGTCTAAATGACTTAGAAATGTCAAAGAGGACAAGCTTGCAGGTATAAGGCCAGACAGATGGTTGTGTGATAGATCAAACGTTTCCAACCATTTCATGTCACCAATCTTCTGTGAATGCTGCCACTAATTCTGTTCCTGGATAAATTCAAGACTCGCAACGCTACAAGTTTTGTGATTTCCTCCGAAATTTTACCTGTAAGATTGTTGGCTGAGAAGTCTATGACATTCAACAGTACGATGTTTCTGCTGTACTCCTGCAATCTTCCCTTTGTCACTGCCATAATTTGTTCCTTAAAGTAGGCCATCCGGTAATGGAATTCTCGATAGTACTTCTCACTACTGTTTCCATAAACCAGAGCAGTCAAATTATCTAAACACTCCGGGATAACATCAGAAAAGTTATTTCCGGAGAGATCCAAGAAATGAAGCATTGGAAGATTGCAAAGTTGATGCGGAATGTGTCCACTCAACAAATTTGATCGAAGCCTTAGAATGAAAAGCTTTGAAACATCTCCTATCCAGGGAGGAATCTCCCCTGACAGCTTATTTTCTCCGAGGTCTAGGCTTGTCAACACCGAACAGTTTCTCAATGAAGGAATTTCTCCTTGCAGATTGTTTCTGCTCAATAGCAGCATTCCAAGTGAGCTTATCTGACCAAATGAAGTGGGTATACTACCCGACAATCTGTTGTTCGACAGATCAGCAACCCATAGAGCTTGTAAATGTTCCCAACAATCGGCAAGCTCTCCATGAAATTTATTGTTTCTGAGAGAAATAACCTGTAGATCTACCAACTTACATATGGATGACGGGATAGTACCATTCAAATGATTGTCAGAAAGATGCAAATTACGAAGTTTTGGCATGAGTTCATCAATTTTTTCGGGGATAGACCCTGAAAATAAATTGTCGTGGAGATATAGTTGTGTTACATTCGTAGACCAGAATGGCAAATCACCCTCAAAGCCATTAGAACTCAGGTCAAACACTTCCAATTTCGGAAAATGTCTCTTTTGGAAGCTTTCCCTTGATATGGTTATTAGATATATCCAAAGTGATCAATTCAGGAGTTAGCTTCAGAAACCATTCTTCTGGTATACTGTCTGATATTGCAGTATTCCTAAGGGTTATTTGAGTAAGTTTGTTCTGAACTTGAAGCCACATACCAAAAGAACCCAATTGACAATTCTCAACGAAGATGTATTCCAGTCTAAAAGGAGGTATCCACTGGTAACTCGACATTGAAGACTAGGGTTGATGTCGACCCAGTTGAAATGGTCATCCATTTTAGGCTTCTGAGGTTCATTAGATCAACTTCGGTAATAACACCTCCCCATGAGTTGGCCATCAGCCATAAATCTGTGAGATCTGATAGTTGGCCAACACTTATAGGAATGCTACCGTTCATTTTGTTTGAAATAATGGATAACTTTTTCAATGATGATAAATTTCCAATGCTTGATGGCAGAGAACCCCAGAAAGAGTTGTAGCCAAGGTTAAGATACTGCAAGTTCTTCAGACATCCTAATGAACCAGGTAGTTTCCCCGTAAGTTGATTAGAACTTAGATCAACTGACTCCAGGTATACCGCAAAGCAAGCGCAAAAACTGCTAAGGAATTCAGAAATTTCTCCTGTGAGTGAATTCCCAGAAAGTTCCAAGATTTTTAACTTGCAAAGACTCCCCAGGAATCTTGGTATTCGACCCTCAATTTGGTTCAAGGAGAGATCAAGATTTTCAAGGGACATCATTTTGGAAAAACCATAAGGAATGGAACCACTGAATGAATTTGAGCTGAGATCAAGATTGGTCAGGCTAGTAAGATTACTCAACCAGAAGGGTAATGAAGAATTGAATTGGTTTTCTGATATATCAAGAACAACAAGGGACGTAAAATTAACAATTGGAAGATTGATAGAAATGTCTCCAAGTTGAGAGGAAGGTAAACGAAGTTCCAGCAACAAGGAGAGCTTGTTGACTGTATGCAACCACTCACCTTCCACACTATTGATTTTGATGAAGCCCATGTTAAGGTGTTTCAATGAAGATAGACCAGAAAGCCATTCAATGTTCTCCATATATAGACCCGAAGCACCATAGATACTGTAAGAATACGCATACAGATCTAAAATCATCAAGTTTGATAGATTACCGAGATGAGGAGGAATCTCTCCGACAAAAGATGAATACTAGAGATTGAGATACTTCAAGCTCCTGAGTTGTCCGAGGAATGATGGGATCCCGACTCCGGCAAAATCATTCAAGCTCAAGTCTAAACCGTTTGGTTCCGTTTGGTTCGGCTTCGATTTTCGGATTTGGTTTTCGGATTTTCTAAACACAAAAATCAATAAAGAACATCACAAAAATCGAAAAAAAAAACACTCTAATACAGCACAGAAATCAAGACAGACATTACAAAAATCTATAAAAATACATAAAATCCAATACAAAAATATAACATCCACAACTAAAAATCATAACCAAAAATTTTATCAAAGGACCCTATAAGTGATTCAGATATTGTAGCTGAAGCAAAGAAGATCTCAACTCGCCACCCAAGCAAGAACTTCTATATGCTCCCATTTCATGATCTGTTTGAAAATAAGGCTCCAGGTTGCGGAATTGGACTGGGTTTTTAAGATCAATCTTAACAACGCGACCCGTCTGGTTGTTGCAAGCAATACCTCTCCATTGGCAACAATCTTCACCAACCCAAGAAGATAGCCTACTGGAAGGATCTGTGAGACCACTTCTGAAGGCTAGAAGTCCCTCTCTCTCTTTCTCTACGCATCCTTCTCCTCACTGCAAAAACTAGATTTGATTATTCCTAAACTTAAAACTAGGAGAAGCGAGCATAGCTGGAATGTGAAGTTGAAGGAGAAAAAGTAATTCATCGTCTCAAAACTCAGGCTCTGGAAATTGTCAAGTGATGAATGAAAAGCTCAGGCTTACAATATATGTTGCAAAGAACTTCATACATCGTAATAATTTATTACAGGGATGCAATTTGAAGAACTCCTGGCTGTTTCGTTCCACGTGATTCGTTTTTAATTGTTTTGCTGGCCTCGGAATTGTCTTTATGTGTTGATTGATACTTTATTTAGAAGGATAAAGACATGAACGGTAGCCCAACATTATTGAACTCCCTAGTCATCTGTACAAGTTATTGATGAAAGGTTTCACATGCAGTACTGCCCAAAAGTCTTCCTATGTTATTCAACAACAGATAAGATAAAAAGCACATATAAGTTCTTCTTTCTTATACATATTTTCCCTTTTGTTCAGAAGCTTAAATCACTTCATTAGTCCAAAAATAAAGCGAAAAAAGAAAAAGAAAAACCGATTTGCTATTATTGTTTCAAAAACGAAACGTTCTGCATTCCCACAAGCACGCGTCTACAGGTTTCTGTGACCTCCTGAGCATCGAGTTGGCAGAGGAACTCCACAAAGTGAAGGATTACCATCAAAAATTGATGGATCGTTAAATCTTTGAAGACCTACCGGAATTTTTCCTTCTAAGCCATTGTAAGACAAGTTCAAGTGCATCAAAGAAGTTAGAGCAGCCAAGCTTTCAGGAATCAACCCGGAGAGATGATTGTGTGACAGGTCAAGTGTTTCCAAGCGTCCTAAATTTCCTATCTTCTTACTTATCTTTCCACTAAGTTGATTTCTAGACAAATTCAATATTCGCAGTGCGGAAAGATTTGTTACTTCATCAGGGATCCCTCCACTTAAATTGTTTCCCGAAAGGTCAATACTGTTTACACTTGCCACAATGTGGCTATACTCAAAGTTGCTTCCCTTCATGGCAGCCATTAGCAGTTGCTCGTATGCCTCGCTGCTGTTACCATACACCAATGCAGGCATACTTCCGATACAGCTTGGAATAACCCCTGAGAATTGGTTGTGAGAAATATCAAGGATGTGAAGATTTGGAGGCTTGCACAAGAGCGATGTGATTGCCCCACTGAATGAGTTTGAGCCAACACGAAGCATGAAAAGGGATGAGAAGTTTTCTCCTACCCATGAGGGTAGAGTGCCTGAAAATTTGTTCCCTTCAATGTCTATGCTTGTTAGTCCCGAGCAGTTTTGCAATGAATCGGGAATTTCCCCAGAAAAATAGTTGTTACTCAACAGCAAGACACTAAGGGAAGGCAAGAGGCCAAATGTGCGGGGAATTTTACCAGTTAAAGAATTGTCTGATACGTCTATAGCCCACAGCATGAATGAATGATACCAACAATCAGGGAATTCTCCTGACAAGCGATTGCTTCTCAAAGAAAGAATTTGAAGATCTTTCATATCACACAAGGAAGATGGAATTCTGTCGTTCAGATGGTTCCTAGAAATAATCAACCTTTGCAGCCTGGGCATTAGAGCACCTACTTCCTCAGGTATGTATCCTGAAAATAAGTTGTTCTGAAGGTAAACATCTGTTGCATTAGTGGTCCAAAGAGGAAGAGAACCCTCAAAGTGATTAGAACTCAAATCAATTACATTTAAATTTGGGGACTCCAAACGACTAGGCAACTTCCCCTTGATTTGGTTATTTGATAGAATCAAGTAAGTGATCCGAGAGGATAAATTCGAAAACCATCCCTCAGGTATGGTATCTGAGATTCCAACATTTCTAAGAGTGACAGAGGAAAGTTCACTTTGGACTCGCAGCCACATGGGGAAGAAAGGACCTACTAGACAATTCTCAACCTGAATTGATTTCAGCCTGAAAGGAGGAACCCACCTATTGGATACTTTGAAAATCAAGGAGCTATAGTTGCCTATTGTAAGGCGAAGGTTCTGTAATCTTCTCAGATTCATCAAGTGGGCTTCCTGCAGAACACCTTGCCAAGAATTCACCATAAGGTTCACGTCAACTAGCTCTGAGAGTGTGCCAAAACTCTCTGGTATAGTTCCATTCATATAGTTATAAGAAAGATCCAATCTTTTCAAGGATGACAACTTTCCTATGGATGTTGGAATAGAACCCCAAAATGAATTGCTAGAAAGGTCAAGAACTTGAAGATATTTGAGCACTCCTAATGAATCAGGCAGTTCCTCTGACAGCGAGTTGGAACTTAAATAAAGTGACGCCAAGTTATTCTCAGGATTATCTGAGAAACCTCCCAAAAACTCATCGAGTCCACCACTTAAACTATTAGCTGAAAGATCTAAGATCCTTATCTTGCTTAGACTTCCAAAGACTCTGGGTATTTTACCTTCAAGATTCAAGTTAGCAGATAAATCAAGGACTTTCAGAGACTGAAGTCTAGCAAATTCACCTGGAATGGAACCAGAAAAAAAATTCCATTTGAGATAGAGTTCTGTTAGGGCAGTAAGGTTGAATAACCAGGGAGCCATTTCTGAATTGAAAGAGTTCTCCGAAAGATCCAGAACTGAGACTGAGGTAAAGTTTACGAAAGCTAGTGATTGTGGAAGTACTCCAAGTTCACAAAAGTGGAGGTTCAGTTCTAGTAGTGAAGGAAGCTTATTTATATCATTCAGCCAATCTGCTCCAACGTTGTTTAGTTTCACAAACCCCATATTGAGGTACCTCAAAGAAGAAAGGCCATGGAGCCAATGCAAACTATCTGAACGTAGCTCCCAAGTGCCTGATTTGCCGTACGAATCTGCGTAGAGATCGAGAGTATGCAAACTTGAAAGGTTTCCAAGCTGAGAAGGGATCATTCCAGCAAAAGATGAGAAAGAAATATTGAGATACCTCAAGTTCTTCAACCCGCCAAGGAACTGGGGAATTTCTAGACCTTCGAAATTGTTGAAGCTCAAGTCCAAATAGCTCAAATATTCTAACTTCAGAAGAGAAGGGCTAATTTTACCACCCAAGCATGACCTTTCATAAGCGGACTGATCACCGGCACCACCGTTGATTAACGGATAAGGATTTATAAGGTTGAGCTTGATGACGTAACCAGTTTGGTTATTGCATTTTATTCCACACCATCTGCAGCAATCTTGACTTTCCCAAGAGGACAGCCTGCCTGAAGGATCAATCAGCTCTTTTTTAATGGAAAGGAGAGCAATTCTCTCCTTCTCTATGCATCTGACAGACTCGTCAGCAGTACAAGGTTTAATGAATAGTGAAAGTGAAGCGGGAAGAAACATTAGTAGACAATGGAAACAGACATGGAAAGCAGAACACAAGGAAACATGAAGACCCATGATTGGAAGGAACTGGCTTCTAGTAACAACTGAAGCTCCAGATGAACTTGGATTTATAAGAGGACAGTTGGCAATTAGAATGTGCTCACTCTGTCCTGTCCACTCCCAAGGTGGCATGCCCACTAGCTCAAAGAGGTGATCAGTCGTCACTTCAGACCTTTTTTTTTTTTTAATCGACATCAGGGACAAATTTGGATGAGAAAGGCCTTTTAGGCTTATTACTTCTATTTTTGTTTTATAAAATAGAAAAAAATAAGAATTTATATTTAATTATATTTTATTTTATTTTTAAAATTAGAATAGTAAAAATATAAATAAAAATAAAAAAATATTTTTATATTTTAAAAACAGATTTTTTACAGTAAATAATTAAGAAAATCTATTTATTAATATATATTTTTAAATATATAAAAATATTTTATTTTTTATTTTATTTTTTATTTTATTTTTTATTTTTATTTTATTTTTATTTTTAATTTATTATTATAAATATCAATTAAATAAATTTGAGAAAGACACTTAAAGGCCTTTAATCAACAATTATGTCCTACTTTGCAAAGAATAATTTGTCATGGGAACTCAATGAAGCAGATAACTCACTCTCCACTCATATATAAGGATGTTAAAAATGGAACCGAACTGATAACTTGATCTGTTTGTCCTGAATTATATCCGACTTGACTTAATTTGGTAAAAAAAAGTCAACAAACTGAACATG
Organism: Pinacopodium congolense; assembly: GCA_028565735.1. Lineage (NCBI taxonomy): Eukaryota > Viridiplantae > Streptophyta > Magnoliopsida > Malpighiales > Erythroxylaceae > Pinacopodium > Pinacopodium congolense. Next base: position 12,948,508 of record JAOXYD010000136.1, read on the forward strand.
ACCTGTACCTGGTCTGACCTGAACCCGAGATGACTCGAATCCAATCAGACCCGAACCCGATTTCACCTGATCCTAATAGACCTTAACTCGAATACACCTGAACCCGAATTGACCCGAACCCGTTTTCACCCGATCCCTAATTAACCTGAATTGACTCGACTTTAATGCAAAGATTATAGTTTAAAAATATAAAAAATTGAAAAAAAATTTATCTAAGGATATGATTAAAATTTAAAATGACGAAACATCAAATTTAAAATTTTAATTAAAATAACAAAAATAATTCAGATGAAACTTCAAATACATCAAAATATATTTAAGAACAAAGTTTGTAATTCTCCTAAAGTTTGTAATTATTTAATACATCTCTACTTATCAAAGTTTTATACTAGTAATGAAGAATTTACAGCTATAATAATATTACAAAATCCCGTATTAAACAATACAGCTATAATAATATTACATACTTCCATATATAATATATAATAATAATAATTATTATTATTATACGTGTAGCAGTTGGGGTAAGAAGAAATCACATGTATTTATTTATAATGAAGTAATGTATTTTTTATATTTTATGTTGGACTCTTATTATATAAAATTGAAGAATAATATTTTTAATAATATTAAATATTCATATATTTTATTTCTAATGATAATGAGAATGT
>JAOXYD010000136.1:12952973-12968124 GCA_028565735.1 Pinacopodium congolense
GATTAAGGAATGATCTTCGAAGTGCAATTAAGATCAAAGTATCAGATGGACGTCTTATCTCCTTCTGACACGATTCTTAGACCTCAATAAGACCTCTTATTTGTAATGCTAAATTAGTCCCCCTTCATGCTGCTATCCACTCTAATACCACGGTTCATGAAATCTTGACCATACACAGGGCTCTGTTGGAACAGTTTCGGTATTCACCTACAAGGGATGAGATACTAAATTTTAAGCTAATCCCACACGAAGAGGATGTGGTTCAATGGCTTTATCACCCATCTGGAAATTTTCAAACCTATCACGTTTTCAGCAAAATGGGCTTTTCACTTCCCCTTCAGGACCTCTGTCGCTGCTTCTCCATCTCCAAGGTCCTATCTTCTCTTCTTTCTCTGTCCTTCTGTTCCCTTTATATATATATATATATATACATTCGTCTCATTGAATTTAAGGGTTGCAGTGCAAGGAGAATCTGCTTCATCATGGTTGGTATTCAAGACCGAGATACTTATTTGGAAGGAACGGAGAAAGCAGAGCTATTAGTACTCTATCCATCAATGCCTTACCTGTTGAGACGCCTCCCTTTCCTCTCTTTCACACTCGCAAAGTTGAAGAATCTCCTTCTGAGGTACCGCAACTCTTCCCTTTACAATCGCCGCTTTCCTTCTCTTCAGATGAACACTAGCAAGTAAGCCTTGAGCAAAGAATTTTTATTTCGTTATAGCAAGTAAAGTTTGAATTAAGTGGTGGAATCCAGAAAAAGGTGGTAACTTTAATACCCGTTTCACTTGGAAATATCTCGAGAGCCTGTTGATGAATAATATGTCAAATTTTTTTTTACAATAATAGTTCGTCCTCATCTGATATTATCTTGGTTTTTTCTTGTTCTTACTCTTCCTAAGCAGTTGGAACCAGTAGATCCTGATTTTTACAGGATAGGCTATGCTCGAAGTATGCGTGCCTATGGGATTCAATTTAAGGAAGGTCCTGGTGGGTTTGGCGTATATGCTTCCAAAGACGTGGAACCACTTCGCCGTGCCAGGGTCAGTTTCTGTACTTCAAAATAAACAAAACTTTTTTGTGTACTTGGGGGTGAAATATGTCAAATTTGCAATTCAGTGAACCACTAGTTTGTACGATCTCTTCCAAAGAATTGGAACGCATTAATAACTACTTGATTGTGCTATCTATACTCGATTGATTAGTAAAATGATCCATTTTGAGTTACTCTGTTGTTTTGTACTTGAATGAGCAGTTGATTATGGAAATCCCAATAGAGTTGATGCTCACTATTAGCGAGAAGCACCCGTGGATGTTCTTCCCAGATATAATACCTGTTGGTCATCCAATATTTGATATTATCAACTCTACCAATCCAGAGGTACTGCCATTCAATGTGTGACATAAAAGCTAGTTTGGATATCTATGGCTGCTTCACATGTTCCGTATTATTACGTTTCTTGCTTTTTATTTATCAATTGCTTTGATTCAACTTAGTTAATGAACATACACATCTCTTATTTTATTACATTTTGATTTTACTTTCTTTTCCTTCTGATTTTGTACTGTCATTCTGTACGCTTATGTACTGTATCTCTGTGACGCAGACAGACTGGGATCTGAGATTAGCATGCCTTCTCTTGTATGCCTTAGATTGCAATGACAACTTTTGGCAACTATACTGTGACTTCTTACCCAGCTCAGATGAGTGTACTAGCTTGCTTCTTGCCACAGAGGTGTGGACAAAATGTTAAACAGTATATTTTTATGCAGTCTTATTTAGGTTTGAATTTTGTTCTGTGTGGATTTCTTGCATAATCAAATTGCCTTTCACGTATTTTATTGAGTCTCATGCTGTCCCTTTTACCGAGTTTAAAATGTTAACTGGTTCACAGAGAGCTGACTCCCAGCTTGTGGCCATGATTCAGGGAAAAACGTTAAAATGAATACTGGAGCTATTACCTTGAGTTTTTACATCAAATTAAGATGTCCACTTTATTCTTCAACTTGCATCAAACAAGTTTCTCTAGCTAGTGAATTTTCATAATTCTTGATTTGCTGTGACTGCTTTATTCATGTGTGTTGGCGCATGGTGAATCTCACCAACTGGGTACAAACACAGAGATGCTTACATGCATATAATCCTATTTAGCCTTTTAACGGGCTTGACCAGAGCAAATCTAGAACATCATTTTTTGTTAAATGAGTTCTATTTAGAACTTCAGTATTAATAATTATTGATGAGTGTTCAACTAACAACACCTTGTTTCAAGGGTTTAGTTGTTATCCTTTTTCTCAGCTTTGTTAATCCAAGTATAATACCTTTGTTTCTCATCTGTCTTGCATTTTCTATTGTCCTAGGGGGATCTTTTGGAGCTGCAGGATCAGAATCTTGCATCAACCATGAGAGAACAGCAACGCAGAGCTATGGAATTTTGGGAAAAGAATTGGGTATGAAACATTCATACATAACTTATTTCAAGAAAATGCTTTAAAATACAGTACCATCTTGGTAACAAACAACTGTCTTGGATCACACAGCATTCTGGTGTTCCCCTGAAAATAAAGCGCCTAGCGCGTGATCCTGAGAGATTCATGTGGGCACTTAGTATCGCACAATCACGAAGCATTAACATGCAAATGAGAGTTGGTGCTTTAATTCAAGATGCAAATATGCTAGTTCCCTATGCTGGTAATCTTGTATTTGCTTGAATTCTTTTCTGGTGATGGTTGTCCACTCTTTGAATAGAGTAACTCAGAAAAAATATCCCCTTGAATCATGTCTTCCGCTGACATGGATTGAATTTTCATATAATTTATGGCCAATATGTGGGTCATCTGTATGATTTTTAACTCATAACTACACAGAAGTAAGGTCAACGTGTTGAGCATTTTCTTTCCTATAGCCGTTAGCTCTTTTATCATAATTTTCATTTCTTGAACTGTGACTGTTGATTGATAGATAGATAGATAGATTATTTCAATTCAGAGACTTCTTTTTGGGAATAACAACCCTTTGGAAGTTATATGCTACAGACATGCTGAACCATTCCTTTGAGCCAAACTGCTTTCTGCATTGGCGATTCAAGGATCGGATGCTTGAGGTGATGATCAATGCAGGGGAACATATTAAAAATGGTGAAGAGGTAATGTTCTATATGTTTGTGACGAATTGTGACTCCATTGACTCCATTTCTATGTCAGTAGGAAGCCTGAGGATGAAATCTCTAAGTAACATTTATTATGATTTGAAAAATGGATTGAAGCCTCATTTTTTTTTTTTAAACAATCTATTTATAGAAAAGCTCATAATTGGGGAACTTTTGACATTCTCCCTTCTCTAAATCACTACTTTTGCTTATTTGTATGAAGAGTATGACACCGCGAAATAATTAAATGTTTGAATCTTCTATTAAAGATGCAGTTTTAGAAAGTCATTCCAAGTGTCCTGGCAATCGAGTGAGCATCAGTTTTCTCCAGTTTCCACTTTAAATCCTCTGAATCTAAAAATTCTTCTGATGATTCAATTGGAAGTTACATTATCTGATCGTCTTGACTTGTGATCTTAACACCCTGTTGGTCCCATGAGTTTTTTACAGTTGACTGTCAATTACATGAATGGCCAGAAGAATGACGTAACCATGCAAAGATATGGTTTCTCATCATCTGTGGTAATATCTCAACTTCACCACTGGAATGGAAAGTGATTTCAAATGCCTGTTTTCTAATCCTACCTGATTGCTAGTGAATTGTTCTAAGCTCCTGCTCTTCCTTTTTCTTGGTTGAGGTTTATTTATCTGTCTATTGGGCTGATAGTATTTTAAATTTCATTTCTTGGATATACTTGTGGAATTACATAACTAAAACATAATAAGCTTTCACCTTCAGAAAAAGTTGAAAGCTTTCTCCTTCAGAAAAACCGAACTATCTTCAAGATGCCTTTAGTCATTTTGGAAATTTGAAAAGCTTCAGTTTGTTGCTTCTGATCAGCTTTGTTTCCTTTCATTTGAATCATGGTCTCTTTATGATAGTCTCTCCTTCCATAAACTTGACACGGAATTGTGTCTGACTTGATATTGCAGAATCCTTGGGATATAATCCAGTTCTCTGGCAACGTACAGATTCATTTGGATTCCTTCCTATCAGTTTTCAATATCTCTGGCCTCCCTGAGGAGTACTATCACAACAGTAGGGGGCATTAGATATATCCATATAAAGAAGATTTAGCATTTGAATGTGATTAATACTCAAAAAAAGAATTTTAAACAGGTGAATTGTCAGGCAGTGGTGACAACTTTGTTGATGGGGCAGTCCTAGCAGCAGCTAGAACATTGCCAACTTGGTCAGATGGAGATACACCTCCTGTCCCAAGTGCAGAAAGGAGAGCCGTGAAGGAGTTGCAAGAAGAATGCCATCAGATGTTAGCACAATTTCCTACCACCTCCCAGGAAGACCAAAATTTACTTGGTAAGAATTGCCAATTCATGAACTTTTTGAAGTACCAGATCCATTATCAGACACGGGTAATGCAGTAGTTTTTTGATCATAACACTTCCACCCATTACAGATTCAATGCCAGAAGCAGGAAGGACCCTTGAATCCGCCATCAAGTATGTAATACATCCCTTAGCATTTATTAACTAAATTAATATCTTTAGCTTAAAAGTTTACAGTCTGGATTTACACAGATATAGGCTGAACCGGAAGCTGTTCATTGAGAAAATCATCCAGGCATTGGAGATGTATCAGGAGCGGATACTGTTTTAAGCACGGGATTCTTCCATGATTATATCCAATGTAAACAGAGAGCCTTTTACTGGATTTTGATTAAAATGGTTGAAAGCAGAATTGGGGTATAAAAGGGTTTACTTTATTACCTAACATTTTTTATAAAAAAAATTAATTTACTCTCTTATCAATATTTAAGATCCTATTGTATTATCATAACATTTAAAAAAAATGATATAATTTATTTTTCCTAAACTTTAATTTTGTTAAGATTTTATTAGGTTACTGTTTAAATTTGTACACTTATAATCTGAACTTTTCGTTTAAAAATTTTTCAAAAAGTAACTCAAAACTTTTTTAATTTTAGCTTGTTCCTTCTTGAATCTCCGCCAACAGTATGTGGTGTGCCTGTGCTAGCAGCAACAGGAGGAGATGCATTGACAACAGGGGCTACAATTGAATCAGGCGCCTCGGGTGGAGATAGAGGAACAGGCGATATGGAGTATTCGAGCTGAGGCAGCTAATGTTATTGAGACAAGGGAGAGAATAACGTCAGGCACGGGAGAGGAGAGATATACTTCTACTTTTGCATGGCTATTCGTGTAAAGAGATGAGGGAGGAGGGTTTGATTGAACTTCTGGTGACAGGGGATGATAATTTATTTGCGTATATATGACGTGCTTATATGGCCAATGGAACCGGTAAAATAAGATTAGATGCGATGGACTTCCATGTGTGTGTGTTGTTAAGTGGAATTTGAGCACCGATTTATGTTATCCCTGCACTTTAACTCTCTTGAGTTAATTTTGGATGTTGAGAAATTCCTTCTCCTCATTATATTTATACCAACGGCTATTTAACTAATCGCAATGTTATAAGCGTATTCGTTTTTATTACGCTAACTGTTTATACATTGTCGTTTCCTATCGACAAAAATTGCATATAACTACTTAACTAGCTCTGTTTCACATTCGTTTTTCCGGGTCTTTCCTAGCTTCTCTGGCTTTTAACCTTCTGTTCCTTCGTTTCACTCTCGATTTACACCTGTATCAATGCTCCCTTGCTTTAAAACCTTGTCCATAAGGTTGATATCTTGAAATCTTTGTTAGATATCATACAATATTCCCAAGAGGTGTCATTGTCCTTTGAAGAACTCCACTAAATCAACACCTAGACAGCGGGTCTATTGCGACGATTAACCAAGTGTTCATCCAATATAGCTAGGAGTGTTCGCAAAGCATAGTAGACTGATGAGGGAATAGAGGCTGATGAAATAACAGCATCTGCCACTCTTCTTCACCTGTGAAACATGAAAGGTAGGGTGGATCTTACTGTGAAGGTCCATCTAATATGCTAGTATACCAAACCTTTTAAGGATTTGATAAGGACCAAATTATAGAGAGTTTAAGAGTCGTTTGATATTATTTTTGCATTTTTTAAAAACAAAAACTTATTTAGATGGTATTTATAATAAAAAATAAAAAATAAAAATATTTTTATTGAGATTTTTGATTAAAAAAACTAATTTAGTGATAACATTGAAATATGAAATAAATTCAAAATCTTACACCAAAGCACTCTTAAATACCTTAAAATATATATTAATTAATATATTATATCAATTTTTTAATGTAGAAAATTGTTTTGAAAACTTGATTTCAAATTGTAAAAAAAAAACATAATCTTACGGTTTCTCTATTTTTGTTTTGGTTTTTCTAATTTTCAAAATAGAAAATCAAAATAAAATATAACAAACATATTTTCTTTTTTACTTTTTGTGTTTAAAAATAGAAATAAAAACTAAAAATAGAAGTTAAAACAAACAGACCCTTAACTTTTAAGAAGGTTGGTATTGGACATCGTACTATCCATACGTTCTCAATTTAATGTACAGAGTCCCCTACTTGAAATTCCTTGTATATTTGATGTCTATTAACCCATTGTCGCATGTGATTTTTTATGCATATTGCAAATGGAATCAGGGAGCCTAAATAATAGTTTCCCTATCATTCATTAATTCATCCACTAAAAAAAATATTAGAATCACTTATCAGGTATAAAATATAAGATGGAGGAGTATAACCATATAGCACTTCAGATGGAGACATGGAAATGGTTGTGTGATGGTTGGTGATGTACTACCACTTTGCCATTGCCAGCCACTTGCTACATTGGTTAGGACACATCAAATACTTGCACCTAAGACAAGCTTGATAAAGGTTTATTTTATACGATTCTAACTTGTGATTTGATGTTGTTTTATCCCTATTTTGATGTTAAAATCTCTAAATTATGTTTACTATGAATTAAAATACAAGTCTATACTTAAAACAACAAATTCTAGGTGAGAAAGATCAATTTTGGATAAGAATTGAAGAAGATTGCATAAAGGAGCCAAAATTTAGACCTTTAATAGTGGTTTTTAATGGCATTGTTGATGGTCCAAAAATCATCATTAATGCTCAAATGGCCAACCCTTCGACAGTGGTTTGCCAAGGCACCATTGATGGCACTGTTAAGTGCTATTGAATGATAAAAAAACGATGATTCTCTATAAAATTCAAGGACATTTGAGTCTTTTCATCACATATTGTCTTAAACCTTAAAGGGGGTCTCTTTAAGGATCTAGAAGCCCATCTTTCGTCACTTTTCTTACCTTTTTTGGCCAACCACTCATTCTTCTTTGTTTTCTTCTTATTTTTGGAATATTTGCTTTCTTTCATCTTGTATTAGAGAATACTTTTAGATTTTATGGTTTAGATAGATAGATACTTTACTTTCATTGTGTTTTTATTGTTACTCTATTGTTATTTCATTTGTTTACATGTTCTTACATTTGGGTTAATTTTTAATACTTGTTCTTGTTCAAACCTTTGAATATTGATAGTTAATCATTGAATCTTTGATTTTTACTTCATCTTATTTTGTTATTCCAACATGTTTTCTTTGATTAAATTTTCTATTTTGTTTAATTTCATTATGCTAGGATGAATTTCAATGGGTTAGAACTTATTAAAGAGACAGATGGATTGCGACTGTGAGATAGGAATTACGTTTTAATGGATATTGTGTTTTTATATTAAGATTGAGCTAAAACTTGGGTTAAATGTCAAGAACTAAGGATTATATATAGATTTGATCACCCTATTTATAATTTCTAGTTTGAATGCTATGTATAGACTTGTGATTTATAATTATCACTAGTTAATACCATAAGTAGCGATAAGTTAATTGATTTTATAAGTAAAAATTATTCAATTTAATCTAAGATTTTGATTCTTTAAGTTGCTTGATCTGCACTTGTGAGATTATGGCTTAAGTTAGTTGTTCCCTATTTTTTAATGTTACTACACCTTTGAATATAGAGAGCTTCTTATAAGTTATCATATAGTTTGGGGTAAATTTACAATTGTATTGAATTTATCTATAATTAAATGAACGTAGGACTCAAGATCGTATATATGTTTATATGTTAACATTTTAATAAGAGCATGAATTTTATGTTTTTGATGATTAATTAGAATTATTGTGTCCTGAAAATATCTTATGAACAACTTTACATTATTATTGTCTGTTGTTGATAATTTTGTGTTTTTGTTTTATTTGCGTTAATTTCATTAGTTTATTTTTTGTTTATTTTACTTTAATAAAATCATGGGTTTTTATTTTGGGTAACATTGGAAATAGTAATAAATACTAAATAGTTATCTGTAAGATCGACCTTGACTCACCCTACTATATAGTCAGGAGTTTAATTAGGTTATTGCTTGATGGTGTGCGACAGTCTTACCATAACTATCACCAGAGAGCTACTGTTAGTGTTTTATTATTTCTTTTGTTGTTGTTATTTTTATTCGTTGATCTTTATCACCTTCTTTTCTATTTTGTATATCCTACAACCCTTTTAAGCATTCAAGACTTTACGAGTTTGCTACAGAGAATGGAGGCCTTTTACTTTCTCCTTTTAATCCATTTTCATTCTCTTCTATGGTAAGTGATATGCGATTTCAGCAATGTGAACTACCTCAACTAGTTATACGTGATTTCAACAATGTGAGCTAGCTCAACCAAGTAGTGCAAGCTCCTAATCATTAGAGGAAGAGATTAAAGAGGGTTTTGAACAACCCATCAAAGAAGTTGAAGAAATGGAACAATACTAACAAACATTAAAGGAGCTTGCAGCTCCTATTTTTAATCCTGACTTACTTTACATCAATCATCTTGATAATAAACTTAAATTTAAGATTAGACTTGAATTGATTCGTGCTTTACCTATTTTTACAGGTTTATAGGTTCGAGAATGAATTCTATTTATGTCATAGTAGATCAATTGAAGTTAAAGGTATTTTATTTCGCCTCTACAGATTCTGTTAAGGAACGGTTTTATGATTTATCGATTGGATCTCTCACCACTTAAGATTAGATGCAATAAGTGTTTTTGGAGAAGTACTTTCTAGCATCAAGAGATAAAAACATTAAAAAGAGATTTATGGTATTAGAGAAGGTACGTGAGAATTACTTCATGAGTATTGGGAATGCTTTAAGAAGTTATGCAATAGATGCCTTAACCATCAGATCATTGAGTAGCTATTGATTCAATATTTCTATAAGGGACTAGTGTCATCCCGCAAGAATGATTAGCAAGATTGGATAGAAACATGATAGATGCAGCAAGTGGTGGAGAATTAATAGATAAGACACTAAATGACGTAAAGAAGATGATAGTAACTATGATATCCAATCCACAGTAATGAGGTATTAGAAATAACTTATCATCCTCTACCTTGTAGGTTAAGTTGCTATCTCAAGGTTGGAGTAGCAAGTAGCAAATCTCACATCTTTGGTAGAGTAAGTGGCAATTGATAAGGGAAAAAGTCAAGATATGTGAAATTTGTTAATTTTCTAGTTATCCTATTGACATGTGCCCTTTTTTAAAGGATGAGCAAGAGGTTTACGTCATTAGAAGTCCCAAAGGTTAGTAAAGAAGGTATGATCCTTACACTCCTACTTATAATCCATAAAATAATCATTCTAATTTTAGATATGGGAATAATCAACAAGTATGTGGATCAAACTTTAGACCTTTTTCCTTACAGAAGTAGTAGTAACGATTTACTCTCTATTGACTTTTTATCAAGCGCAGCCATAGTTTCAACCTAGAATTCCACCTTTACAACCATCACAACAACTTGATGGAATGTCTCTGGAGGAGATTGTAAAATGTTTGGCTATAAATACTCTTTAATTTCAATAAGAAATGAAGAGTGAGATAAAGAATCTGGAAAATCAAGTGAGCCAACTAGTTGAATTGTTGGGAAGATTATAAGCTTAAGTTTCTACTAGACTTCTAAGCAAACCAGAGAGAAATTCTAATGAGAATGTGTTTGCTATTTTTATTTGGAGATATAAACATTTAAAGAGTCTAAAGAAGGAGGAAAAGGAAGAAAAGAAGAAAGAGGAAGAGAAGACAATTCGAGGATAGGAGAATGAAAAACCTCCTAAGGTAAGTAATGCGTCCTCTATTATTACTAAGTTTCTATTCCTTTTCCTAACAAACTAGAAAACAAAGGAGAGCAAGAGAAGGAGGGAGAGTAGAAAGGAGAAGAAAAAGAGATTTTGGAAGTTTCTCAGGAAGTGGAAGTAAAAGTGCCTCTACTTACAACCATCAAACTAATGTTGTAGTATGGAGGATTTTTTAAGGAGTTGTACACAAGAAAAAAAAAATTGAAGGGTGATGAAAAGGTAAGTATGGGAGAGAATATATCAGTTGTGTTACCAAGGAAAAAACCACCCAAGTGTAAAGATAATAGTATATTCACTATTTCATGCAAAATAAGCAATATGAGATATGAACATTGCATGTTAGACTTAGGAATTGTTTGTATTCATCTCCAGTTTTTGTTTTTTGTTTCTATTTTTCTAAACATGGAAATTAAAAAATAATACAAAAATAAAAACAACACATGAATATAAAACAAAAATTGAAAAAGCAACACAAAACTAAAAAACAAACAAAATCAATGAAAACATAAAAAATTAAAAATAGAAAACGGAAGCAGAGACGTAAATGAAAAACTGAACCCAACAGACCCTTAGGAATTACTATCAATATAACTTCACTTTCCATTTTTAAAATTCTTAAGTTAAGTTCTTCAAAAGTAACTCGTATTATTTAATTTATTAATCATTTTGATGTTTACCTTAAAGGGGTAGTTAAGCATATCTTGGTATAGGTTAATGAGCTTATGTTTCTTATAAATTTTTATTTTCTTAATATGCAAAATGAAGAGCCCCTAAATCCACCACCTATTCTATTGGGGAGGCCATTTCTCAAGACAATCCACACTAAAATTGATGTCCATATATGAGAGTTGATTATGGAGTTTGATGGGGATGTTATAAGGTTTAACAAATTCGATGCTATGCGACATTTTGCTAATTGTGATTTAGTTTTAAGGGTAGATGTTATTGACTTCTCAACTACTTTGTGTCATTTTCCCATGAAGCTTGAAATTCCAACTGATGCTGGATGGTGTACGAAAAGGGCTCAAGCTAAAGGCCTTACATAATCGCTTGTTGGAAGACAACCTAATTATTTCCTTACTTTTTATGTCTTTTCTCTTTTCTAAATATGTTTTTAATTGCTTTCCATTTGAGTGTCTACACTTTGTTTCATTTGTTCTGTTTGTAGGTGTGAAAGTATGTTGCAATCTTTTTTACCAAGATCTAACATGGCTTACATACCTCAAGTGAATATTATGGTTCCAATTCCACCTATTGTGCTTCTTTTGCTTTTTGAACATTAGGAACAACATTCAATTAAGTGTGGGGGTGGGGAACTAAGAGTCAGTTTTCTTATAGTTGATTTATTGTGAGTCTAAATGTGATGATTTGAAGATTTCATCTTGATATGATATTGATTTTTAGTCAATTGTAACTTTTTATCTTTAAATTTAAATGATGTCTTTGATTAGTAAACATTGATTAACTCTTGAGTGATTTCTATCTTGAACTTTTTTTCTTTTTTCTTTTTCTCTTTAGTGTTTTACATATGTTTAGTGACTTCTTTGTATAATTTTAAGTGTCTAGGAACATTTTATATGATTTTTCATGTGAGCATTGTATATGGTTTGGCATATGAATCGGGAGTAGGATGTTTAATATCTTATTACAAAAATACATGTTTATTTCAATAAGATAGCATATGTTTCACTCTGCTGGCTTCTGCTGTTCGTTTTATACTCCACTATAAGTATACAATTCGTATTTTATAGTATAACTAAAATCGTTCCTATGAATATTGAATATAGTATCCTAAAATTTGAATCACACTTTGTTTAAGGTAACCTAAAGAATGCATTAACTGAAAATTAAAATAAAATTATCAAAACTTGATGATTGAACAAGTAAAAGACAGATATGAATTTAAAGTTACTTATGGATGGAAACTTAAGGGTTATTCTATCATTGTTTTATCACTTTATTAGTTTAATGATGCCCTATCCTAGACATTTAATGATTTTGATTACCCTCTCTTGAGATCTAATTAAGTAATCTAATTGAAATAGATACAACCTAAATAGCAATATCTTGATTCCCAAAACTACTCCTAACAACTTAATTGGATTTAAAGTAATCCTAAAGATAATTAACGAACAATTATGATCTTTCTTCATTTGTTTGTTAACCTAATATTTATAGGTCTATCAAGCCACCAATTCTCGTTGCATAACTTAATAATTTAACCCCTCGATTCTAATTACTTATAAGCTCAATATAGGTCTATCAAGCCACCAATTCTTGTTGCATAACTTAATACAAATAAATTAATTTAACCCTCGATTCTAATTAATTATAAGCTCAACAAACATCACAAAACTTTAATGTATTAAATCCAATAAGGTAAAGGTTGTACAAAACACATTAAGAATAAATCTGTAAGCCCTATGGCACCCAAGAGAGGGGGTGAATTAGGTATTAAAATTTTTTTGCATATTTAAACTAGCCACTTAAATTAATTCGAAATTATATGCAATCACTAAACTAAGATTCAACCTAATATGGAATGATAATGCAAATATCAAAGTAAATGCAATAGGTTGAGTTAAGAGAAAGACATAAGGCAATTTAAAGAAGTTCACCTACCCTAAAGATAGGCTACGTCTCCTTTCCAACTACTTGTTGGATGATTCTATACTAATCAATCAAACAAATATAATCTTCTTTCAAGGTGAAGAGTAACCTTTACAATCTTACTTTCCAAGGGTGAAGAGTAACCCAAAAACAACAACAATCTTACTTTCTAAGGTGAAGAGTAACCTATCCCAAATCTTTTCAAGACAAAGAGAAGCCTATAAAATTCACAAAGAACCAAAATACTTAATTCCCCCAAATTCAAGTAACTAAATACACCTTGAAAGGTGTTTCACTCAATGTACAATTCAACTAAGGACTTTAGCTTTCAATAAATGATATGAATGAATGATAAAAATCTTGAAAGCCTAAACAAACTTAGTATGACAGAAATTAAACATAAAAACGTAAGCACTTTATGAATATTTAGCTCAAAACACAAATATAAGTGCTTATAAATCAATCCAAAAATACTAGAGCACTCCTAACACCTTATGAGAACTAGCCACAATAAATTCATGCACCCAGAACTAATTTATACGATGAAAATCGTGATTAAATAAAGAACATAAAAAACAGGACAGTTTTGATGTCTAAGTGAACTAATGAACACAAATGATGAAATATTCAACCAAAAATTTAAAGCGAAGATTAATCTAACTCTTAAGAACTTAAACAAACATAAAATAATAATAACAAAACAAAGCAATAGATTAAGCAAGTTGAAATCGGAATCAAACTAAAACCATTGAAAACAAAAGCTATCTTAAAGTATATGAAAGTTCTAGCTCAATGATAGTTTAAACATGCCTAAAAAATTCGAAACAAGGTTCAAAAAACCATCTAGAGACCTTAAGCGATCTGAAAACTCTAATAACAAGATTTTAGAAACAGGTTTGATCACCTAAAATCGAGATTCAATCTAGAATAGGGAAGACATTGGTTTAATAGGGGGATATAACAAAAGTAGTGTATAGTTGAAAAAGCAACAAAACTTAAGAATTGTTTGGTGAATTACAAGGTATGTAAAAGGCTATTAATGCTTATAAGACACCAAAGGAAGAGTTTTTCAAACATGAAAAATTGGCTATATAATTGCAAAAAAATTCTCTCCCAGAAGAATGCAAACCTCCAAATTTTTTAAAAAATGGTTTCTCAAAATAAAGTACCTGAAGAACTTCAATCAATTGATATTGTTGGAAAGCTTACTTGGCCTATAGATCTGAGAGATGCCCTTACTGATGAGTTGCTGGAATTTCCCAAATTTAAAGATACTTTATCTTCACTTGGTCTATAAAATACTACTGTATTCTCAAACTTGGAAACTCAAATATGTTGGCAAAAGGTAGGATCTAACTAGGCAAAAGGGTGAAGTGAATTTGTTGCAAAATGAAGTTGTCAACATAAAGGAAGCTGCACAAATTGAAGTTGAACGTTTAACTATTATGTTGTTTACTGAATCACAAGAAAAATGAATACAATAAAGCAGATATTTTTACAAAGTCCTTAAACTTGATTTATTTTAAAAGTAGAGAAAGTTACTTGGAATTTGTATAATAAAAGAATGTTCTAAATATTAGTTTAAAGGGGGGGAATATAAGATAAAATTTTAGTCCTTCTATTCAATAGGAATTTATTATAAAGTGAAGTTATTTTAAAAAAAATTTAAGAATTAGTTTTTATTCAAGATACTTTTAGTTTTTATTTTTGTTCTTATCTGTGCCTATTTAAATGCTTCTCTACTGAACAATAAAGTCTTATAATTTTCCTATATCTTCCTTTTTTTCTTAAATCGAACATTATAAGACTAAGCAACCAAGAGGCTAACAATTTTGAATTTGGCTGTCTTGAAACGAAATTGGAAGCTATGACTAATGGCCCAATTGAGTTAATATATTTGTGCCAATTCTAATTAACTTTGAAAAAATGGATACAAATATATAGAGTACAATTATAAAGCAATAAGAAATTAATTAATTAATGGCTATAAATTTGGTGATTTTAACTTATCCTAATTAAGAGATACAATGATATATTATAATTATATAATCTTGACATTGATGAAAGAGATATGAAAATTCAAATAAAGTGAGAAAATCATCAAAATTTGTTGTTTTAAGATAGGAGAAGAATAACGTATGAATTGTGAAGCATAATAGTGCCATTTAGTATCACTATTGAACTTATGTCTTCCTTTGAATAGTAAAATGCATATTAAATAGAGAATAACAACATCATTCTGGGTTGCCAATTAACTTTTGATGTCTAAAACTATTGCAGTAAGATGGGA
>JAOXYD010000136.1:12980719-12996451 GCA_028565735.1 Pinacopodium congolense
AGTGATTGCATTTAGTTTTCCAATTGAATTAGGTTGCTAGTTTTGATTTTGCAAAAAGTTTTAATACCCAATTCACCCCCTCTTGGATGCCATAGGACTTACAGTCAAGCTTGTGCAAAGAACTTAATCAATATGCTTAAGGATATCCAAGTTGCTTTAATGACTTAGATTCATAAAAAGTGAGATATAATGTTAAAGTCCATTGATGATGTATACTCAAGAGTGAGGAAGAAGCTAGAGATTGCGCAATGGGGATTTAGACACTGTATAATCAAGACTAATGGAAGTTTGAAGTTTTAGGTCACCTATTTTGTAAATAAATACAATGTTGATTTACAAGATCGAACATGTCAATTTAGATGTTGGGACATGTTTTCATACAGTGGCATGTATTTCACATCATAGAGAGTGTTTTGATGGTTATGTTAGTTAATACTACAAATGTGAATTTTATTTGAAGTGTTACTAATTTGCGATCGAACCGAAATTTTGGCTTAAGACTAAAAATGTACAACTTATATTATCTTTTTTTGAAATCAGAAATATGCTAGAAAGACCTAAAAAAGCTAGGAGGAGCTATGAAAATGGAGAACCACAAAATCCAAATAGATTTTGCAAAGTTGGAGTAATAATAAGATGCTAACATTGCTTCAAAGTTGGCCATAATAAAAGAGATTGTAAACCAAGATCAACGGCCAAGTCAATGGGAAATTGTTAAGGTATAGTACACCTAACTTTCATTTACAGTCATTTCATAGCACTTACCTTTATTACATATGTTATATAAATATAAATGCCTCTATTACTAGGCATACATATATAATGCACCACAAATGAAGAAGGCATCTAAAAAATCAACCAATTAAACCTAATATTAACAGCCGTCAACTAAGAGTTAAGAGATATACAAAATCAACATCGATATTGTTAAATACTCCATCTATTATCTTGCAAAGGGAAAAAATGGAGGTCAATTAATATTCATCACATATTACTTCCTTTGAATTTAGTTTTATATTCATATGTGTAAAATCTGTTGATCTGAAATAGGCAACTAGAGGATGTAAAGTAAAAATTAGAGAATTTAGTGGGAACATGTATTTTACAATTTGTAACTAAATTACATTTTTCAATATGGTTATGTGTAATTATATCTTATGTATAGACATTAATCCTAATGGGTGGCATGTAACTAAATTACATTTTTTGGCTTGATGTCTCAGGGATGGTTGGAAATCAAGTTCAAGTACTTAAATCCTAATGGAACATCATGAATACAACTCAAAGTTCACAAAGTACAATTACTAATACAAATGCACAGACAACATCTGAATTGAAATGGGAAAGGATCAAGTTGATGGATAGAAAATCAACTTCTAGAAGATGAATTAGATGGCTAGGTATCATTAGACTATATGAATGTATCAGTCTTAGTAGGAATCATTAACATCTTTGGTTTGCATTTGTGGGTTAGTGTTATAGGTGCTCTATGGGGATCCTGCAAAATGGCAATGTTAGAGCTGTCAGTTCGATGTGCATAAAAGGTTGATATTTGGTTATGGAATGATGACATGGTATGTAGTTGAATGTTAATGAAATTGATGAGGATGAGTGATGAATTATATTTTCATGTGTTCAAGTTGTCACCTTTATATATGACATGTGGAGTAAACATCTTTTGAGTTATGTATCCATGTAAACTTACCAATTGTTATTCTATTTTACAATAATTAAATCTATGTGTGAACTTGTGAACTTACGAGAAGTATACTGATGCATTTTGATATTATGTTATTTAATAGCTTAGTGAAGAAAGTAATCATGGGGAAAAGAATGAAGAAGATGTGTAATCCTTCCTAATTAACCCTTTTAAGATAAAAATTGAGCAACACTGGCCATCCTTACATACATAGGTTAGTTGATCACTTTTTAACTTAATGTTTCCATTGTAACATATTGCAAGTTCTATAGGTTTCCTTTTGGTGCCTTTCATTTATTTATGTTTTTTGAAATCCTAGAAATGTGAATTTGTAGTTGCTTATCACGTGAGAGTGTAGTTTCTTGTAGATGTTGAATTCTCTCTTAACCTATTTCTAGAAGTAGGAATGCATAACAATCTCATGCGGGTTATTTTCTATTTGAATTTCTATTGCAAATGATTGTCAAAGTCAATATTATTACAGGTTGATACATTTAAATCTGATTATCCTCTTGACCTAATATAACTATAAAAAATCAATTACAAAAACTAATCCTTTTAAGACTAAGATTGCACATATAAATTTATATATTTTTTAGAATGAAATCTCCTTATTTTCAATTCTTGCTCAATCTTCTTAATTTGATCTGTGTTCAACATTATGATTCTCAGGAAGAAACAAACTAGCTTAGATACATTCAACATCAGCACTCCTACCTTTTTCACAATCTCAATATTTCTGCAGCATATAACTCAACATCATATGTTAGTACATGAGAGCACCGTCTAGCAACTTTCACAAACTTGTCATCAGATTCAAGCAAATCATGTAAGCAAT
This sequence comes from Pinacopodium congolense, assembly GCA_028565735.1. NCBI lineage: Eukaryota > Viridiplantae > Streptophyta > Magnoliopsida > Malpighiales > Erythroxylaceae > Pinacopodium > Pinacopodium congolense. The sequence continues at coordinate 12,983,257 of JAOXYD010000136.1, forward strand.
TATAATAAGGAATTACATAAAAACAAGGTAATTTAAAAAAAAAAAGGGTGTTGCCCTAATTATTGGAATGTTTAAAATGCTTTTCCTAAAGACGATAACAATTACAACATAAACATTAGTCAGCTATCATGTATCAACAGGAGGGATTTACATTCTGACTTATGATAGTCAGTCAATTTCTTTTGTGACTTTTAAAATTGTTGCAACTAGATCTACGTAAATAAGATGCCTACGATAAATAGTAACATGGATCCTATAAAATAAAGATTTTTTTTTCATATTACATATTTATCAAAAACTGGAACATCATTACAAAATTTTGCACATCCTCACATCTTGCGAGTAACAATTAATTTGACAAATAAGATTCTTATCCCATCACACAACGGATGTTAGACACAATTTTTGATAGTAACAAACTTTCAACCCATTTACCGTGACTATATATCTACATGACACCTATAACTTCAACTTACATTTATGTGTCACATAATAATAACACAATCAAAGTAATAGTAGCAATATTTATTTTAGTATTAATGTATAACTTCATTTTCTCATTACAATATAGGCAATCAATATATAAAATTTGAAAAAAAGAAGAAGAAAATATATATGAATGATATGAATCCACTACATACCTCACAAAATATTAGTAAATAGATGCAATAATTATTTTACCATAGAACATAATGCCTTTTTGTTTGGTATTGCTGTTAGTTGTGATTTTTAGTTGTAATTTTTATATATTTGTATTGATTTTTGTGTATCGTCCTCGATTTTTGTATTGTATTAGTGTATTGTCTTTTTCGATTTTTGTATTTAATAAAACAAAAAATTAAAATATAAAATTAAAGTCACACCAAATAAACCCTAAAATTTTCATTTTTCAATCAACAAATATTGCTTTTTTAATTAATTACTTTCACATGTCTTCTTCACGGGGAAGACGTATTTTATTTGTAGTTGATAGTCTTATACGTTAGTTCTGTTAACGAAGACGTTAAATCTAGGTTACTCAAGCTAAAAAATAGAAATTTTGATATTTAATTGCTACAATTTAATGTTTTAGACAAAATTACAAAATTGAGTTAAATTTTAGAATTTTTTTGTAATTTACTCTTTTATTAAAGATTTACTCATGTGTCCTCGTCATGTAGCGAGAGATTCTATTCCCATTTACATCTTGTGGGGAGTAGCTGGACCACCGGCTACCCTTGTCCAAATAATAATGATAATCGAAAATCACAGGGTAATTAGGGCCGTTTGGTATGGATATGATTTTTGGTTTTAATTTTTAATACAAAAATTAATAAAGATAACACATTAATATAACATAAAAATTAAGGATAAAACATGAAAATCAATACAAATATATTAAAATTATAATTAAAAATTACAATTTACAACAATACGAAACGACCCTTAAGTGTCATGTTTATCACGCGCTGAAATATGCTCAACTTTGTTTTCTGTGATGTTTGTTAAACCCACACATGATTTTTATATTGATTCGTTTTTCCAACAACAAACCCAGCCATGTCTGACTGTACGATTAAGTTCTATGAAATTTGAAAGAATAAAGAAGAGAAAAAGTGAATTCATTTTTGATACTTCTCTTTGTTACAGTGCTAAATTAAGCAAACAACGAATGAGAAATGAAACGGTGGACTTTAGTCTCACCCAAAGCGATTTTTTACGTATTAAGGGACAAGAGATTCTGAGAAGCACGAACTAAGAGAAAAAGAAAAGGGAAAATAGATGTCCTTTTTAATAGATTAAAAAAAATTATTGGGATAATTAAGGAGAAGAACATTAAAGAGTTAAGAATGTGGACCAGTTGGGTCGATATACGACATCGATTGATATTGAAGTTCACTAGTCTCTACAGATGCCTTTATTTCTATGTATAATATCACGCAGACACGGTAGCTGGCATCTCCCCAGTCCCCAGTGAGTGAGTTAGTGAGAGAGAGAGAGAGAGAGAGAGAGAGAGAGAGAGAGAGCAAACATGGAGAAGGCAGACGCTGCAGTATCAGCCATCTTCGTTTACCCATTGAAAAGCTGCCGAGGAATTTCTGTTCCTCAGGCTCCTCTCACTCCTTACGGTGGGTAACCATTTTTTCCCAAGTACATCCTCCTTGACCCACTTCCCTTTTTTGTCTCTAGTTCTTTGGGTTGTGATATATGTTAATTTGTTCTAGCTCTGCAAACCGACATATGTATATATGCTTAATGTGTTGGAAAGTATACAATTTTTCTGTTAGCTTGCTCCTTCAGTGCTAAACTGCCTGCAGCTTGTTTGTTGACCTTTTAGTGCTGAATGGTTTCAGTCTTGCCATTTGTGTTACTGGTGTTTAATTCTTGGACATGCAAACTTTACTTTTGATTTTTTTTTTTTTATGATTGAATATTCAGGATTTCGATGGGATCGAAACTGGTTGATTGTGAATTACAAAGGAAGGGCATATACGTTAAGAGTTGAACCCAAGCTGGCTTTCGTAGAGGTAGAGCTGCCACGTGAGGCTTTTTCGGAGGGTTGGGTACCTACTAAGAGCTCGTTTCTAGGTAATCTCTTTATCCTATTGTACATCCCTGTAAACTTATCAGTGGAGAAAAAAGAAGTATTACACTGCTTCTTCCCGTTCTATATCTTATCGCACATTTCATAGCATTTTTCTTTTAAGCCCAACCATGGCTGTCCATCAATTTTTGTTGAGCTTTTTTTCTTGTCGTGGGATATCGATCACTTCTTAAAAAAAAAAAAAAAATTTTGTGAAGTTGCCATGGTTCTCACGGTTGTGTCTTCTCCAGATTAGGAACATTGCTGTCTTTTATGTCAAAAAGGATGCCTTCTCTTGTAGAATAAAATATCTATAATTTATGTTGTGCATCTAATGTATATCCCAACTTCCAATGCCTTGATCATAGTGTATACCTTTGGAATGTGGCACTTAATATGTCTTAGGGAATGCATCCCTTACAACTCTCTGAGACTGTCCTGTCTGTCTTTCGCTTTCCAAATTAGCTTTTAGTGTTTTCTGCGCTACTAACTTGGTTGTTTCCCTTTCTTCTACAGTTATAAAGGCTCCTGGGATGAGTCCACTGAAAATACCATTAACCAAGCCTAATAATGTAGCACAAGGTGTCTCATTGTGGGAATGGTCTGGTTCAGCTTTGGATGAGGGAAATGAAGCAGCTGAATGGTTTTCAAACTACCTTGGGAAACCGAGCCGGCTAGTTCGTTTTAATACAGGTTGATTTGATGTTGATTCACTTGGTTATAATAGAATGTTGAATGTAATATTTAGTGTAATTGCTCGAACATAATGAGAGAGCTTGTGTTCAAACATTGAAGAATAACTATGGATATATATTGTAAAATGGATTGGATGTATTTTTGTAACAAACTCAAGTTAAAAGGTCATCTCTTATGCTGCTTCTTTAACCTTTTCTTTTTAACAAAAATACTTCAGAATCAGAGACTAGGCCTGCAGACCCTGAAGAAACTTATTCGCATTACATCATGTTTAGCGATATCTTCCCATTTCTGCTTGTATCTCAGGTTAGTTGGGTTTAAATGTATTGCAACTTGTCATTGGTTTATATGATTTCTCAATTCCTGGTCCTGGACTGCAACTATTTTTTGCAGGGATCTTTGGATGCCTTGAATGAACGTACCAAAGAGCCCATTCCACTCAACCGTTTTAGGGCCAAGTGCTAATTTACTCTGTTTCCTATTAATTTTGATGACATTCTTCACTTGGCTTGTTAACCTCTCTCTTTTACCTTCCAAATTGCAGCATTCTAGTTGATGGTTGTGGGCCATTTGCCGAGGACTTGTGGAAGGAATTCAAGATAAACAAGTTCAACTTTGAAGGTGCCAAGCTATGCGACCGTTGTAAGGTATCCATTTTATATCAAATATTTCTCATGAAACTCATGCTTAACCTTCTTGTTAAGCATCATTTCTGAAAATGATGATAATGAAGGATAAGGTGATGAGGCCTCATGACCATAACTGTAATTCTTAAAATTTTTAAAAAATGCTGCTCTTCATAAGCTTTTTTGCTTACAACTGCTGTGCTTAAATTCTTTCATTTACAAATGCTATGCTTCATAAATGCTTTTGTTTTCTAAGTTTTGTATATGAATTATAGGAATTCTAAATGAAGGTTACGACGAGTTCCTGGTTGGATATAACATCAGTTACCGTTTTGGAGCTAGGAGAACCATGTATTTAGTGGTGAAAAACCTTAAGATTGTGCTCAAGGATCTTATTGTTATATCATGAGGAACAAAAATGAGAAGATCTCGATCTACTTTCTTTCCTGATTTGCGGATAGCTTATTAAAAAAATTAATTGGCCTGTTGATTAAGGATTATATATTTTCCATATTAACGCCTTAGCTTTTTGTGTCTGCTGCAACCTCTTTATCATCCGGCAAAGATCTTGCCATTTGGACTGCAATACTGCTTGCAAGTTTGGGAGTGAAAAATCCCAATTTTCTGCGTAAAAAAGTTTTTCATTCTATTCATTATTAATTGTCTTGCATTTTAATTTTTTAATGTTCATGAAATATTTTCCAGTTTCTTGTACTGCAAGATCTGATGTTTACAAGGCAACTTCTCTTGCAGATACCTACAATTGATATAAACACTGGAATTGCAGGGCCTGAACCAACCCGAACTCTATTGACATTCAGATCAGACAAAATTTTGCGTCCACATGTTAAAGCACAGGGAAAAGTGAGATAAGAGAATCCAAAGCTTTTGACCATGGTTCTTGTAAGCTAAGATTAAGATATAACGAGTGAGAATCCCTTTATTGCAGGTTTATTTTGGGCAGAACTTGGTCTGGAAGGACAATTCTACTGTGGCGAAGGACAAGGTTGTTAAAGTTGGAGATCCTGTTTTTGTACTCAAGAAATACTCCTCTGTAGCTGAAGTACCTGCAAACTGAACTTTGAGCATTATCTACTAGTTGTATCAATGAACGTGAGAAGCACACGCATAAATAAACGGCAACCGTTGGTTGATGAATTTGAATAATGATGATATTTTTCATCTGCCTACTCTTATATGGTGTTTTCTATTAATTTAGACTTCTGCAGCCAATCTATTGGTTGTAAACAAATGTATAATATTATGATTTTCTATTTAATAAAAGATATTTTTTATCTTTATATATTTTATCAATTATATTTAATAATTAATTATAAAAATAAAAATTTTAGGATAATTAATATACAATTAAAGATTATAATGAGATTATAATATGAAATTCAAAATATTTTTTTTTATTATTACTAATATATTTTTGGTCATAGTTTCATCAAAATAAGGTATTGATGAAGCAGTTATACTAATACATGTTATATTTTCTTTTTTTACGAAGAAAGTAATCGATCTCATATAATAAAGTGTAGAAACACTTAAACAAACGTATAAGCATTTATTAGAGAATAAATTCACTGAATTGATCTGATTTTAAGAATTTTAAATGGAACATTACTTATATATCTGCGAATTTCTTCATTATAATAGTTGTATAATTAATTCGTAGATCTAAGATTACTAAAGTTATCTCGTATATGGATTACTGTGTGTTTAATGCTACCTATGGTTTACTTTATGGAGTAGGTCAGTTGGTAGTATTTGAATATAATATAAACTATAAGGAGATATTTGCGTGAATCAATACAGGATTAGTCATTTTAAAGTAATTAGGGAAAATATTCCGCTATTCTTGATTAGTGATTATTTGATAATTCTCTGATTAGAGTGAATTAAAGTTTGAAAAGAAGTTTTCAAATATCAATTATAAATCATTTACTAATTAGTAAGAACGAATATAATTGGATTATATAGGGTAAACATTAATTCTATACTCTAAATCCAATTAGAACATTGTATGAGGATGAAATTATACATTAGAACCATACATAGACAGGTCTATCAAATCACTTTGACATTCCTAATACTTGAATGATCATGACATATTATTAGACGTTAATCTTGATTTATAATCATAAATTATTTAATTGGAGAATTAAAGATGAATTAAAAGGAGTTTTAATTTATTTAATTTTAATTAAAAATTAAAAATTAAAAATAAAATTTATTATCATTGTTAACATATTAGGAACCTAATGGGTCCTACATATAGATTTATTAGAAGAGAGTAAAATTTAATTAAGTTGGTCTTAATCATAAAGTTTAAGAAATTTTATGATTAAATATGTGATATTTGATTTAATTAAAATTTAATTATAATTATAATTAGAGTTAGAGTTAGACTTTAATTATGATTTGTATTTAATTTTAATAATAAGAAAAATATAATTTTTTTCTTTATATAAGAAAAGCAATCCTAAAGTTGCTAACACGACTCTGCCTTCCTCTTAAAACTATTTTAAGTTTTCTTTCTAGTAAATCTATTGATCCCATTAGAGTTCGGACGTGTAAATGACTATAGTTTAAGGATTTGAGAAGAAATCACCTGCAACAGAAAAGCTTTAATTAGGTTTGTTTGAAACCTTTTAATTTATTAATTTTTTTTCAAGTTAAATTTTTGTTAAAGAGATTATATATGAAACTTTAAATTTTTTGCTATGCTTTCGATTAAATCGATATAGGTTTTCCAACATTGGTATAAGAGCTAACTTTAACTAATTTAGCTTGATTCTAATGCTTGATTATTATTGATTCGATAAAATATACAAACATTGCATAAAATTTGACATGAAATTGTTTCTCTTGTGTTCATATTTTCTAGAAATTGTTCACGTGTATATACCTCTGTACATGTTTATGCCACACATGGTTTTTTATTTTTTGAAAAAGTGGTTTTGAAAATTTTGATTAAATTGTTTCTCTAAAAAACAATGTTAAATGTTCAATATGTGATTTCTAGAAAAATAACTTGAATGGTTCAAAAGATTTTCTAAATAATAGGATGCTTGCCATGTTTTACTCAATCTTAACAATTCAACACAATTTCTGCAAAAATTGAAAATTTATTGTTTAAAAGGGGCATTTCTCTTTCAAGAATTTGGACAAATAGTTAAGTTTTTTAAAATCTAGTTTTATTAACTAAAAAATGCCTTTGTTTTTTTGCTGGATATCTGTCGAATCTATAGTTTATTGAAATATTTTTGTTCAAAAGAGGCATTTCTCTTTCATGAATATGGACAAATAGCTAAGTTTTTCAAAATCTAGTTTTATTAACTAAAAAATGCCCTTTTTTTTTCTTCTGGATATCTGTTGATTTTGAATCTTTAGGATTGAATGGATATCTGAATGAATCTGGGTTGTTTTATATTTGAATCTATGCTAGTTGAATTAATAAGGGACACAGATGACAGGATAGCCACTAGCGTGCAAATCTCATCACATGGTAGTGTGATTCCTAAAGGTGACAGATCTGGTGAGACCAAATCTGTTATGCTCGTTGTTTTTGATCTAGAGAGGTAGTCGGTTTTATGAGATGTAGGGAAGGGTGAGATAGAGAGTTCAAAACTTAGAAACCAAAAGAACAAATTAAAAAGGAAAAGACTAGCGGGTTACGTTGGAGAATAAGGGGTGCGTGTCAAGGGAGTATAACACTAGATGACATTGTGTGCTGACGTATGTGCTTCTTTTTAGTTAATTAAAAAAATATTTTAAATTAAATTAAATTAAATTAACATTTCTTAATTATATTAAGTTTAAATTAATTTAGGGTTATAATAAATTTAGAAAATTAGTTTGTTAATGTTTGAAAATAGTTTTAAAGATTTTATTTATTGGGAAATATTTAGAATTTAGTTTAATTTTCAAAAGTTGAATTATTAAATTAAGTTAATTGTCAAATTAATAATTAGAATCAAGTAAAACTTTATGGTTATCTTTTATAATTAAATTATGTTAAATAAAATTAATATAATGAGATTATATTAATTAAGATGAGAACTAAATTTTTAAATTCATTATTAAAATATTAAGTAAATGTTTAGAATATAATTATTACCTTCTATTTTTATAGGATAAAACCGAAGTTCTCTTTATTGTTAGGTTTGTTGAGCACACTTAACACTACTTTAATCCGAATATGTTTAGTCTTATAACGATGAGTCCCATTTAACTAAATTTATATGATTTGGAAGAGCACACTCATGAACATACAATTTAGGGGTAGGATTAGGAATAACATTTAAGATATATTTTTATAAAGAGTTATCACCTAATAGATTTATTAATCATGTGAGATATGATTGATAAATATTATTTACCAAACTTTAATTTAATTAGTTTATTGAGCACACTCAAGATTAATTTAGAATGGGATCTTAGCCTATTAAAAAATTATGTGATAATTTTTCGAATTAATAGTAAGGGTTATTAATTTGTTTAAAATAGTGGGAGTAACCAAAATTTATTAGAGTCCTTAATTATCTATGTTTTAGGACATATAACTAATACTTGCTCTTTTTTGTGTTAATCAGTTATTTAATATAAGTACCAATTTGTCCTAAAGGAGCATCTTATATGTTAAAAACTTGACTGGATCTAACTTCTCTAATTGGTCTCATAATTTGAGAATTTTTCTTAAGTAAGAGAAGAAACTATATGTTCTTAACACTCCAATTCCACCTTTGCCTGCTTTTGATGCAACAGATGATGTTCAGGAGAGATATTATCTTCATATAGATGATGATGAATAAGAAACATGTGTGATGTTGGCTACTATGTGTTAGGGTCTAATTATACTATAATTTAAACCAATTTAATTCTATACCAACTAAAGGTAAGTGCACCTTGTCAACAAATAGTATAAAACAAAAGATTCGAGTATCGTACCCTAAAGCTGTTTGTCATGACATTTCTTCACACGCTCCTTATAAAACTTCAAATTATGATAAGCATCCAGTTGGAACTCCTCGATTTCATGAAGTTGCATAAGTCTCTTAGCACCTGTAAAAGACAAATCAAAGTTAAGAAATTTTATGGCCCAGTATACACGATGCTCTAACTTAACTAGAAGATGTCAAAACTTTCCATACATTACCTTGAATGGTGACATGCTTATGAGTGTCTTAAATGCTATCCTATATGCTTAAAGTGAAACATCTAACTTTAATTACTAGTCTCGCCTAGAAGTATTGACAGTTTTCTCTAAGATTTTCTTTAATTCCTTATTTGAAACTTCAACTTGCCTATTGATTTGAGGTGGTATGGTGTGGCAACCTATGGGTCACCTCAACATAGCTAATAAAGAATTAAAAATTTTACTGTAAAAATGTGAACCCCTATCACTTATTATGGCCTTAGGTGTACCAAAATGTGTGAAAAATATTCTTCTTTAAGAATTTAACATCTTTAGCTTTATTTATGGGCAATGCCTTTGCTTCTATTTATTTACTAACATAACTAACAGTAACTAAAATGTATTAATTGGAGTAAGACTTCGGGAATGGTTCCATGAAGTCTATACCTTAAACATAAAAATCCTTACATATAAGAATGTTAGTTAAGGAGATGTCATGGTTTCTAGTGATGTTCCTAACCTTTGACACTTATCAAAAGATTTCACAAATGCATATGCATCCCTAAATAAGGTGAGTCAATAAAAACTACACTCTAAGACTTTATGTGCTATTCTAGATACCCTATAATGTCTCCCAGCCTCTCTAAAATGGCAATGATGTAATATGGAAAACATCTCCTCTTCAGGAATGCAACACCTAACTATACCATCTACACAAATTTTGTAAAGCAAAGGGTCATCATAAAGATAGTGTTTTACCTTAGACAGAAATTTCTTCTTTTGAGAATAAGAAAAATCAGGGGGAAGGATATTACTAGTAAGGTAGTTCACATAACCTGCAAATCATAGAGTGGCCATGATAGCCATCAGGTGCTCGTTAAGGAAAGTCTCCTTGATGTCCTTATTTGTCAAGCTTTCCATGGTAAATTCATCTAGTATTGACAGGTGATTAGCTACAAAGTTTTCAGCCCCCTTCTTATCCCGAAGTTCAATGTCAGATTCCTGAAAAATTAGAACTCAACAAATTAATCTTGGTTTGGGATCAAGTTTTGTCATCAAGTATTTTAAAGTTGCGTGATTTTTGTAATCAATAACTTTAGAAAAAACCAAATACGATCTAAACTTATCAAAAGCAAACATCACCACTAGCATCTATTTTTTTGTGGTAGTATAATGGCATTGTTATCTGTTTAGGGTCTTACTCCCATAATAAATGGGGTGAAAGATCTTACTTTTTCATTAGCCCAACATAACCCCCATTATAAAATTACTTGCATTACACATTAATTCAAATGAAAGAGACCAATCAGGAGATACAAGTATAGAAAAAGTAACAAGTTTATCCTTTAATAGTTGAAAAGAAATCATACAATTATCATCAAAAGTAAACACAGCCTCTTTCTCAAGAAACTAAGCTAAAGTGTTGAATCAAGGGAGGTTCTACCCAATTTTGATGATGACAAAATACCCTTTCTACTAATATTTTTTGTTTAAGTGTGTTTAAAGATATGTATGTTAAAACGAAGATGTTTAAGTGATTAAGGATGGTGATACAAAACTTAAAGATTGGTCGATTGAACATGAATTAGTCGACTGAATGAAGACAGAACTTAGAGATCGGCCGACCGAATGAAGACTGATCTACCGAACGATGGTTATCGGTCGATCTAATGAATAAATTTATAAGACCGGTCGATCTAATGAAAAAATTTAGAAGACCAGTAGACCAAACATGGCCTATTGATAGACCGAACAAAGCGTAATGGTCATATAACTCAACGGATAGAAGATTTGCACAATGGTAAGAAAATATATACAACAGTCCAAAGAATTAATTATTAGAGATGAATGTTGCAATGGCTCCTAATCCATATTATTTAGTATAAAAGGTGGATTAAGCAAAGAAAGAAAAAAATAAGTCATGAGTTTGAGTATCTGATCAAAAGTTTGAGATTAAAGTATATATGTGTGTTTTGTTTATCAAGTTTTATGTGAATTGAGTTCTCTATACGAGTAAGAAATTTCTTTGTCCTTGTAAGGTTATTAGTGATCCTTTAAAAATGAATATTTCAAGGTTATTCTTGAGCCTACAAAAAGAACTTGTCAAAAGGTTATTCTTGAGCCTTGAAAAAAAGAAGAAGAAGGTTATCCTTGAGCCAAAAAGGAGTTTGTAAGTTGTTATTGAATTAAATTTTGTATCACTTAGTTTATTTTCAATAAGTACAAGTTCATTCCATCTTATTTGTTTTATATTGATTTATTTAGCTTATGTAAATTTACTGTTAGTTTTATTTATGTGTGTTTGCTTAAATTTTTAGTAGAACCTAATTCACCTCCCCCTCTTAGGTGCCATTTAGTACTAACATAAAGGTCTAGTATTCTTGGACAAATCCTTGATAAATCGATAGAAATCAGCATGCCCTAAAAAAATCCTAATAGATTTAACATTGTTAGGTAGAGGAAGTTTCTTAATGACATCAATTTAAGCTAATATACCTCTATGCCTTTGTTAGATATCAAATGCCTTAAAACAATGCATTCCTGACCTATGAAATGATATTTTTCCCAATTAAGCACTAAATAGGTCTTTTCACATCTAGATAAGACTGTCTCTATGTTATCTAAACATCTATCAAATGAAGTACCAAACACAGAGAAGTAATCCATAAAAATCTCAATGCAAGTTTCAAGCATGTCAGGAAAGATATCCATCATGCATATGTGAAATGTAGCTGGAGCATTACATAAACCAGATGGCATGCTTCTATATGCAAATGCATCATAAGGATAAGTAAAAGTCATTTTTTCTTGATCTTCTAGGGCTACCAAAATCTTCAAATAACCACTATATCTATTTAAGATACAATAAAAACTATGTCCAGCTAATTTCTCAATCATCTGATTAATAAAAGGCAAAGGAAAATTATCTTTCCTAGTGGGATCATTATACTTCCTATAACCTATATACATTCTCCACCAATTACTTTCCTACTGGCTATCAGTTCATTGTTTTCATTTTTTATTATGGTGATGCCTCCTTCTTTGGTACCATTTGCACAAGACTCACTTAACTAGAATCAGAGATAGGATAGATAATACCTGCATCCAGAAGCTTGATTGCCTCATCTTTCATAGCTTCCTTCATATGTGGGTTGAGCCATCTTAGGGGATGCACTATTACCTTGCTTCCATCCTCTATAAATATGCGATGTTTGCAAAAAGAATGGCTAATACCTTTTATGTCCTCAATAGTCCATCCAATAGCCTTTTTGTGTTCTCGAAGTACCTTTAACAAATTCTCTTCCATAACACCTGACAAAAAAGAAGAAACAATGAACGATAAGTGCTCAGATGGGTTCAGATATATATATCTAGGTAAGGGTTAAGATCAAGAGTGGGAGGCTCTTAAAATGTTGGCCTAGATAATGGCTTGGTTGATCTTTGGAGTGACTTATAAACTCTATATTGTGTCCAATATACTTGCTCCAATTTAGCTCCATGTTCTCCCAGCTCCTCTTATAACTCCTCGACTATCGCTTCCAGCACTTTGTGCTTTCCCTTCCAACAATCCTACGTAAACAACAGAAGAATGATCAGTATCAGAAGAGTATACATTAATAAAATTACACAAGTCAAGAGTAGAGGGATGCTTCATAGCATCGAACACATCAAATACTAGTTTTTCATCTTATGTCTCAAGATGAGCTTTCTATATTACACATCAATGATGGTTCATGCATTGTCCATGAAAGGTCTCCCAAGAATGATAGGTATGTCTCTATATTCCTCTATGTTAAGGACTAAAAAGTCCATTGAAAAAAATGAACTTGTCTAATTTCACCATCACGTCCTCTAAGAATCATCTCGGGTATGTAATAAAACTATTTGCCAAAGCGAAACTGTGGTGGATTTAGTAACTACTAGTCCAAACTTCTTGAAAATAAAAAGATGCATTAAGATAATGCTAGTGCCCAAATCCATTAATGTCCTATCTATATGTAAATCACCAATAGTGCAAGCAATAGTGAAGCTCCTTGAATCCTTTAGCTTTGGTAGTAGCTTCTTCAATAAGATGGCCGAACACTCGTCATGTACAACGACACTCGACAGGGTGCCGTTGTCTTATGAACAGCCCGCCGTTTTGTGTCTAGAAACACATGAAAAACA